>OZ010584.1:49603880-49636380 GCA_963932145.1 Acanthosepion lycidas
TTAAAACTTCCTCGTTGCTCCGCTCATCGAATTCGCAGTATCCTTCTGTAGAAGCGTATCTCTCTTGCCTCATATCTTATTTGCATTTGTGATGAAATTGTCCGACATTCAGTACCATAGATTTTACATAACAGTTCAGCGCTCTCTTTTTTTGTTTCTCACGAAATTATCCTGTTTATTAATACTTTTTTCTTGGTCAAATTATTTACATCAATCGGGATGTAGCCAGAACCAATGTTTAATTTGATGGTGTTACTTCTTAAAAGATTGCACTCTCATGAACTCAAAACGTACTCAAATGTTTCCAAAAGTTAAAACTTGGTGAAGAAATCGAGAGATTTCTAGAACTGATCCTGAAGCAAGGAAATAAGCATCGTCACTCACGGTGAAAATCTAATTAATAATTCTTGCAATTATTATAACGATATAATTCAATTGAAAGTTCGACAGAATTTCTCATAAGTGAGTACGTCTCAACTTTTATTCATAATTTCGTAAACGAATAATCATTGGGTTTACTTTCTATTGGGGCATTGATTAGATATTAATTTATGACAAGAATCTGCAGCTTTGAAAATCTATGACCCTAAAATATGAATATTTTTGGGCCAAAAATTAGTCCCTATTAAAAAAGTTGAATTCATATTTGATGTGGTCATCTTTATTTTCTATTATTACGTGTAATTTTGACGTCATTAACCCCACTATATTTGCCTGGTCACTGAAAGTTTTAAACATTTACAGTAGACTTTCTTTCAAATCTTTCTTCTTAGCCGTCGTTCTACTTGCCTTTCAGTACATTGCACAAGTACTTATTTTAATCCATTAGCACTCGAGGGTTTGTATTTTATTTTGTTTTTCCGGAAATTCCATTGATTTCCTGGTTGTTTTGTATTGCAAAATTGCAAATGCTTTAGAATGAAGATTTTCAGTAACTTATTTTCATTGGTGCCCAGACTGCATATAGGTTGGCATCTCCATCCCTTTTACTATCTAAACAGTTAAATGTAATCGCCTCTTCTATTTCAACAGCTTCTTGTTTCGCACTTAACGACAGTGGATCTCCCTCTTATTTGCTTCCCAGTTAACTATAATCTTCGAAAATGTAAATGTAATGCCAATCGACATCTTCTGTTGCCTTGATCCCCGTTCTTGTTTTTAGCCTCCCCTGTTCTTCTTTTTATCTTTTCCTCAAAACCGACCTATACCCAGTCTTTTTCTTTACTTACATTCTCTGTAGCTCCTTGCGTACTAGTGACACTCCTGTCTTGCTTGGTGTGAAATACTTAAAAAAACCTCCCGTATTCCTAATTTTGTTGGTGAAATGCAAGGCAGCAGAGCTATTGAAGCTTATAAAATCACTGACACAAAACTAAGATAAATTTATTTTTGTTTCATCTGAACAAACGGGTGAATTTCTATCCTTATTCTTCTAAGTCAACTTTAAAGAGCCGTCTTTTCATATTGAATGTTTATTATGGGGTTGTTGTACAGAAAAACCTGTGTTGTTCAGGATATAATTCAGTAAAAAAAATAAAATTCACGGTACACGTACCTTGACTTTTATTACCAATATCCGCAATAGATATGTCGGGTTTAAACCAATGCACTAGCAAAATAAAATAATGTTACTGTAAACTTGATCGAGTTTCTTCTGTATATTCCGGTATTTTTATTTTTCTGGAAACTGTGCTTGATCACTTATATAGTGTTATATTTTTATATAGTTTATATAGTTATATTTTTATACCCGTTTTCTTTTTGTAGAAATAAATAACCTGTTCCTTCAAGCTGAGAATCAGTTCTTTATGCGTGTAGTCAATTCCGAACTAAATGATTTACTTTGAAAATGGCTTTATATAACCTATTTTTAAAATTGTTCTCTCTGTTTGTATTTAAATATCCTATTAAAAACAATAATATTTACTATGCAGAATGAAGTATATTTTTCTTTGCGGTATACGCTTTTTATGACCTTACCAGTTTCACATTCGGCCACTTCGACGTGGTGCAATTGTTGTAATGGTGCAACCTTGTCTCGCTAGTACAATAACTAATAAGTAGTGAGTTCGATCCTCACTGGGTGTCCCATACTTTCGGACTTGCGCTACATTTAGAAAATCAGCTTATCATGATCACATTTTAGCAACAATGTTTCAATGTTGAAGAATTATAAATAATAATTTATAAAGAGTTATAAATAATACCTGATTAAATCCATTTTCATCGTCCACAAGAAATAATAAAATATGGCTGTATTTGTTTAAGAAAATTAACTTTCTAGAGGAAATGCTTGTTAGTCGTGGTGCATGACTTTTATGGGTGATAGTGTTTATTTGATGGCTGAAATCTGAAATCATCTTGATTCTAACAGAAATATAAACTAACAATTTAATTATGTCAAAGAATAGAGCAAAAATTCAAGTTATGCTAAAAAGCTGTTCAATATCAGTCAAGAAATTGCAAAACAGTTTCTCAAATTCCTAAGGATAATTACTTGATTGGTTTTAAATCAACTCGAACAAATTTGTAGTTAGAGATTGTCTTTAATTCAGCTTTGAAAATAAATGGCTATTTTAGAATTACGCTTGATTTAGTATAAATGAATCCAAGAAAAACTATCTTATTTTTCTCTTACTCACTGAACCTGTATAAAGTTGTTACATATTTTAAAATATATCAAACTGTTTCGAAGAAGGATTCATATATTTAATGCACTTCTACTGATGTCAGAGATGATCTGTGATTTCTTTTTTATGTGCTGTATCCATTTAAAACGTCGGCGATCATGGTTCGCCATAAACTTTTATATTTGTAGCCCTTAGCAATGTCTGTTTTTGTAACAATATATATATATACATACATACATACATACATACATATATATATATATATATATATATATATATATATGTGTGTGTGTGTGTGTGTGTGTAGCGAGAGAGAGAGAGAAAGAGAGGAGGGAGGAATAAAAAGACAACAAAATGATAACAATATTGACAATAAGATTGATATTTATTATATATTAGCTTTCTGACTAAATTGAAGGACGAATAGAAACATTTTAAGGTCTTGGGTGCTCTTGAAACCAAATATTTCGTTATTTGCGCAAAATCAAAACCATTTTTCTCTGCACTTATCACAAACTTCTAGTGCGTACTTGCCGACAATTTCGCCGTCTCGTTGTTCTTGTGTTTTAGCATTTAGGTATCCCATGATAGTAATGTTCATCACTTTGCATTAACGATTGGAGTTCTCCAGTTTGTTGTAAAACTTGTCAATTTCTTCCTATATGCATTGTGCTGTTGGTACATAAATACCAATCCTTGATCTAGTAAACAACTCCTCTTTCAGAATACCTGGGGAAATTCTGACAGACAGTTGACAATATCACAAAACATATTTCTTCATGCATTGATCTAGTACGAGACCTTCTCCTCTTTCATTTTCTTTCCGTTTGCGTATATGACACTGTATCCATCATTTAGAAATCCTCATTATTTGCCAACCTAATTTCATATACCTCTAGAATATTAATATTTAACTTGTTTGATATTTTCTAGTATTTGTGATTTTGTCAAAGTCGAGCCGGAATTTCAACGACTGATCTAAATAATCCTGCGAATTCGCTTGTAAGATCAACTTAAGCCAGTCTTACTTTCATTTAACCTTATATGACATTGAGCAATTTTCTAGAAGTCCTACTATTATTATTTGTCGAGAAAGTATTAAAAAAACTCATAAGATACGCAGATAACACCGTGATGATTTCAGATACAGAAAAAATAACTGAACAAATCCGTAGAAAAAGTATTAAATGTAAGCGAGAAAGAAGTATAAACCATAAATTGTAAGAAGTCAGAATGTATAGGCGTCCAAATCATGCAAATACAGGAATTTGAAATGTGTGAACAGATGGTAGAATATGTGATCCAGAAATCTGAAAACACGTTTGGATAGAGAAAGGTATCTTCCAAAAGTTAAATAAAATAAGTTATTAGGAAACAGTAAAATGTCATTAGAAATAAAGATGAGATTGCTATACTATTATGTAATATCAGCCATTCTATATAACAGTTAATTCTAGACTATTTTCGCACAGATGAAGGAGAATATTAAGCAAACAGTGACGTTGATCTACAGAAGGTCGCTGAGAATACCATGGACGGAACATGTGAGCAATGGGGAGGTTTTAAGAAAAAAAACAAAAACAAAAACAAAAACAAAACAACAAGGTCACGCATACTTAGAATAAAAAAGAGATAGTTGAATGTTCTTGGATACGTAATGAAGAATTTGACCTTCATGTGGGATATTAGCGACAAGAAGTAAAAGGACGTGTTGCCAAACTTTAGTAAATCGATGGAAGGGATTGTAAGAAGAACATTTTTTAGAAGTGCCAATAAAAGTGTGATAACCAACATCATCATTGCACACTAAATATAAAAGAAGCTATCAAAGTAATTACGATGTGTTAAATAAATATTTTAGCTATTATTGCGTAAAATTAAACAATTAATTTAAATTAAAGATAGCCTGATGTTGTTAACTGTTACTAGAGGAGCATACATCCATGTTGGATTCCAATTGTAACGAGATAGCGAAAACGTTGCTCTTGCTGTCCAGTTTTCCTACACCGCCACCACTGGTGTTTTGTGCCAGAAGTTAATTATAACTCTTACATATGGAAGTTTGACTTCACTCTCTTATTTTAATTAATTAAATGTCCAAGGCGATAGAGCGCCATTATAACATTATGGTTGAAACGGGTCTCACTTCATTTTTTAGAGATTATTCTCCTTTCACCTAGAAGAACAAGTGTTAAGCAATGTTTCAAAACTTCACCAATTTTATCTGTTATTCCAGAAATGATGTTAGGGATTTGAATCTCAGCGCTTTTCGCATCTACCTATATAAAATACGACATTTGGGAAACTCACCGCATGAAAGATAATGGCCACCATTACTTTTTAACGCATTTGAAATAGTTCTAGCTTACGGCGATACAGCGGTAAAAACCCGTCTCGTACGATCACCGAATTTAAGCAAAGTCGGGCCTAGTCAACACCTAGATTGGTAACAGGTTGGGAAAGCCAGGTGCTGTAAGCTCAGACGTGCGGATGGCATAATAGATAACGGCTCCGAATTAGAAATCGGAAAGCCTAGTCTCAATTCTACTCGTGTTCGTTATATTCCCTGACGTGTAAATACCCTTTTTGTTTTAATCATTTTATTCCAAGCAATGGCAATAAAGCAAGAGGCTACACATAAGCTGTTAGAAAATATGAGAAAGAAAAAAATACTATTAAAGCGAGAGAACAATGAATGAGCAATAATTAATGAGACAGTAGATAACGATTGATATTGCAATTTTTTGCAGATAAAATTTGACGGGAGTAAGAAGCCGGAAGAGAAGCGAGAAGGGCGTTAGATGAAACTGTTGGCACATAACTTACGGTTACATCTCGCCATTTCAACTGTAAAATGATGAAACCTAGCTGACAATCTAGTACTGCGCTTAAATTCATAAAGTCCAGGTACCATAGGGAAAGTTCATCAGAACAATTACCGTAAAAAGTACTTATAGAAAAGGCATATGTAAGCTAGATTACGGCAGTGGGGAAAGTGATTGACGGCAAAATTCGAGGTTAGGACAAAAAGTATATATATATATATATATATATATATATTAGGTTGGTGCAAAATAATGACGTAATAATGTCGTTTTTGACGTATTTTTTAATGTCAAAAAACGACATTATTACGTCATTATTTTTGCACCAAACTAATATATATATATATATATATATATATATATATATATATATATATATATATATATATGTATATTCTCCTCGGCTATGGGTTAATTAGTAGGACTTGTATCAGTTAATCTCTAAAAATTCTCGTATAATTCTTGTTTTCTGGTTATTTAGACTTGCAAAATGTTGATAAGCCTTTAATCAATCAATTAAGCCTTTATCAATCAATTAATCAATTATTGAAGTAGTTCATTATCTCCATCATAGGCAAATTCAAATTGTTTTAAAAATTTTACTTATTCTTTGAAGTCCGCCATGATTCTCGTGATGGTTCGTTTCACCTTTTGAAGTTAACCAACTTTAAGCTTCCCATTTGTAAATGATGTCTATCTTAATCTACTCTAAAAATGATAAAAGAAAAATAAACAGTTAACGTAGTAAGTTAGATTTCAAAGTACACTTTTATACTTTATCTATTTCTGAACCACAGCATAAAAACAATAAATATAAACATCAGCCTACCCCAAGGCTTGACCCTGGCTTGATAAAATCATCCTTTTCAATAGAATTTGTCAACATATTCTAACATTCGGCTCAGAAAAAAAAATTGTCGCCATTTTATATATTTCCGTATGCGCCTTGTTTGTTTTAGATTTTGTCGACGGGACACTATAGTAGGGTTACATAGGTAATGTCTATGAGAAATAGAGCACCATTACCGAATTCACTTTACCAGAATTTTGGAAATGGCAAGCTGTACTGCTTGACATTAGCGCCGGAAGCTTCAAAACGAACATTTCAGAGTGTTTGCGTGTCAATCTGAGAGCAGTGGATTCAGAAAGTTGGATGACATATCCAGTCAACATCATAATGATCAATAGTGATCACTACTATTGATCATTATGCCTCCATTCATGTTGCCAAAGGGTCTTGGACTCAATAAGGGGGCTTGCATCAAGTGCCTTGAGAGCTATTGCAGCCCTCGGTCAAGTGGGTGGATGCTAGAAGACCCTATGTCTTGTAATAGGACTCTGCACCATTCTACACAAGCAGGAGAACCCAGTCATGGCTGTCAGAAATTTTTCTGCGTTCACCTCACATCTTACATCTGGCCACCTAACTCTCCAGACTGCAACCCCATTGATTGTCTGGGGCGCATTTGAGCTAGAGATCAACGAAACACCTTGTAATACTAAAGATGAACATAAATCATGGATTATGACAGCATTCACCAAAAGAGATGCAGGAAATTCCGAAGTTGTCTGGTGGCTGTGGGTGAAGCTAATGGCGATTTTTTTGAATAAATTTCAAAATATTTTTGTGTAATTTTGCTAAATATATCTGTTAAAATGAGTCAGTCAGTTATGTTTTCATTTTTGCGAACTTTAGACGACAATTTAGACGACAAATGTATGCCTCCTTAAGATAATGGGCGAACAATTTTAATCATCTTTTTTTATCTCACAGATGTATTCATTGGGGCAGTAACCCAAAATTACAAAAAAATTATTCAAATACGTTTCTTAAATTGTCAATTTGGAATGTTTTGTCGGAATTTTTCTTGTAATATAGAGCAATGGAAATTAAGAATTGTTCTCTTCCGAAGTTTTCATCATTCTTTTGAATTTGTTAATAATTCGTGTTAATTTACAAAAAAATATTTTCATTGCCATAGAAATTTAAATAATCTGAAATTGCATTATAGAGTTAAAGCTGGATGTTTTACAACATCTGAACATGTGCAGCTCAGCTGGTAAGTTTAGGTAAAAAATACGAACTCCCTTCACCTGTCTCCATAGAGAGCGGCGTCTTTTTGAGGATATAAGGATGGAATCATAAGCTTATTCTTCGCTTTGTGCTGGTTCTATTTATATAAATTAATCCACATAAGGTTTAACCTTAAAATAACCTTGCTATAAAACATCGGCTTTCTTTTTGGGTGAGCCTTGGTGCAAGCTGTGTCCGTCAGTTTGACATCATATCATTTTCAAGTAAAGACCAAAATTTTTATTTTGTATTTTATGGCTGATATATCGTTCCTGTCTGGGAAAGCAACAGGCATCTAAAATAACCGATTTCTACCGTCTTTTGCCAACTGTTGCTTGACAATTTTAAGTGACATTGAATAGGCTATCTATCTATCTATCTATCTATCTATCTATCTATCTATATATATATATATATGCTTCGGGTGTTTGTAAAATCAACAATATCTAGAAAATGAAACTTTTAATGATTACAAAATCTTTGCATGGGAAAACGATAATTTCTTTTTCTTTTTCAAAAAAGATATAAAATTATAACCTCAGCGAAACTCAATGTAATTTTGCTGTTTTAATTTTTATAAGTTTTTATTAAAATATTTCTTTAATTTTTGTCTGTTATTTTATTAACGATGTCAAGTGGAATTCATATATGCAATCCATAACTAAAGAATATCGCTCAAGTAAGTAACTGACTGCTGCCAAGTCTTATCTCTACAAGTTCGACTTGGCCAAGAATTCAAAATCGTTTACACGGTCTTGTAAGGAAAGTCTTATTTTCCACAGACGCAACGTTACAAATTTAATCTTCAAAAATTTAAATTCAGTGTCAATTGCTATCTACTGTCCTCCTGATTTCTCCTCTTTTGTTATCACTATTTAGCAACGTTTCTGTTTTCTACTTCTTCCACACTCAGTAATCTTTTGTGTCTTAGTGGATTTACTGCCTTCCTTGGGGTAGCTCGATTAAAAGAAAAATAAATACAAACTTACATATAATTTCTCTCCTTATGCTTCAATATTTTGTCTCGACGAATCGTGCGTTTTTATCACATTTTTATCATTTCTTTACGCGATTGACATATCCTAATATCGATATAGTATTATTCACATATAGAGTATAGAGTTGGTCAAATTCTCCTGTCATGGCGTAGATTATTCTTGTAACTTTAAACAAAAAAAATAATAACATAATCGGTCATTTCAAACGGAGAATGCAAAACGTACAGTGAATATTTCCTGTCATTTCAGGCCGCGAATAATCTCAACCTTTTAACAATTTCGTATTTTTACATTCATTGACTAGAACATAACTAAAGAGGGTTGTTAAAATTGTTTTAAATTGTGTTGTGTATCTTTGAAGATATTTCCTTATTCTCCTGCAGATTAATAATTTTCAGAGACAATCGATATCGAGATTTTTCTTCTCCGAGAAAAAAACAAAATCAGGATTAGAATTCTCTTCAGAATAGGAGCTAATCTGTTCAACTCTCCAGAGTCCAGCGTCGACCAAGACATAGGTTAATATTGTCCTGGTCTCTTAAAAAGATTTCATTTCCCTATAGAGACCATATATTTCAGATATTGTCATAACACTACAATTTTGATCTTGTATAAAAAACAAAGAATCTTCCTACAGAAAAGCTCCCATTTTATTTCCACAGAAACAATAACTGATACAGAGAGCACAATAACAACGTTGGATAGAGAAATTTCTCACTATCAAAACATTATTTTTCCACATAGTTACCGCTGGTTAAGCATTCTCCCCTGCTATGAATAAAATGCAGCAGCCGAGATAACCTATGTTTTCACTGAAACACATTAACCTTTGCTGGTATCAATCGTTCCGTTCCTGAAAGTGGTAAATAAGCGTCTATAAATAGCAACAGGTACAACTTATTCCGCATCGAAATATTCAGTGTCAAATTTCTATTTCTTAAGTAATTTGTATGACAGACGCCATTTATCCAGTGTACTGTTGGTCTTCACTCAGTAAAAAGGCAAAGAAAATGATGAGTCATTGACGGGATGGTTTAACATTTAATGTAGTACCTACTGATGTCGTGAGCCAAGGTAATAAAATGAGATTCTTTACTTTCGAAGCGGTTCCCGGGCAATATGACATTTTAATTACACAGAACAATTGCCATATTTTCTGAAAAATGTACGTAATGAATGGAGCAATCTATACATGAACATGTAATTCATTATGAAGCACATTTCCCAATTCAAGTATAATTGTTGGGTTTCTTCACAATGGATGTAAAAATAACGAAGTAATTAGAATACCATGAATATTTGATTCACGTTTAATGTTTACTTTTGCAAATATCTATACTACTGATGTGGGCCCAAAGTCGGGACCACGGAAGGAAAACACGGAACACGGATTAGAGGTAAGAAAGATATATTAAACAAAAAGGTTACAAAGATAGTGTAAGTGTAAGCGGAGCTTACTATGTCCTAGTGTTCAATACTGATACGACGGCTGATACCACGGTATTAGAATACTCTCTACCCTCCTCCTCCTCCTCCTCCTCTTCTTCTTCTCTCTTAGAGTGTTATGTCGCATACTTTATATAGTCCTGGAAGAGTCCATGTTGTAGGTATGTTACGGTCTCACAATAACTACTTTAATATTATACATAATAGACAGAAATGATTCAGTTATCGGAAAGCAGACAAGGTGAACAAATATTCTTACGTTAAGCTTATTTCTATGAAAAAAAAGTAGTCTCTGAATACAAAAAAAAAAAAAAAAAGTTTTATCTCGGGTTATTTAGGATCACCTTGCTGGCAGGTAGACATGCCCACATTTGCATAGATATAGTTCTTTCATTCATTTTCGACCTTTCTTTCTCCACTCTCTTTTTGTCCGTATATCTTCTTTTTTTTTTCCCATCATACTAGCTTGTCCATTCCCTGTTTTCCTCTCTTCATTTTGTTTTCTTCTTTTTCGTCACGCCCCCACCACCGACAATGTGGAGAGAGAAAATAAAACTAATTTCTTAATCTGGCCAGATGATAGATTACATATAAAACAGGCCCGTCTCCGTGGGCTATAATTTCTTTCTTCCTCGTTCTAAACAAATCTTTTATCGACCAGCAAATTGATTTTTCTTGTATTACAAACTCTCTCTTTCTCCACCGTTTCTCTCCCTGTACACACACACACGCATATATATATATATATATATATATATATATATATATATATATATATATATATATATATATATATATATGTGTGTGTGTGTGTGTGATTGTGTGTATGTGTGCGCGTGTGTTTGTGTTTGTATTTGTTTTATTATTGATAGTTTTTCTTTAATTTTACACAGGAGATGCTGAGAAGTTTTCCGTCCGGTCAACATCAGTATACTGATGTTTGTTCATTGAAATACTAATTTTGGGAAGTGGTTCTTGCCGCAATATTTTCAACACTACTTCACATTAGATTCTTTATTCGGATAATGAAGGCAATCTTTCTCTTGAGTTTGATTCTCTTTTGCTGCCCAGCAACCGTAGACGCATTGTTCAAATCGTACGAAAGAATATCCGGACTTGCTTCAACGTTTTTACGCCTTTAGTTTCCTTCCGATTTATATAAATGAGGCTTTGATTAAATTTATTCAATGAATGGTGAGTATTACTGATTAGATCAGAGGATTTTATCTCAAGCAAAACATGATTATTTTTATGGTTTATCGAAACATAAGCAAAGCTAAACGCCTTCGCCGGTGGTCTTATGTTTAATAAAGATCTAGCACACATAATTTGCCAAGAATGAGTAAAATAGAACTTCAAAATGAGGCAGGGGAATCTTCGAAGAAACGGCCAGTCTATAGAAATATAGTGTTAATGACGACAAATGCAGTAATGTGAATAATATAGACATAAATCATTTGGAAACAAAACGGCAAGCATGTAAGAAATGATGTAATTATATTAGTATTCCGTTTGCAGAAAAGGACAATTGTATCAGAACCAATTATGTCAACGCAACAGAGAAAACAATAAGAAAACAATAACGATCATTTATATAGAGAAGAAGGAGAGAACGTAATCTATCACATAAATGAATGTTGTCTTCTCAAAATGAATATACAGGCAAATACGAGAGAGCGGAGACAACGTTACACTAAGAATTTCGCAGAGGACTTGTATTTGACAAGAGAAACAATCTTGCATGAATACATACTAGAGGTTTATGAAAAATAAAGAAAATTAAAATATTTAAGAACTTGGCAAATCAGACCGCCCACCTTCATCTAAGCACGGAAATTAGCTCTGATTAGATTAAATCCAGAAATAAGGGTCTGCGTCTTTGTGGTCGTCATTTTGACAGTAGATCTCTACAAGAAAACGAAAAAAAAAAAAATTAAAGAAAGTCAAATACCAATGCCTTGTTCGATAACTGAATAGGCTGTGGGATTATTAGATTATCTGGGCAGGTTTCCATTATTTTTGATGCTGCAAATGTTTTTGTTTTTATCGACTCAGGAGTCAACTTTGTAGAAAGTGAATCTTTCATCATTATACCTTTACGTTAAAGTGTCTTTGTTGTGAGCTTTATTATTAGGTTGGTGCAAAAATAATGACCTAATAATGTCGTTTTTTGACGTTAAAAAAGACGTCAAAAAACGACATTATTACGTCATTATTTTTGCACCAACTTAATATAAAAAAAAACACATTTTGTTTAAATACATTAACTTTATTTTAACATCATCGTTAATATTAACCTATAATTTTAATGCCTACAAAACGATCCCAAAACTATATTATAGCTCCCCATTCTTCATTGTGTTAGTTGATAATTTCAATCAGGAATCCAACAGTCACCAAGCCTATCAAATATAGTTCTACATTCATCACTAAAATCCCGCGTTTCAAAATCAATTTTCATGTACTTCTGCGCTAAACATGCACTTTTATGTCTGTGACTCTCACTTAACGATGTTAATTTAGTTAGTGTGGATATAATTAGAGTCAATGTTCTTATTATTCGGCTCCCGCTTTTTCGAATTATATTCACAACAGAAGTTCTCCTTACAATAGATTTTTGTTGGACAACACACTTGATGATTTTCCCGCCGATTACCATTTTAATTTCTTTTCATGTATGTACTGCTGGCCACTCGTTATCGAGGATACCCGTCTACAAGGGCGTTTGTGTTTAGACAACTCCCACGGAGCCCACTTGTAGTTTATATTGCAACTACGCTGAGCAGACACTGGTTACAGTTTCTGAGAAATTTGAACAAGGCAAGCACCATCAAGCTATCAACATTTACCCAATTTCACTCACGTGGTATGGTTTTTAAGCACTTTCCAAAAGATGCCGCACGCTGGGATCGACCCCTCCAGTCCAAAGTTTGCTCCCTGACAAATTGACCATAGTGAGATTCAAACCCCGTTCCCATGGTCAGAATGCGAACGTTCTAACCATTCGGCCACAATTTTTCATGATGCGTTCTCATCTCTCACTGAATCTACAGCAACTTTTTTATAATTTCTTACGGGCCATAGAAATTAAAAATGCATGTCAATAATGTTATTATGACATACTATTTACAATTTATTTACAATATGATGGAAAACCCTCAAGTTGCATTATAACATTTTACAGCACAAAATAAATAATAATTTATAATTTTATTTTTACATAGTCAGTAGGTCATTTAGAATGAGCATTACAGTTTGCCATTACAGAAGACAAACAATGGACCATTTTGCTTTGATGGCAAGAAAAGACGGAAGAAAAATATACACCACTGATGTTGTTTGGTTTTAGTGTGAAAAATAACGCATGCATAATAATAATAATAAAGAAGGAAAAGACTGAGGAGGCGTTAAATGTGCTTCAATGAATTAGGTAACTTTGTCATTTTTGATTCTTTTCCTTTGTACCCACTTATTTCTTTAATTATTAACCGGCATTCCTACTTTTGTTATGAAATATCCGATATTAAAGTGAGGAGAACATGGACAAAAAGAACAAGAAAATAAATAAAATCAGTTAGATTATATACCAATAAAATATATTAAAAAGAAATATATAAGACTTTACCGACATCGTTTGGTAAGTAGCAATTTTATTGCGAAGAAAGTGACCAGAATTTGACATTGTCTAATAATAATAGTTGGCAACAATCATGAGTCGTCGGTTTATTTAGAATAATGACCAAATGGTCAGTTGATTTGGAATATGAGTCATCTACTTCTCCCTATGTTAATTTACCATCCGATAAATTCAGACTTTAATAGGATGTTACATTGTAAATATCATTACTTAAAATTTCTCTTACTAAGTTATCTACAGCAGTTGCCCTTATCCAAGTCTACCACCCCTAGAACTCAGGTCCCAGCCGATATTCATATTAGTTCGAAATAACAACTGCAGCTCTATATAAATATGATAGAATAACTAAATTCTTCATATACAGGGTTCGATAGATAAATTGACATCAATTTTATATTTTTAATTTCGCGCATAAGATTTGATTGTTTTTGATTTTGTCGACTCTACAGTATAGTAGGGACTGTTGGGAATCGTCTGTAAGAAAAAGAGCGCCACGAACCAATTCACTCCGCTAAAAAATTGGAATCAGCATGCTCTACTGCTTGGCATTAGCTCCAATACAAACATTTCAGTGTGTTTGGGTGTCAATCTGAGCATAATGCAGAGGATTTGTAAAGAGTTTAATGAATTTAATGGTGAATACGAAGGTACAAGACCTCGAAAAACTCACTGATTGTTCCGATAAGAAAAGAACTACATAATTTGTTGCATTTGTATTCAAAACAGAGTCATATATCAATCGACTTGAAGAAGTAATGCTGCCCTGGGTGAAGAGTGTGGCTGCTGGACGACCCTATATCTGGCAAACGACACTGCACCATGTCACGCAAGCAGGAGACCTCAGGCATGGCTGTTTGGCAATTACTGCGACGACATCACTCCTTAAATCTGGCTACCTAACGCCCAGACTGAAACCCCATTGATTATTATGTGTTGGGCGAATTTGAGCGAGAGACCAACAAAATTCTTTGTAACAGTAAAGCTAAACTGAAGGCAAGGATTATGGCAGAATTCTCAAACTTAAACAAGGAGACTGTCCAGAAGTGTTGCAGTAAATTTCGAAGTTTTCTGGGGGCCTTGGTTGAAGCTAATGGCGATTTTATTGAATAAATGTACTGTTTAGTATTTCAAGATATCTTTATGTAATTTTAGTAAATATATCTGTTAAAATGAGATATCAGTATTATTTTCATTTTTGTGTAATTTAGATGAGATTTGATCCATCGCACTGTGTATAATTTGTACTTATTCACTTTCGTAGGTAGCAATGCGGAGACAGTTGTACTGAAGTCTCACTTCAAGATTTAAAGTTGTAAAATCTGATTATTCAATCTGCAAAAACAGAAGAAATGAATGTGATTAAGAACAAAAACAAAAAAAAACAGGTAACTATGATTGAATAAAACTTAACGATAGCAGAAATAAATAAAAAGGATTTGCAATCTTGAACAATATCGAGATGTGAAGATTGAGGTTGGAAAATCGTGAAAGAAAATCACCACACCGATATTGATGTATCCGAGTAAAAACAAGACTGGATTGATTAAAATGTCTGTAGATTATTATCTCAAGTTCAGCGTTTTTGTATTTATAATACAAATAATAACAGTGATAATAAGAAAGAAAATACGCAATAGTAATAACAAGAAAACTGGAACGATCAGGTATCGTGAAACATACTTTTCAGAAACTAAATAAGGAAATAAGAGATCGAAAAGTGACATTCAAAAAGAAAAGAATGCTAGCTGCTTGTTTTAACTGAACATTGAGCATTATATCAGAAATGTAAAAAGAGACATTTAAGTTATGGCTCTGAAGACGTACTTTGAAAATACCTGATATATAAGGAAGTTTAATAGAATACAGAAACTATAAAAAAACTATATATATCAGTGTTCATCTAACAAGGTTTAAGAGTCATTCAGGGTAGAGACTGATTGAGATTGTTCCAATGGCTTACAGAGGAAGTAAAAAGTGCATAATATGAGGACATGTAAGATTGATAACAGTAGACACTACACTTGAAGATATTAAGTTTGTAATGAACGGGGAAGCAGCCTCTTAGGAGTGTCTGTTCCATAGACTAACTGTTCTGGGTAAGAGGCTGTCTGAGTGAACCGTCTTTCTTACCAATACACAGGGAGTCGCTGAGTTGAGCCCGTTCCGTGACATGGCGGAAAGTACCTGTGAAATTATGAACTGGTTGTACTAATGAATATGGCGCGTTGGAACATTTGCTATACATGGGTATAATAATAATAATAGAGTAACGAGAAGTTATCAGCGTCTAATTGCTAACCATCAGAAACAACTGCTACAGTTTTAGGGGCATATAGTAAAGGAAGAAGACTTGGACAATTTATTGCTCTCAGGACACATCAAAATCAAGTGAAGCAAAGGAAAACCTACTTTACAAGTTTGTGCGCATGATAAAGTATAAAAATGTAAAAATAGGGGACATAAATTAGAATGTATTGTTGAGAACATTGAAATCAGGACGTTGTGGAGAACGATCATTGACCAGAACTCGAACAGACACAGTGTACAGAAATTAGGGATATTAATGATTCTGTAACTTTCTGGAGAATTTAAGAAACAAACAAAAAGCGTAACAGACAAAATGGTTTTAATTAACCAATGACAAATGTAAAGAAAACCATAATAATTATTATCTCACGAAATGAATCATGAAAATAAATAGCATCTAAATTAAAAGGCAAGTAAAAATAATTAATACTGAAGAGATTAAATTATTAATCCTAAGCGAATTCAGAAAACGTAATGAGAATGATTACAACAATGTTTATTGCAAAAGAACAAAAACAAAAAAAAAAAAACAACACAACTTCCTAGAAATAGGTATATTGGAAGCAGATGCCATCGGGCACAATAAAATGAAAGGATAACATCATTGAAAATACTTCAGAAAATATTAGTGACCAACTTCTCGAACAGAATCTTAAGTAAATGAATAAACAGGGGTTCATTTTCCGTTCTGAGATACTCAGGACACTTGTGAAAGTGGACAAGAGAACTCATAAACGTGGACTGCAAATGAAGAAAACGGATGAAAATGCCTGAGAGAGAGATGTTATTGAAAGGATACGAATCAAAAGAAAAACAGGATGAAGACTAGTCAGCGTTGAGGTTGCTGTCAATGGATTCAATGAGTTTACAAGGTGCAGCAAGGAGAAGGCCAAACACTGTACTAAGATTAACAGAAGGGTCCATTGAAAACAAGGAGGCAGAAAAATAACAAGAATACAAAATACAAGGAAAAATACTTGCATGGTTAGGTCAGAAATCAAATCAAGAGATTAGTCAATACATTGACATTGTTACGGAGGGAAAACGAAAAAAAGAATAATAGAGCCGCTTTTAATATTAGCCTGTAACAATGGCTTAAGAACAAGCTATACAAAGATAAGTTCATTTAAAAATTATGAAAACAACAACTATAGTCTGCACAGAAATAAATATATAGTCAGGCATATAATCAGCAAGTATGGTAAATTAGCCCTGAAAGAATAGTTATGAACGAGTCGGGGTGATGATCCATTGTTCATTGTGTAAGCGATTGGATTTTTACAATACAAACTAATTGTATATGTAATGAGATACTCTCAGATGGCAGTCTTATAGAAAAACTGATGAAAAATCTGAGTGTTAGCGTAGCGCATTTGAAAATATTTAGCAGTAGTTTTGACAAATTTCAGCTTAGTTAAAAGAAAAGCGGATTCAGATTTAATTTGAAGAGGTCAAGGTAAATTGGCATAGAACAGAGAAAAAAAGCGTGTGTCGAAAATCTAATGTTATTTGTTAGCGTTTGAAGGCGCTGTTTTTTTTGTTCTTCGAATCTTGTACATAGCAACGAAGTTATACGCAAATAGTGACTGCATTACTTGCTGAAAACAACAAACTTTTATTTTAAACTCCTCCATAGATTGAATTATCTCCTGATGCAGCAGGCTCCTTCAAGTGACAGACATAACAACTGCACAGTGTGGATACCAGCAACATCCAAGGGACATGGGTTGGATGTTGATAAGTTTGGCACATTGACTTATTTATAAAATATCCAAATTGACTTTCAGGGCATGCCAAAATCCAATCATAATATTACACCGAGTTCTATGTAATATATTTTCAAATATTTTCGAAAGCTATGATTTGCTATAAATACACGCAAAGGGGTTTTCTTTTATTCAGAATATAAAGAAAAATGAATTCAGCAGCAATATTTTTGTTGAGAAACCTACAAAGTTAGAGGCTACAGAGTCTTCCGTAAAAACATGAACCATTCTAATTTGTGCTAGCTTTTAATTAAGTAAATACATGTTGTACAAAAGGTTGATTAATAGAAATGCGTTGGCATATATCCTATTTCCCTTACAGTCCATAGAGATTTGTTGAAACTGCTGATCATATTACAAAAAGTATATTTCAGATAGTGAGACGACTACATTACTATTGAAAATAAACACAGTATTACTGCGATTATAAAAACGTTTCAGTAACGTACAGCATTTTACTAGTAAACTATCGATTATATGATCATTTAAAATCCACATTATCTGCGTGATAAAGAGAGATGCGCGCATTTCCAAATGTATAAGGGGTAAATTTTCTGATCACATAGTTCGAACATTAATTGCTCAAAATAGACTGCTTGGATGAGAAGAGGGATTAAACTAACTCAAACCTTTGAAATAAGGCATGAAGCGAGATAATCCTAGAACAAAATGCTGAAAATTTTATTTATATCTATTTAGGATTTAAAATAACATGAAATAAATATAATTTATTGGCACATGTTAGAAAGCTTTGGGAAATTTAATCTGAAATTGTATCTGTAACGCATATATTCAAATATGAAAACGTTTCAGGACGTAAAATGAGGACACAAAGGACATCTATAAATTTTAAAAATATTTTTTTAACTTCTAACTTTATTTATAGATGAAAAATAAATAGATAATCCTAAAATCATCACAACAAAAAGTTTACAAAATTAAGTGATATGAGACATTTTATGCTTCCAAATAATATACTTTTTAGACATCTCAAAGGTTTTTGTCAAGGATTTGTGTAGGGGGTGCTGCTCAAACATGTGGAAACCCTGGGACAGCTAACGCTGTAATTAAGTAATTTCTGCTAAACAGGTTCATGTCTATAAAGGCTGTTGTTAATGGCTATTGTGGGCGTACTTCTTTTCGGGCCTATACATTTTCAGCTTTCGATCTAATAATGAATATTCACTAATCACTAGTAAGTCTCTACACAGATTAAACCACTGTTTATGGACGCAATTCCAAAAATTAAATAAATAAATAAATATACAACATGATCGGAACCTTAGAGTCGAACTCTCCCCTGATCAATGGGAAATAAATGGTTTCTTATTTTCAGTATCTCAATTACAAAACCAGAATTATATCATGACTACCGTTCAGATTATCGAGTTTTTTTCACTCCAATCAATGGCGCCATTCTCAAGGATACTCCATACTTTGAATGTCTATTTATTTGCGGCTGTATTTGGGCTGACGCTTTTCACTCCTCATTTTCCAGATTTTATAGAGTTCAAAATCATTAACGCGGCCTTGTGGGTGATGAATTATTTTACATTTGTCTGTTCCGGGGTTGCAACCTTGCAAGTTTTTCGTCACTCTATCGCTGTTTTCATGTTCAGGTGAACTCCATTCTCTAGTTCTAAGAGTTCAGACCTTTGCTGCTAGGAGACGTCATCCTCTATGAAATCGAATCATTCTTAATTCTTCTGTGTTCCCAAAATAAGAGGTTCATTCCACCTAGAGAACTGTTTTCCATGAACGGTCACTTTGTTGGACAGGTATCCCTGAACGATCTTTAGTATTGACCTCTTCTAGTCAAATGTTAATCGTTATCTATCTATCCTCCCTATCATCATAATCTCTACTTCCATGTACCTTGTCTTATATTCATATCTCACATCTGATTTATTATTTCTATGTTAACTGTACTCCAGTACTTTGAGTGCTTCTCGAGCCCTGTCTGGGGGGGGGGGGATTTCGTAAAAAAATACCAGAACAAAGAAAGTCATGTTCCATAAATATTTACCAAATATCCTATCTTCTGCATACACCTAGAGGAAAGAAAAGCTTGTTCTTAATGTAAATAGGAAATGGACGTTCTTTATCATCATTTATTCAGTTAGCACATTTCTCCCCTCAGTTGTAATTGTAGTTCACGGTGACATTCAAGGAAAAATAGCGCAATGGCTTGTCGCGGATGTTGAGGCTATCTCGTCCCTCCTTTCAGAAGTTCCTCTACCTACTTGTAAAGCCGTTGACCTTTGAGGTTCAGCTCTTACGCTCAGGTTGGCTGCTGGGCACAGGTTGGTTGGAGAGAGGCGTTTTTCTTCACCTAATCGTAGTTGATTACGCAGTTTAACCGGCATGTTGATGTCTTTGATCGGCTTTGTGGCTTACTCAATGTACATGCGACTTCTTGGAGCTATGTTTGAGAGTTTGATGTCGGCCGTGGACTAGTACAGTTCCGCATCCCAATTCATCTAAGTGAAGCAGGGTCGACCTCTTCGCTACAAATATCACCTACGATATACCCCACACATATTAAATAAAATAGATAGGCGTCATATTAGAAAAATAGGAGCAAGTAAGATAGATACCCGTTTACGTGTAACACAGACGTTGGACTGGTAATCATCACAAGCAGAACATCTTTCTCCAACGAGTCTACATTCATGAACTTCAGTTGGCATATGTGTAAATACATCACGAGAGGAGACATTTTCTGAAGAACTTTATAAACACATCGGCAGACATGTTTATTAACTTTGCCGTCCTCCCGGCGAATGTAATTTTTTGGTTATTTATTATTTTTTATTGTTATGCAAACGACGATTCACTGAACAAATAAAGAAAAGCATTTGCCTTCAATTATTAAACTGATTATTTGAAAAAAAAAAAACATGGTAAACGTCAAATCGATAAATATATCTCGTCGTTACTCATATCTGTTGAATTCGTAATGATTTGCTAATTATAGTGAAGAGAACAATTTTATAACAGCAAGGTATTTGGAAGATGGCTGCTTTAAGTTTACTTGATTAAAAGTGAGTAGTTGCGCAGCGTCGCCTTATTTCGTCTGAATTTAATTTGCAAATTTGATTGATAAATCATATTCCGCTTCATCATCATCACTCTCACGACCAGATGAGGCGTTAGGGATGCTACGCACTTGACCATCTCTATCCAAATGTCTAGGGAGGTATTCAATTATGCATAGCGTCAGACTTGAAAGTTCAACTTGTTCAAGGACATGTGGTGATTGTTTCCATCGGGGGAAGCTTTCGCTTTGGCCGTTGACCTCAGTCGAGGAGGCCCTCCGTACAACAATATCGTGTCATCCACGCCCAGGATATATTTGCAGTAGTTCAGTACCGCATGCAGATTTAGCCTGAAGTCGGTCGAAACTCGTTGTTTGACTGAACTCCTCACTGGTGAAACTTCGGAAAAACTACACAATGTGTTGTCCGATTGCTTTCATGCCAGACGGGATGAAAGTTTTTGAACGTCAAATATAACAATTATTATTATTATTATTATTATTATGATACTTAATAAAAGTAAAAATGATATAAATAATAAATAAAATTAATCGTCATATATATATATATATATATATATATATATATATATATATATTATATATATACATATATATGATGGAATCTCCCGTCGTTCGACGTATGAGGTTCTGATGATCACGAAGTAATTATCTCCATGCCTATGATGGGCATGACTTTTTTTTGCACAAAAGGACACACACACACACACACACACACACACACACACACACACACACACACATATATATATATATATATATATATATATATATATATATATATAAAGTCAATTGTTATTATTGCTGTTGTTGATGTTATAACAATTGCTTAAATATTAAATGATAAAAAATAATTATACAATATAAATCGTAAAATAATAATAAACATTGTAAAAAATCATAATGGAAAAACATCATTTTACAATCGCTTGTTTTAAGGACTGAATTTAACATTTGAGAGCCTTCTATAAAATTACCTTGAATATGTGTGATTCGAAAATTATCATTTTATGCTTATAAGATTTACAGAACTGAAAATCTATACAAGTACTAGTTGAGGCCAAATAGAGTCGAATATGAATCAAACAGATGGCAACAATGAAAATCAGTGGATAAGTGTCAATATGAAAAACACAACATAAACCCTGGCAGAGGTACTGAAGCATATCTGTGGCTATATATTAGCGAAATCTGCTAGATAAATAAAGACTAAATAAGTAGTGGATGTAATTCTAACTTTGTTGTTTTGTGTTTAGGAACTAAAGAAAATGTTTATAGAAACAGCAGATGAATCAATAATAGACACGATATTCAATTCATATCCAGTTATATTAATTACTAAATATAATTTTTCTCGTCTGAGTCCATCCTTCAAATCTATAAATCAACCATCCGTCCTTGCATAGATTATTGCTGTCATATATCGCCTAGTGCTTCTGCTGTACGTCAAAATCCAGAAACGAATATGCAAGATGATAGGTCCTGATCTGGCATCTAGTCTACAATCACTATCCTACAAACGTGCCGTGGCCTCCCTCTGTCTATTCTACAAGTATTTTCACGGCAACTGTTCCGACGAGCTATTTTCGCTGGTTCCTGGACTGCATGAATTTAAGCGAGCTACTAGGCTGGCATCTCGGTCCCACCCTTTCACAGTCAAATGTCAAATGTAACCATCTTTCCAGCTCAAACAGATTCTTCTCCCGCCCTTCCCGTCTGTGGAAGTCCCTTCCCCTTACTTGCTTCCCCGATGACTATAAGCTTCAAATATTCAAGTGTAATGTCAATCGACATCTAACACCTTGAGCATGTTCCCCGCCCTTCTCTGTATCATTTCCCCCAAACATGCCTCTTTACTATTGTTCTCAATCCTTTGCTACCCCTTGCGTGCTAGTGACACTCCCGACTTGTTTGGGGTGAATTGATTAAAAAAATTATATTTAAAGCAACGATATTGTCGAAATCGCTATGCATAAGAACGGAGATATTTTAAAAGTATATTTTAGGACAACATTTTTCATAATGTCATGTATTGGCATATAAACCAAATAAAGTTTGATTTTGATACTGATTTAAAAAAAAAATCCCTGTCAAAGCTTTCTAAAAAGTTCGGTATTAATTATAGGTGGTTGAAAATCTATACTCCACTCTGTAACCTCTTTCCTACAGATGCAACGTCGAAAGCCTATCGTGCCTCTATATATGTTCGGGTGTGCCACATTCCTTAGTTCCATCAGTTTAGAGCTCTACAGCTAGGAGACGTCATGCTACTTCTACGGACTCGAATACTTCCTATTTCCCCCATATTTGAAATTTTACGAGAAAGTTCCACTCAAACAACTTTTTTTTCCCGAGAACTGCAACTTTTTATAACAGAATCCCAATATGTAATGCTTCCCTGAACACTAAAACTAATCTAAGTCAAAGGTCAATCATTATCTATCTTCCTTATCCTCATGCTCTTCATCTCCTAACAACGGCTCTTTCCTTCATATCACATCTCATTCTTCATAAACATTTTAACGTTAACCCTCTACTTTAAGTGACTCTCTAGAGTTTTGTATTGAGTGAATATAGTACATTTTTTTCTACTTATAAACAATACCCACCGTCGATATGTCGATTATCTTTTAGGCGGCGTTGCTGAAAATATCTCGGCCCAACCAAGAAGAAGCCGCTTGAAAAAAAAAAAAAAAAGAAAAAAAAGAATCTTTTGTTTTATCACTTGGTCAGATTTTGCCAAGTGTGTCGGATCGAGAATTATTTGAACACGACTTCGTACCTCTGCAATTCCCGAATAAACAAATTAAAAAAGCAATCGTAAAAATGATTCCAAAGTCAGACCACATTTTTGATGAAATAAGTGATTAAATGAAATAGAACGTAGTTCACGATTTCGGCTATATACATAAAAAAAAAAACCTGTACTTTTGAACTGTTATGCATTTGGTCTTATGTTTACTTGAATTCAGTTGTGAAGTATAAAGGCCAATACAATTAGCAGAAGAAACAGTTTGCTTACGTTTTCGCTGGTCGACTTTAATCGGTAACATGCGAATAACTATTTGCATCGTACAAAGGCCTTTATTCTAGACAGCAAAAGGCTACTGGTGGAAGATTCAGATTCTGGTGGCAAAATGAATTAATTCGGACTAAGTTTTAATTTGTTTTTATTTGCAGCCATTTAACTGGTTCGGGTATATTTATCAGTTCACGTATATCCAGACTATGATAAGTAGCTTACTGTCTTTCTGCTCTCGTAACTTATGCTTTTAAGATTAACACTGGGCTGATAATAAAAAAAAATTAAAAAAACCCAAAAAACATCAATCTTAATCTCTCTCTCTCTCTATTATTTTTAATCATTTCTCCCCAAGCAAAACAATAAATCCACTAGGGCATAAGAGTGTTCGAGAATATGAGAAAAAACTACTATTAAGGAGTGAACAATAAAGGAAAAGAAAATTAAGAAGACAGAAAATAACGGTTGCTATTTACACTACTGTTTAAAATTTGAACTTGACAGAAGAGTGAAAAAAATGAATAAGATCTCTTAGAGTATTTTGAAAAAGAATAGAATCAATTATTAACCTTATACTTTGAGAAACTTTTCAACGAATGCCAAAAATATGTGCTACAGTGATCAAGGCTTAACGATGCTACTTTGAAAAATGTAATCATAAAATGCCTTTTCTTTCTTTTTGTCATAATAGAATTTCTAATAAAAAAAAATCTTGTCTCAATTTTTAACCATATATAATAATCTTATTTAAAGTACAAAATAAATACTTTCCGGGCTAATTTAAAAAATAACCACAAGTGGTCTCACATAGTTGAACTGCAGTGTATCTATCTAACTAGATAGATAATTTTGATTTTATCAATCAACTTTTTGATATCTTATTTTTCCGTTCTTAGTCAATTGCATTTGTAACTGAATGACAAAATGGAAAATATTATGTTAAGCTTTTTGTTCTTCAAAAGTCTTCTTCAGACAAAATGTTTTTATTGATCAAATCAAATTCATAAATAATTATATTGGAAAAAACTATAACCTGGCCATAGCTCAATTAGCTCTTATTTAAATACACATAGGATCTCACTAATCTCCATGCACAACATAATCGTTGACAATACAATTATAACAGACTCACCAACACGTAGAAAAGGCTAAAAATAATGGAAGCATTATTAATAAAAAAAAAGAAAAAGCCAGTACTCAATGACATCAACTATGAACACGGCTACAATATGATGACCGTATTTGGAAAATAAAACATTCCTATAAATCTAGATACATACATAAAAAATCCATGCATTCAGTTAAAAGTAAAAATAAAATTATCCTAAAAGAATATCAAAAAGCGCTCGGATCTTGAACACATTTCGACAATTTCTACATAATTTATGTCCAGAAAAGAAAGAAATTATAAAACATACAAGAAAAATTAAATAAAAAAAAAGAAGCTTAACAGCACGACCTAACGAAATTTATAGTATAAAAGACGGATTGCTTCGAATTATACAATTGTATGTATGTATGTATGTATCTATCTATCTATTTATCTATTTATCTCTCTCTCTCTCTCTATATATATATATATATATATATATATATATATATATATATATATATAATATAGCATATATAATATTTCATAGATAGATAGATAGATCAATATCTTTTAAGCATTGCAGGCCTCCTCTTCTCCTCCTCAGTGACACCTTTCACTCCGAGCAGCCTCATTCAAATTATTGTGATCAGATGCACATTCTGCCCAGTGCTCACAAGGAATGTCGCATTTCATCAGTGCATCCTTGATGTAGTCCTTAAAGCTCTTCTTAAGCTTAAAAGAGATGTACGTAAAGGCGTCTCCGTTGAACTTCCTGAAGACCCACGCAGTCAGCTCGACCTGACGTGCACAGATTGTGGTGGAATGTGCTTGTCGATAGCTGGTCTAAGAAGTCACTTGACAGCACACTGACGGATGATGGCAATTGACTATAAACCCATAGACGTCCACCAACTGAAATGTGATATTTGCAGTAAGACATGCGGGTCCAGAAGCGGTTTCATGCGACATTTTAAATTGCATCTCTTAAGTGCCCCGTTTGTGCCAGAGTATGTAGGCCCCTTGCTAGGCTAAAGAGCCACATTCGTTCATCATATCAGTAGATATTCTTCAAAATGATATGTAGTAATGGCTGTACTCGGGCACGAGTTGGCAACCACAATATATATATATATCTGTGTGTGTGTGAATAGTCAAAAAATCTTTTGGGGAATAGACTATTTCGGTAGAGGATGAAAGGGGTCGTCTGTCTTTCAACCCCGATGTGGAATGAAGGTCATATCCGTAGAGAGAAGTCGAAGTTAAATGTAAGGAGGTGATATTAGAAACCAAAAGGACAACCCAAAGTTTAATTTGCCGAAGATACCTAATATAGTATCCCCAATTTTCAGTGTTTAAGTCAGACGTTATGCACCAGAAAGGGTTAGACTGGCAAAAAAGGGAGAATGTATATTAAATAGGTCAGAGAATATTAACTTTATGAAGTAGTATTGGGGGCATTGGTAATAGGAAATAATAAATTTAAGATTAAAAATGGATTTAAAAATAAATTTTAAAAATATATAAGGTCGTAACGGAAAGAGAATTATGTTCAAAGAAGAGGAAAATTTATAAATTATAATGAATATACCAAAAAAGTTTCTAGAGGAGGTGGGAGGGATTTAAGGTAGCTAAAAATGCAAAATTACACTCTAAAAATTTGAATTTGTTATTATGTCAATATTTAGAGGGAATGAAAACGGAGGGGTAATATAGGGTAGATAATTAAAGCGAAACAGACAAACACACACAGACATATATATATATATATATATATATATATATATATATATATATATATATATATATAAGCAAATATATGGATATAGATCCGACAGTATGAAGAAAAATATACGGAAAAAACAAACAAAAATTCTTATATGTAATTATGCTGTTTTAATGTTAATATAATGTCAACGTCAGACGTTTCGGTCTAATAAACCATCTTCAGGACATATTCATAAAATATAATTAACATTATCAATACAACGTTGACATTATATTAACATTAAAACAGCATAATTGGATATAAGGATTTTTGTTTGTTTTTCCCGTATATTTTTCTTCATATATATATATATATATATATATATATATATATATATATATATATACCACACAACCAATGCAAACCCAAAACAGACCAAATAAATACACCAACAGACAACCACCAGCACCACAGCCAACAATAGCAACACCGCCACCATCAACGATAGCTAGAACCTCAAAACAGACACACAGACACAAAACAAACCATAACTTACGTGGACATCCTTAGAGTGCCGTACAAACATACACAAACCAAAACACAGCATCCTTTCTACAGAACGCATAACCCCATTAGACATCCCAGAACACCCAGATTAGCCCCTAGTAGACAATCAGCAGCAAACATACTCAACCTTCAAAAAAACGGGGAAAAAAACCAACTAGGACACCTGGATGGGGGTATAGCATCTCTAATAGGAGACATGATGCAATCTTTCGAGCTTTTACGAAAGTACTTCGCCATGCTTGCAAATACATACTTGACCCATATGGACGAGTTATAAATTTAAGTAACAAAAATTTTTTCACTCAACACAGGTTATTAAAAAAAGGACTAACCCTTTGCCCTAGTCCCCCAAGGTTTGATAATGACACCTTGGCAAAGGACCTGAAATCCTTCTTCAGAAGAATACGGCTAAAAGCCCACTACGGGGACAATGATCACACACGTTCCATACTTCATACATTAAAAGAGAATGATACTACATTCACCCCACAAAACACAGATATTAGTATACAGACATTTGAAATAGCCGTAGCAAATGGCATAAACGAAAAAATAGCACGTAAGCTGCCACTTAACAATATTACTGAAGGGGAACGTATAGCCCTTGACACGGTGACACATAGAGATGACCTAATCATAACACAGACTGACAAAGTGGGTGCCACAGTGATCTTGAGAATCAAAGAATACATTAAAGAGGCCAACAAACAGCTAGGCGACAAAGAAACCTATAAAAGCTTACCTACAGATCCTCTTCCCGAATACCAAAAAGAATTAACTAGCTCACTAAACATAATGCTTCGCAACAATCTCATCGACAAGGAAACATGCGCAACACTTACACCCACAAACATTACACCTACTCGCTTCTATCTCTTTCTTAAAATACACAAAAGCAACAACCCAGGAAGGTCGGTCATTTCATCATTCAACTGCCACACGACCAAAATTTCCAAATACGTAGACCATTACATAAAACCCCTAGCTAAGGAAGTAAAATCCTACATCAGAGACACAACAGATCTACTAAACAAAATTAATCACATACAGAGAATGCTATTCTAGTTACTATGGGCGTAAGATCTCTCTATTCAAACATTAAACACATGGAAGGACTAACCGACCTTCAGGTACCACTTACTAAAAGTAGAAAACAAGACCGCCCCCACATAAGTTATCATAAAGCATATTCTTACATTGAATACTTTCAACTTCAATGGAGCGCACTACATGCAAGTAAGAGGCTGTGTCATGGACACCATTGCCCCTCCATCATATGCTAGAATATTCATGGGGAAATTTGATAGCGACTGCGTATTCTATGCAAGATATATCGATGATATATTATTTGTATACACGGGTAGTGATGACAGACTTATCCACTTCCTCATGTCCCTAAACACAGTACACGACTCAATTAAGTTTAACTATGAAAAATCCACGAGATCGGTAACATTTTTGACACCCGCATTTACATAGATGAAATCAGGAAACTACAAACGACACTACACACTAAAATCACCGACACCCACAACTATCTACACTTTAAGTCTTCCCACCTTAAACACCTCAAAGAGAACCTTCCCTATTCACATGCACTTAGACTCAGAAGGATATGTTCCAACAATGAAGAACTAAATAAACACATTCAAAATCTGGAGCATCAGTTCACAACATGTGGCTATAAACAACACCTAATCAGGGAACAAATGACTAAAGTAATTTCAACACCTAGAGAAGACACACGAATGTACAAGATTAAAACTAAATCTAGCCGCATCCCTCCTAGTAACCACTTTCAACGCCACTCTGTCTCCATTATTCCAAATGATCAGCAGTCGCTGGGAAATACTACATCTCAAACCAGCCCTAAAATAATGTTTGAGGAACCCGGCCTTCTAGCATATTGTAGACCTAAGAATCTGAAAGAAATCATAGGTAGTAACCACATTTCAGAAGACAAGGTAATCCGTAATAAACCAACAACAAAAACAACATGATTTTCCTAACCATGTAACAACAAAAGGAGCTTATGCTGCAACCACATTAGACCATAACAATTCATTCATTAGCTCAATCACTAAATCTACTTTCAAAATCTACCACGACCCTAACTTTAGAAGTCATAACATAATTTACCTCCTAGAATGCACACTATGCCAGAAACAATATGTAGGAAAATCTGAATGGCCCTTTCACTACAGAATTAATAATTATCGCAATTGAATTAAGTCGACTCTCCATGAAAGATTATTAACTGTAGAACTTTTCCGCCTAGAAAAACACGATTTTAAAATCCATGCCAAATTCACTATAATTGAGAGAATAGAAAAGGTCAGAGCAGATAACATTAGAAAGATTTTAGAGTTCCATGAAATTAAGTGAATACAACGTGTAAAAACGCACTATCCAGACGGGCTTGACCACACATTTAACAATATAGATAATATTAATATATAACACCACAAATCAGGACCTACCCACATTTCTCACCCACACAGGACAGACATGCTTACGGAGGTGTTGAGGCCTCACACTTGTAGACACACTCACACGATTATACACGCTTACACACATCATACTCACTCACTCCCTAATGAGCCAAATGATAACACACACACATAGTAATATACACGCTTACAGACATCATACTCATTCACTCCCTAAGAACCAAAAAACACACACACATTTCGCAGAGACCCATCCCTTGCCAGGAACCAATAAAACTGTCAAAATGACCATGGGAATTTAGAGCAGCATGATAATTTAATTTTTTTGTTCAATATATATATATATATATATATATATATATATATATATATTTAAAAACAGTAGCTATGAAAACAGAAACAAAGACGGTAGAGAGTTAAATAAAATCCCCCGGTTGTGCATCAAGTGATATCGGAAGCCAAAGATTTCAATTTCAAGTTAATCACTCCTGCATAGTCATCGTTTTCTCAATATACTATTTTAAGCGGCGTTTGTTGTATTTCGTTCATTTCCCTACATATGTATGATTCAATTGATAAAAACAAAAATAGTCTGGAGAAATAGGTAACAGGAATTTTTCCAGTTTATCATTAGCCACTATTAGTCAGAAATATACAGATGTATATCATAGACCTCAATAACGTAGCGATCTCAAGTTTTTCTCAATGTTTTTTTTTTGTCATTTGTGGAACTCATTGTGTGCCACTTTACTGTATGTTGCTTATTTCAATTTTTTAGAACCTAAGGCAATATTAACCACCAATATGATTTATGCTTACATTAAAATCATATCTATATATAAACGGATGAGTCTTTGAATATCTGAATTTTTGTCTGTTCAACCTGAGATTTTGAGTTCAAACTTTGTTACATATTTTGTCAGTGTCTTTATCCGATTATGCGTTTTGTGGTAAAAAGCTCGATAAGTTATGAATAAAGCTACAGTGGTTAGCGAGATGATCATACGTATCATCTCTTTACAGCTTTTGTTTATTCGTCCCTACCCATTTAGTTCTTGCTTGCATTAGAATAGCCTATCACAAAAAATGTCTAGTCGGCTGCCTCTTTCACGTAAATAAATTTACGATCAATAAATAAATACATTTTCTTGATTCTTGGTTTATCTAGAACCTGGCTGCACGTGAAAGGTTACCGTTATTGGCGTTAACATGATCTATTTAGGATCTTAAGCACGATGCCAACTTTGTTCCACGTCACCTATTCTCTTCTAAATCTAACTCAAAGCAATGTCCTTTTAAGAGATACTTTAAAGAAATCCAGAAGATTATTGGATACATTGTGACTTTAACTTTTACAAAAGAATATCATCGTAACATTGTTTCAGGCATCTGACAGTTTTCTTCTCGATTCAATTGAATTGCATCAATTGACTTAAATATTTGATTAAAGGCAACTGAATCTACCCTTTCTGCGAAAAAACGATTTTATGCTCGTCAGTGGGCCATAAAAAGTTTTTGTACAACTATGATTTTATGTCATTTAAAGCTACAATGGTTTAAATGAGAGTTCTCAGGAAATAGTAAATTAATTTATTGATAAAGCGAGTTCATGGTACATTGAAACTTAGAAAGTAATGATGAAAAGTTAAAAACCGGACCGACTTCCTCAAACCTGACCAAATGACTAAATTAGGATTTTTTGAAGGTTTTCTTAGTCGTACTGACAATTTTTCTGTAATAACATTTGTTTAATAGCCTTGAATGATATTTCATAAGCCGGGTTTTAATATTTGTTTTTAACGAGGCAGTTTTCAAAATTTTCATTGCCTGATTCGTTTACTACGGTCTATCAACTTTTGCATGTTATTTAAAGTCAGAAAATATTTTTAGATTGTAAGAAGTTTTGGAGAGATAATAATGGCTTAGTATAAAATTCTTACTATTTAACCAATAGCTGGGGAATATGTGGATTCATACCTTTTTCAATGGTATTTGTGCGTAAGTGAATATAACGAATCCAACAGGAAATGGAACTCGGCTTTCCAGTTGACAATTCCTTGCCTTTTTCCATTACACAATCCCTATATCGAAGCTTATTGTACCTGGTATCCCCCAAGTGGTCACCCATCTAAGTTCTGACCAGGCTGGACGTTGCTTAACAGCGGTGATCGTACGTGAACCGGTGTTTCAAGTTCATGCGGCCGTAAGCTCAAATTTTTTAATAATTGTTCATATACATATATATGAAAATTATGCAAGACATAAGAGGAATTATATTCTTTATATAAAGAGATTTTTCTAATGTTATGTCGGGTAATGGCTATCTATAGACTCATTTTGTTTATTATCTGCGAAATGCCTTGAATTCTTCGGTAAGATAGTGGAGGGGTTTCCCTTTGTCTTCTGCTACTCTGGCTCCCACTCAAGGCTGAAATGTCTATTTTCCCAACTATTTACGACATAGATGGGGAGATTTGAAAATGAATGGAACAGCCCAAAATTGAGTTTGAACTTGTCGCTCTGATTCTGTTTCCGACTTGATAATCATTAAACTAACTACACATTCATCTAAAGGAATATGATATTGAAAATGCGAATTACAAAGCAGTAGATCCGATGATTTCTTAATCGTGGGACAAACATCTGCTCAAGTAAGGACAGAACATAACATTTTATCATAATAGTAGTTTCCACGAATAGATTAATTTATCAAGATACTGGGTAGTGGATGCATGCTCATCGACACGGAATCAGAAACCCAAATTCCAACCCCAGCCAACAAAATGTTTCCTTCATAAGAAATAGTACTTATAGGAAAGGCATGAACTAATATTTCCCTCCATTCTGCTCAGTTAACATCTATCTTAAAATATATGGTCTCTAAACTCATCTGTAATATATAATCTCAAATAGCAACGAAAA
>OZ010584.1:49638880-49666380 GCA_963932145.1 Acanthosepion lycidas
AAAAAAACTATTGATCCGCAGTACAGAAAAATTCCTATAAAAAAACTACTACTAAGACATTACACTACATAATTGAACTATATGCTTAGTTCATCCCATATAAACTGAATACACTTGTAAAATAGAATACGCGGATTTAACACATCACAAAAAATATTTAAATAAAATTCTCACTTAAAATTTTGAAAAAAATTGGCGTTGCGTTTTTGCACGTTCCGAAAATTGTTCCTAACCGTCATTAATAGCAGACATTCAAAAAACATCTTTCGGTCGACAAACAAGTATTTCGTCTTCAAGTTTTTGATTTTATAAGGAAAAAAAACACATGCCTGATGATGAATAGAGGACTATTCGTAAGTACTAGCATTTTAACATCCAATAAACTGAAAACTACCGACATCTATGGTTTCGACGAGGATCACTTCACTCTATGGATTAACAGTATTTTAATGCATATATTATGTCTCTCGTGACGGATGTCACAATTAATGGCATTAATATTTCTGATTGATTCTATGTGTGATTATTTCTTTGTATATATATATATATATGCTACAGTTCAAAAGTTAGAAGCCACCCACCAAAATTAGCATAGGATGAATTTGACAGAGGAGTAAAACCTTTCCATCCAAAATATGAAAAATAGCTCTTAGAGTCACTGAAAAAAGAAAAGAATCAATTAATTATCAAACTTATACTTTGAGAAATTTTGCAAGCTGCAGTAATCAAAAATAAAGGAGGTTATTTTGACGAGAGCAAAAATTAATCACGAAATGCTTTTTTTTCTTTTGGCATAAAATAGTTTTAATAAAAATAAAAAAATACGTATAATAATAAAAGATAGTTTTAGGGTATGCTATATCTATGGGTTTCAGTGCTCAATATCAGGGATACAGTATATATAAATATAAAAGTGGATGTAGAAGTCAACGATCAGCGGTAACAGGTTTTCATGCTTAAACGCAATTGTCAGATGAACACGACTGTTTATAATAAAGAATAAAATATCTAATAATAAATAAACAATATTATAATCAATAATAAATTAAAAAGGTAACAAACAACTGACGATTTCGTTTAAGGATTAAACAGACTGTTGCTTCTGTTTGTGGACTTAAATGTCTATTTTCACACACACACACACACATACACATACACACACATATATATCAGCATATTTATGTTTACATCTCTATTTTGTTCGGTATATTCCTCGGTCAGATCTTCATCGACCACCTGTAGAATTCATATTTATATAATGATCAGATTTTAAATTGTTATTTGAAAGAAGGAAGTTAAGTTCATTTCATTTTGTTCAACAGAATTTCATAATCCTTTTTCCCAATAGCATTATACTTTCTAAATGTGTAATACTATCTAATTGAGTGGTTATGTAATTCTTATCGGCGTGGAAAACAGATTCGGTAAGACGAGTTCAAATTTTAGCCAATCCAATTATCGATACTTACTGCCTTTCGGGAACAAAACAAAAAGTATTCTATTTCGCCCATAGCAACTACAGGTGAAATAAGAATGCTGGTTGGAATCTCTAATCTTGATTGGTAGACAGTCTAGGAGAAGAAAATCCCCAATGCAAAACAACGGAACGTGTGGCGAGAGATAATCCACAAGCTTACCTAAAAACAAAAATTTTCAATGTGCCCACTATACATATTAAAGTAAACGAAAAGAGGACAGCTATGATGACTTACATCCTTATAAAGTCATCGAATTTAAAATATTGCACAGAGCAGGCTCCCCACTTGCCATATCTGTTTTCTTAGTTACTTTACTTAGTTAAATGGTAAAAGCCGAAATGTGGAAGATAGGTGAAGTGTCTCTCATCATTTTGCAAGTTAACCTGCTTTGAAAATCATTCGAAATGTTTGCTTTCCTTTGAGCTGAAAAACTACACCAAAAGCTGGGCGGAATTACGAAAGTGTTACAATCACAAGTAAGCTAAGACTATCTTTAGAAATACATATCCTCAAAAACAAAACTCCAATAACTCTTTCCTGTGTTTTTATGATGTTCCCATTAATCAATATATCATTTTTTGTCTGAAAACGATTAAGTAAAATAGCTTATCGCATCTATGTTTGCATAATTGCATGCATTGTAGATTTATATTTTTTATCAAAGCCATCAATAATATAAAATAAAACAGTTGTTGTCCTAGCGTTAACAAAGAAATCAGGTGCGAATGAATTCATGCTCTATCAAGCAGCTTAACGAACAAGATTACTAAACATATTAGGAATCTAATGGAAAGAGTTGATAGCAGAATTCGGCCATAAATAAGGCGCGGACGTTGTGGCTATGTTCAATAAACTAGAACAAGAAATGATATCCTTATTATCAGAATGCTATCGGAACGACAAATACACGGTGCAATGGGTAAATTGTTTCCATTTTATAATTGTAATTTTGCGCATGCGCGTTGTTGGATTTTGAGTTTGTCGACTGAACAGTATAGTATGGTCAGTTGGGCACTGTCTATGAGAATAAGAGCAGCATGACGCAATTCACTCCGCCAGAAATTTGGAAATGATATGCTGTACTGCTTGGCATTTGCACCGGAAGCTTCAATACATTGGATGCATTGTAGATTTATATTTTTCTTTTTATACATTTCTGAGTGTTTGAGTGTCAATATGAAGACAGCGCAAAGGATTCCAAACAAGTCGGATGAGTCTAATGGTGATTATGAAGGTACGGCAGCTCGCAAAACTCACTCTGATCGTTCTTATAAGAAGATTTCCGGCATTTTTTGTTGAGGGCGTCCGATTCAAGTGCCTTGAGGAGGTAGTGCTGTCCTAGGTTAAGATGCTGGCTGCTGCAAAACCGTATGTCTGGCAACAGGACACTGAACCATGCTACACAAGCAGGATTACCAAGCCATGGCTGACGGACAATTTCTGCGATTAGATAACTCCTTACATCTGGACACCTAACTTTCCTGGCTGCAACCCCCTTGATTATTAAGTGTGAAGCACAATCTCCTTTTAAAACCAAAGATAGCTTGCAGACAAGGATTATGGTAGCATTCACCAACTGAAACAAAGCGACCGTCCAGAAGAGTTGCAGGAGTTTTCGAAGTTGTCTGGAGGCCGTGGTTGTAGCCAATGGCGATTTTATTGAATAAATTTAATGTTTAATATTTCAAGAGAGTTTTGTGTAATTTTGATCAATATATCTGTTAAAATGAGATATCAATGTTATTTTCATTTTTACGTAATTTAGACGTCAATTTATCCATCTATACATACAGAAAAACGTAGACCTATATTTTATAGCGTACACAATCTCATTTGATGAAGTATGGTGCAAAGACTCACTTTAGGTGCTAGGAACGTTTAATTTATGTGGGAGAGCTAGAGTAATTAGCATCATACTGGGAACAAACAGTCTGCATACGAATAGAGAATGACTTCAGTTAATCAAAAAGAATAGAAATAAAAATATTCAAAGAGATTCAACTTAAGTTATACAGCGAGATCGTCCTTAAATAACTAGAGAGTTTGCCAGAATTTGTTATCAGCGGACATAATTGTGACAAAATAAGTTATGCGGATAACATTATTATGATGACAGAATCAGGAAGAAAACTGAAAGTACGATTATATAATGTAGTAAAGGAAAGCAAGAAGAAACGACTAACTATGAAGAGACATAATGCATGGTTGTCAAAAAAAAAAATAAAATAAAATAAAACAATGCAGGAGCTACGTAGTTGGGATGTTATCTTCGACTGCATTGATATCAAGGGATTCTGAAAACCGGCAATTAATAACGACCTTCATGGATATACCAATGAAGGACTCGATAATTGCAAAGACTTCCAAATACACTGGGGAGTTTGTATAGCAACCCCCTATATCACACGTTTGAGTTACTTAAGGCGATCGCTTTCGTGACGAATTTATTAACGAGTATTTCATTGATTTTGTGTGTAATAAACTAGAATATAATAGAGATGCTGATAGCATAGGTTTGGGGAGAGATAAGTGTACTAAGGAGGGAAAACGAAATGTATTCGATGTGATATCTCACCTTCAGACACTTTTCCACCGCCGTAACATGGCTCCCCTCTGCCTTTTCTATAAATACTTTCATGGTAATTGTTCTGATGAACACACCTCTTTGGTACCTAGACACTACATATTTAAGCGCAGTACTAGATTAGCGGCAAACTCTCATCATTTTACAGTTGACATGGCTAGATGTAATAGTAAGTTATATACTAACAGTTTCTTTTCTTACTCTTCTCACCTGGGGAACACAACACCAGCAGTAGACATTGGGGAACGAAATCTGTACTGTTTGTCGTTCCAGAGGTTTTTTTTTTCTCTTGGGGTGATCAACAATCAACGTTTGCTGATAGCATTAAGAAAGATGATGGAGCAATGTTTTGATGGTGATCAGCGCTCATTCGCACTCATGCAAACAGGGCAGGCAACTTATACATTCCATCGTTTTGGGAAACGTTTCTCGTTTACTCAGTTGTAAATCAACTTTACCGCGATTAAAGATAATTCCGCCTTACCGCTCTTAAGAACAACGACTGGGATTCGTAGAATCAAGATTTCTGATGAGTCAGAAAACTATTCGTCCTGAGATAGAGATGCCACAACATTTGTGCTCCGTGAGAAGTGGTGCTGAATAAAGTATGGACCTTTCTTGACAGGTCTTTTATTATCACAGTATGGAATACTTATTAACAAAAATTATGTACACATGAACAAACAGAAAAGAAACCTAAACGAAATCGGATAGACTAATTCAATGATGGCAGCGCCCCCTCTTTCGTGTGCATCTCTTTAGTCCGATGAAGTCGTAAATTACAAAACGCATCACACAAAAACTGCTTCCAATTTGTCATAGTTCTTCCAATATATGGTGCTGTTCGATAAGTGACTCACCTGAATTGTTTTACTAAAAATATTTTTTGTCTATTGTTTTTAGGATTAAAATAATTTTTAATCTTACTAATATAAAGACCCCTTCCTGACTACCTAGGAAAAAAGTTTATTCACCCTAAATTATTCTATTGTTAATTATAAATTTGGATATAAATGAGATTCAGGAAAAAAAGTGACCCAGATATCGCATTCTAATGATTAAACTGGTAAATTTAAAGAGCTTTTGACAAAATATTGAAAACTATTTTCCAATACACTCTAGAATTCTCTAGAATAGCTTAAATTAAATCTAGAGTATTCCAGAAAGCATCATGCAGTATAAAAATAGCTTGAAATAGCCACTCAAGTCACTAACCAGATGAAAGGGCACAAACACGCATCAGAACCACTTAAGGTATCTATTATTGCCCTCTCAAAAGCAGAAAAGTCTACGAGAGAAATTGCTGTAACCTCGCAATCAACTGTCTCTCGGGTGCTTAGGGCACATAATGATGCCACTCCTGTTCCAAAGGGGGACGAAAAAAAAAGATTGATGATAGAACTGGCAAGGTAATCAAGAGAGAAGTTGCGAAGAATAGGACTTTAACTAGTCACGAAATAGCAGCCAGTCTAAGCGAAGAGCAAGGTGTTAATCTTGCCTCTTCAACAGTCCGTCGGTGACTGTTAGAACAAGGCTACAAATCTTGTACACGAAGGTTTAAGCCGCTAACAAGCAAAGCTAATAAAGCCAAGAGACTTGAATGGGCTCACTATTACAAAACTTTCACCGTAGAAGACTGGAAGAATGTTTTCTTGACCGATGAAACGAAAGTTGAGCTAAATTCAAAGGGTAAGGTGAGTCATTTTTATCGAACAGCACTATATATATATATATATATATATATATATATATATATATATATATATAGTGGACATTGAAGTCTGCACCCATTGGCTACAGTCTGTCTCATGCTAAATGTAGTGGTTCTTTACCGTTTAACGTGGAGTTAGGGACAAAGGCAAAGCCCAAACTTTAGATATTAACAATTTTTTAGAATTGTCGGCAATTAAACTGACCTCTGCTCTATTCTTGTGCGAACGAATCGAGTATTTATAAATCAAGTTGGAAAAAAGATTAGACCTATCCAATGGCAGATAAACTTCAAGAAAAAAAGGAGAACTAATTAAAAAATTTAATGGACAACCAATCTCCTATTTATCACAAGAAAAATCATAGCAATCCACTGCTTATGGATATCAGATAAAGGCGTGAATAGGTTCAACTATCTCAGAACTGTCTCTTCGCTCGGTAAGGTGGACATATGCAAGAAGCGACTCTGCATCAAAGAGAAAATTACAATGGTAAGATGGATTGTTAAAAGACGGCAACAATGAAGAAAATGAGAGAATATGAAATATGTAATGGGTAATTATTAACATTATGGAAATATATGAAGTAAAAAAGAAAAATTTTATAATCGCACATACAGAATCATACAGTCAGAAGGAGAGGTGAATGGGGGTGGTTCAGATTAATATGAGATAAAAGAAGAGTTCGTGTATTTTGAGGAACTGGAAAAATTCGAGTCTGAAGCCTTCTGGTGAAACGGAAATGGAAATTATACAGTATAGCCATCATAATAGAAAAGTCACAAAAAAGTATCGTTATCCTGAGGCAGTAAATGCATAACTAGAAATAGAAAAACGGTGGTGAAATGGTTCGTATATATATGTACCTTGGTCACGCAACGAGAACGGAAATAAGGTTGACTGGTGCACACCAAATGGCTGAGTAATAATCGACAATTGGCTTGAAGAACACCCAAGATGCTTGTGGACTTGCAGAACCGAAACCTGATAGACTTTTCAAATATCAACAAACGACCTTCAAATGTTGTTTTGCACGCAAAACATACCCAAATTCTGATTGAGGGAGTGATCACATCTTAGATATATACAAATTAGTTTAAACCTAGAAAAAATTAAGCAAGCTCAATGCAATACTTAAACTCCAGTAAAACAAATTCATTCCAAATAAACAATGCAGTCGTCGTTAAAGCAAATATGAAGCATTGAAATTCAAAGTGAAACACCTTAAGCATTTTTTCTTTTATGTGCCGTGACCCTTCATAACATTGGCGATAATGCCCGTTCTTTGTAGCTCTTAATAATTTTTTACCTTTAGGTATCTCTCCTAATCCCTGTTCTACAAACAATATACACAAATTTGTTAGGTAGGTTATGCATTGTTTTCCTCTACCCGTCTTGCCTTGAATATGCGTGTAAATCTCAAATTTTCCAAGAACTATTTCCTTGTGCCCTAGAAATTTCAACTTTTCTCATCTGATGTTAAATATAAGTGTTCTTTTTGGTTTCATGTTCTCTAAAACTTCTCTCACTTGTTCAGTAGATGGTATCCCAACTATCATTCTGATGTTTAACGTCTTTTCTTCATCTGTGAGGTGATTGCCCTGCATTCACTGTCATGTAGGAGGTCTGATATTTTGCGAAACATTTCCATACGGTTTTCTTTGTTTCTAATGAATTTTTCTTGTTTCTTAATACATTGCTTAGTATTGGAAGACACCTTTCGCTATTCCAAAACACCTTTTTCATCCTCTGTCAAAAATAAAAAAAAAAAAACTTCCGAGAAGCACCTTTGAAAGCATATAAAAACAGGTTAATCCAAAGGAAGAAGAGAAAGAAAAAAAAGTGAATGAAAATTGTAATCCCTGACCAAATGAAAGAGATGCAGCGGATATCGCCAAGAAAGGGTGCAGTATGTTATGAGGTCAAAACGAAAAAAAAAAAAAACAGAAATAATTACAATGAAAATAGGAAAGCCTTAAGGAGAAATAAGCAGAGATCGAAATACTGTAGAAATCAGGTGCATCAGGTAAGCACAAACAATCAAAGAAATAGAAAAGGAAGTTTATTATTCAGCAGGATGCATAAAATCTAAAGTGGAACAATTATAATGGATGTGCACTCATTGGAATGAGTACATGCGAGAGCTATATGATGAAATGAGCTAAAAACAGCATGCATAAATGTATAGGATGACTTGTGATAGTAAAATCTAAGGTAAGAACTGGTTAAGAAGAGAAACAATAGAGATGTTGACAATCTTTGGTTTGGTTTGGGGATTGATAAGATTACTAAAGACAGAAACGAAATGTATTCGATCTGACATCCCGCCTTCAGACATTTTCCCACCGCTGTAAAATAGTACCCCTCTGACTTTTCTATAAATAATTTCATGGTAATTCTTCTGATGAACACAGCTCTTTGGTACCTAGACTCTACTAATTTAAGCGCAGTACTAGATTAGGCGAAAACTCTCATCATTTTACAGTTAACACGGCTAAAAGTAATTGTAAGATATATACTAACAGTTTCTTTTCTTACTCTTCTCACCTGAGGATCATTCTTCCGGCTTTTTGCTTTCGTTAACTTTGATCTTCAAAAAATAAAAAATAAAAAAAAATAAATGCGATTTCAATTGTTATCTTGTCTTCTTAATTTCTGTCCTTTTATTGTTCTTGCTGCTTAATAATGTTCTTTTAATATTCTTTCACACTCAGTAACGCCCTGTTGTGTTGTGTTGTCTTGTTTGGGGTGAAATGATAAAAAAGGCAACTAAGTGGATATCTGTAGATCAATCTTCACATAGTTGATAATAAGGTGTGAATAGATACTTACTTGCAACTTGGGCGCCACAGAAAAAAATCTAATAATTCGGATTCTAATGAATAGCGCTCATAGACGAATTAGACCGAAAATAGGGGAAGACAATATAGCTTTGTTTAAAATGCTGCCCAAAATCTAATTCTGGTGATCAGATCGATATTCACGGCAATCAAAGTGTCAAAATAAGTAACTATGTTTTACAAATTATACAAATATATTTGATAAACAGAACACTATTTGAAAATATGGATCACCCGGAGAATGGTTTTCAAATAAAAACTGAAACAAAAGCAAAAAGGGAAAGCATTTCTATTCAAAAATAGATTTTAAATAATCCGTCATTTTTACTGGGATAAACAGCATGCATGCTGATAGTGAACAGGTTGTTTAAGAAAGCAAAAGTGACAACTCCTCGTATGAGTTACATAGTGGGAGCGCTACAATCAAAATTTAAAGGAACTAAGCAAAATATGAAAGGATTTATAAATGCCCTTTAGAAAAATGCGCCAAATTTGTATCTTATATTTAAATTGTTAAGCAGTAAAGAAGAATGGATAATTTGTACATACGAAGAAGAGATTTGTATCGACAGGGATTTTGAGAATACCATTAACAAAGTATATGAGAAACTATGAGATTTAAGATGGATAGAAACTGCTGAAAATAATCAGAAACTAACAGCTAAATTTTAGGAGACACATAGTTAAGAAATAATACTTAGAGAATATAACACTTGTATGACTCGTTGGAAACAAGAGAAGAAAGAAAGGAAAACAGTGAATGAATAAATGAATGTCGGGACAAGGAACACTAAAAATGGATCGTAAAGGAAAAATAATTACACAGCATAACAAATTAAAGGAAGCTGTGCAGAGCCATGATCACCTATGTTATGAATGGAGATAAACGAGAAAGTGAGCAAGAGAAAAAAAAACGAGAGAGAGAGAGAGAGAGAGAGAGAGAGAGAGTGAGAGAGAGAGAAAGAGAGAAATAAGAGGCTTTTCCCGTTGCTCACAACATAGGTATTTTTCTTTCATTTTCCTTCGTCCATTTATTGACATTTTTAATTTAAGTAAATAAATTAATAAATAACTTTCTAATATTATTGTGTAGTATTGTTTTGTTTTTCTTTTTCATTCTTTAGCGATAATCATCTTCTCATTCTTCTTCTTCTTTGTTTCTACTTTTTATACCCTCCTCCCTATTCTTTTACTTATATTCTTACTCTCTCTTTTATTTTCGCTATACCTGGGTATGACGATAAACAAGCAAGGCTTTTGACTCGTAGATTGGAAGTTTTGAGCAGTGTGGAACCACCCCTTAGTTACTGTTGTTTCCAGGCCCACCCAGACAGAGAGTAGTAGCACCTGTTGGGGTTTCAGCTATGGACAAATAGTGAACCCCGAAACAAAAACAAAACACTACGAAAGTATAAAAACATTTTATAGTAAAAATATCAGCAATACATTTAATATAAAAAATACCACCAATACATTTTATCTGTAGTTAAAGTTATATAATTCATTTATTTAGTTGAAGCCATAAAAGTCTTCAAAATATTTAGATTTTGACATTAAATAACTCATAGCGGTTGATATACAGCTAAACAAAATCAACCAAACAACCAATATAAAAGAACTCTTAATCCATATAACATCCTACAGTTTCATAAAGAAATCAAACTGTGTTCCAAAACATAAGCTCAACAAAACTACAATATAAAATACATATATCACTGCTTCTATTAATCATATCCACATAAATATGCATATGAACTAAAGCTGAATATCATCTACCATGTCTTCAACTGTGAAAGCAGAATAATACATATATATATATATATATATATATATATATATGTATATATATATATATATATATATATATGTATATATATATATATATGTATATATATATATATATATACATATATATATATATATATATGTATATATATATATATATGTATATATATATATATATGTGTATATATATATATATATATATATATATATATATATATATATATATATATATATATATATATAACTTCTTCCATCATTATTGTTCTCTTTTTGCAGTCTTCCTCTTTCGTTTTCTTTTTCTTTTATTTAATTTCATTCTCTTTCTAATCCTCCTCCTCCTCCTTCTTATTTTTTCCCTCTTTTCTTTCTCTAACATTCTTTCATTCTTATTTTCAATTCATCTTACTTCTATGACTTCTATAACAGCCGATATTTTTCTTCCATCATTTTCATTCTCTTTTGTCTTTTCTATTTTTCTTTCTCTTTTCAACATGTTCCCTTTTCTTTTTCCAAACTATTTTAGATCTCAACTTCTCCAGTTACTTTAATCATACCATTCCTATTTCTTCACCTTTAATTTCCTATTTTTTAATTTATGATATGTTCTGTAAGTTAATTCTGCCATTGCCCCACTTCTTTATCCATTTTTTTCAGTTTGTACACAACCATTCCTTTTCATCTTTACATTTCCTTCCATCTTCTTTCGTCTCAAATTTGTTGTATTCATCTTCCATTCTTTTCTCCTAATTTCATCCTCATTTCCAGCCATTATGTACAGCGTTTTCCTCATCTTCGTCCGATTTCTTCCCTCGTCTACTTTGAATCTTTTTACTTACATTCTCCCTTCTTTTGCTTATTGCTTGTTACAACCTTTTATTCTCTTGTTCGTCTAAAACCTTTATCTCGACCAGAGAATCATTCTTTCCTATTTCCCCGACTTTCGTTTGATCCTCATTGATGTCAGAATGACTCACAAAATAATACACCAGACGATCATTAATCATTGATACAAATGCGCTCGCCGCGGCTGAATTTACTCTTGGAATCCTTGTGTTTCGAAAGAGAAGAGGCAAGAGGCACCAAGAGTCGCATCTTAATGATGGCAACGTTGAACAAACAATGACATTTTTGCTCGTCACGGTCAAAAGGCAGAGGGTCAGGCGCCAGGGGAGGATCTTATCAGCGAAAAGTATCATCCTGTTCCCTTTTAGAAGCTGTCAATATATACAGATAGTCCATACGTTTGTCCTTCCTTCCTTCTTTCCTATTATTTTTCTCCCTTAGTTTCTTTTTTCATTCTTCTTTTCTTGCTTCTTTCTATTTTACTGCATCGTTTTCCTTGCCCTACTCGATTTTCCAACTTTTCTTCACATTAACATTCCATTTGTTTCAGTCTTTCTTCTTTTATTCTTTTCTTCCTGTTTTCATCAATGTTGCTAGAAATTCTTTGATGAACTGAAGCCTCTCCCATTTTATCGTTCTTACTATCGTTCACTTGAGATAAATAATAGCTGGCCTCTGTGATATCTGTTCACGACCGGCTATTAACCAATTTCTATTCTGAATCTCTTCCATTTTGGGTGTGTTTTATAAAACTGGTAGACAATGTGAGAGAAACCTGAAAGAGTTGAAGTTTTATCCTAGGTAGGACGAAGTGCTAGTGAATATAGAAAAGCAACAGTGAAACGACTTTCTTTCTTCCACTGTTCAAAATAATTTATGAAATTAGAGGTATTAGACTATAAGAAAAGCACCCTATATTTTGAAAACCTTTTCTCCGGGTATTTTTGTTTTCCTAAGGTAACATAAAATGCATTCCTATATTCAAATGTCTTAAACACGGTATTATTGATTTTATTTGATAATGATATTTTTTATAAATTGCTTTGTTTCGGATATGAAACTGAACAAATATGGCTTTCTAGAAAATCTAAAAGAGTGAATATGCATTAAAGCAAATTATATATTAATGTGGACATTGAATTCAATACCCAGAGGCGATAGTCTCTTTCATGCTAAACGCAGTCATCAGGCTATCTGGATGTTGTGGTTTTGCTCGATTTTATATATATATATATCGGTGATGCATTGTGGGTAGTCTATTGAATTGTGGGTAGTCTATTGTATTATTCTAACCGTTATTTTTGTGGGCGTGGTTTGTTAATTTGTTTATTATTTGTTTGGGTTAATTTATTTTTCTTCCTTTTGTTTATTTATTTTATTTATTTTCATTTATTCTTGTTCATTTTCAGTTTCCGATTTTTAAGTAGCGTATTAAAAAATTATTTTCGCGTATGCAGACACGAAAATAAATTTTGAGATGAGTTTCGATCGTTTATTTAGTAGTTTGTTTTTATCTGCAAGGTAATTATAGCTATTTTTTCCTCCAGGTTGAGTTTACAGTTTTTGGATTGATTGTTGTAGGCTGATGTTCTTTTCCTTATTTTCAATGATATATATTTTCAGTGGGATTTGTTTTTTGTTTTTAATATTCCCGATATATTTAAAAAGCATGCGCTGTTCACGTATTTACTATTTGTAAAGAATATTTTTGTGTGTATCTTCTTTGTTTCCGGGGCTCTCCAGTTAATCCTGTACATTTTTTCTTCGTTATCTGCTTATTGGCTTGGTATATTGTAACATTGTTCTATAAGAAATTGCCGCTCAAAGGGCATTTGTTCTTTATTCTGCAGTTACACGCAGGTTAAATTTATTCATATGTCTTGCTGATTGTTTTCCTGGTATACTTTTTTATTATTTGTGTCATACTCTCGGTGCAACTTTAACTGATTTTTACTATGCTTTTTGTAAATATCTTGTGGAGAGTGCTTGATGCGGGGGAGTGTTTACGTATGAGTTTAATTAATATTTTTTCTATAGATGAAAACTTGCGATATACACCATTATTTTGCCCGCTATACGTCTTTTGGGTTTTATGAAAATAAACACGAGGCACTCTTTTTGGAGTATTACTTTTAAGGCATAAAAATGGTTTAGGAGTATAAAACAATCACTAGTTCAACTATCCTGTTTATCTGAAATATCTTTTGAATTCAGAGAAAACTTTAATAAACCTTATGGGATTATACATAACAATAGTCACACGAATTTTACCATCCTAGTTTGATAGTAGAAGTTAAGCAACGCACTGCTGTTGCATTTAAGTAAGCATAAGAAAACTAAAATGATCCAAATTTAGACTGACTCATTTAGTTTAATAAAATACATGTATATATTTGCATAATTACTATGAGAAATCAAATAACGCCGCTTCATTATAAGTCTAAGCTCTGAGGAAAACTTTTTTCTTATGTGTTCTGATTATTTCTGTTCGAAGACGGAGATGATGAAATTATCTATAGAAAAACCAGGCGTAAATTGTCGGACTAAAAGTATTACTTTAAAATGAGGGCTTTTAAACCAACATCCTTCTATAAGGAATTCAGACTGGCATTGACTCAGGAAAAATTCAAAACGGCATAGACTTAGGAAAAATTCTGCCATTGACAGAGGAAACCTCTTCAAATGTTGACAGATGCTAACAGAAATAGAAATCGATTTTTGACAAGTTCATCGTGCATAGATCAATTATTATTCTTTATATCTTTCCACGATAATATTTCCATGATTTCAAATTGCATAGATCTATTGTTTGCAGGGCCCAAAATATATAAAAATGAAAAACTTAATTGTAAATCGAAAGGATTCGTTATTAATTTTGGAAGAAATAATGATACCACGATATTCTGCACAAAGTCATTAAGTTCTTTGTTGAATATTAGCTATGCGGATAATTTTTGCCTCGAACAAACAATTTTCAATTTTATTGAGTTTACAAATATTTGCAAATATGAAAATTAATTAAATAAATTAAATGCGACATAAAACGCTAGTTTCAATGAAATAAAACTATAAAGTAAGGAAAATATATATATATATATATATATATATATGCATACAAATATTAGGTTGGTGCAAAAATAATGACGTTTTCTCACATAGTAACATATGTGAGAAAACGTCATTATTTTTGCACCAACCTAATATATACATTGTTACATATTTTTTGTGAAAACGTTTCTAACAATAAAACAATCTACTGTTCATTAAGGTTCTAGTTTTAAAATGTGATGAGAATATAGAGAAGTAATTAAAGCATCACTTTGGGAATGAAGGCTTAGAGTAAGGGTCTCCTGGTGAAATTACTAAAAGAATTAGAGTGCATTATTCATGAATGGCGTACTGACATCGATGGATCAAACGTACAGAGCAAAACCACTAACAGAAATCGCCCACACAGACTGAGATGTCAACAAAGCGGTGTTAGTGGGATGTTTTGATGTGAGCTCAAATGGCCTATATTGTTCCCGAATATATTTAGACTAGATATACGAGGGTCATTCAATAAATAAGGTGAATTTTTCGGTATAAGGACTTCTAATACAGATATTAGGTTGGGGCAAAAATAATGACATAATAATGTCGTTTTTTGACGTATTTTTAACGTCAAAAAACGACATTATTACGTCATTATTTTTGCACCAACCTAATAGAAGCTTACTTTTTTTTATTTTTCAACGTAGTCTCCCAGCACTGTTACACACTTTTCCCATCTGTGCACAAGCTTCCGTATTCCCTCAGCGTAAAAATCTTTGAACTGATGTCTCAGCCAGTCGCTCACAACACTTTTGACGTCATCGTCACTTTTAAACTTCGAGCCTCTCGTGAACGGGTTCAAGGGACCAAACAGGTGAAAGTCTGAAGGGGCAAGGTCTGGGCTGTAAGGGGGATGAGGGAGCAGTTCCCAGCCCAGCTCGTTGATGGTCTGCTCCGTTTGGGCTGCTGTGTGAGGCCTTGCGTTGTAATGATGCAAGATGACTCCTTCCCCCTCCGTTTGTTCTTTATGTCTTTCTTGACCTGCCTCAGCAGTTCACAGTAATTCTTCTGTCAGATTGAATGAGGTCATTGACTGATTTGATCACCTCAGGAGACCTCATTTCTGTAGGCCTCTCATGCCTGTCTTCATCCTCAACACTGCTCCGTCCTTGTTTAAACGATTTAGCCCACTTGTAGACATTTTTTGGGCTGAAACATGTGGCACCATACACAGTTGACATTCTCCTATGAATTTCAATTGGTTTGCACCCTTCAGCAACAAAAATCTTGATAACTGACTGCTGTTCAATCCTGGAGCATGATTCTTGGTCGGCCATCTTTGTTAATCGCCAAAAGTGTCAAAGTTTGTTTTTTTTTTAATCTGCAAAAGAAATTAAATCCATGTGAAAAAGAAGTAAAACAAAAAATGAAAAAAAGTAAGCTTCTATCTGTATTAGAAGTCCTTATACCGAAAAATTCACCTTATTTATTGAATGACCCTCGTACATCGATATTTTGAATGCACACTTGGAATAATGTTTCAAGAAGAAAATGCCTTGGAATAAGGTTTCAAAGGTTTTGAGCGTTATATGACAAGTTTGAAAATGTTATCGTGTCACATGATGCGACGTCATGTTTGGATTTGAGTTTTTGCTATCAAATGCTTCGAATAATCTCACGGGTTTGTTAATAATGTGTGTGTTTTTAAAAAAGTATATTTAAAATACTATGGTTTCGATCATTGAAAACAATATTTCCCTGAAATCTTCCTAAGTTGATTGAAAGTACATGGAAAAATAATATTCGGGATACTTGGATAAACGTAATCCATCAGTAAAAAGCACTTGAAAGAAAACAAGAACCAAGAAAAATATTTCTCAAAACACTCATGGACAATCAAATATCTATAAAAAGGAATCTACTGCCGAAATACACACACACACACACACATACATACATACATACATATATATGTGCGTATATGTGTGTGAGAGAGATAAAAATAATGTGAGAAGAAGTTATATATATTTTTTCTCACATGATATATATATATATATATATATATATATATATATATATATATATATATATATATATATATATATATATATATATATATATATATATCGTCTGGGAAAAGAGCTATGTATAGATAAGAAGGAGATAAAATAGTGCTTTAAAAACGATTATGTAGAGAAGAGATTTAGTATATAGGAAGAATGGGAAAGTTAAAAATGAGCGAGTAGAATATTGTTGACATAAAGAAAGAAAATTAAAGAAAATATATCGTTAATGCCTTTTATTTCTGTGGGCATAACTTGACAACATTGTATCCGTTGTGTATGGTTTTATTTATTTTCGAAGAAATTTTGGTTAGAATTTAGTTTGGAAAAAGCGTTAATGGAAAATGTCATATGTCTTCCGGTGTTTATAAACATTTTTCTGAAAGCCATCATCGAATTGTCAGTCTCTCGTTACTGTAGATGACCTTCGACCTGCTTTTCAGTATAGCCAAATGTTCTTCTAGAAATCGTCTGGCTTCAGGTCATAGGCTGATCGATACGCACTGTGCTGGAAATAATTAAGTCACAGGTCCTATCTTTTGGGAAGGGAACTTGAGTAAATATGTAAATTTTAAACATAGAGAATTATCTTTCATTATTGCTTAATTCAATGCTTAGAAAAAAATCTAGTACTACGGACAGTGCATTTGACTGATGTCTCGACTCGTTATAAAATATATTTATTGAAAAATAAACATTTTTCAGTAAAAATGAAATAAATGAACTTCCATTCAGACGAACACTAATATAGATATAAAAGCTGGTAACAATTTTTACCTGTAGTAAATCATTGAAATACTACATATATAATCTACTACTTTAAACGTTATTTTATATATATATATATATATATATATATATATATATATATATATATATATATATATATATATATATGATTTAAGTCCAGAAAAGAAGAAAATGATAAAAACAAAAAAAAAAATTAAATAAAAAACTTAATTAACTGCAGTACCTTGTCAGTCGTTTTTAATTATATATATATATATATATATATATATATATATATATATATATATATATATATATATATATATATATATATATTGTATATATAATTACGCAAGCAGCAAATTAAGTAAAAGATGAAAGAAAGGTTTGAACAAAATAAATGTTTAAAGAATCCACTAATTCTTTTGCAATTCATTTAATGAAATACATTCAGATTTATTTTAAAATGTTAAATCCACCGTTCATCCCGAAATTCAAGGGAGATCAAAAATTGCCATAAGTTATGATATTTGTTAAACTTTTATGGCAAAATGACAAATAAAAAGGGTGAGAAATTCGAATAATGTGTTGTAAATGTTAAACGTTCAAAAACAGTAATAACTTGTTCAATAAAATGACCTTAACGTAGATACTGCAGTGGAAGCGATTGTTTCCCCGGATTAGCTGGTCCCCGCTCATGTTAGCCATAACGTCTAGGATGGTAGCATTCAACAAATCCTTGCGATTTTGGAGTCGCTTATTTATCTCTCCTTAATGACACTATAAACGTATAAGTCGAATCGTCAACTAGTAGTTTATCGTTTGTGATTCATATTCATCGTGAAATTTTTCAGTTAGCTACTACTGTTTTACCTAGAAACTTGATGTAATACATATGGGTGATGCGGATCTTCTGTATCTTTGTTGATACCAACAGTCCTCCCCTTATTCTGTAAGATTTGTACCGTGTGTTCAAGCACCACACCTAGATTCGATCAATTTGAAAGTGTTCCATGATAGCCTTCGTTAACTTTTTGGAGTCATCGTTAATATGTTCCTAAATCGGCGGGATGTTCTTTGCAGTTTTTACGATACTGATCGCTCAAAATATATTTCATATCCACTGAAGAGCTCGTTCCCGATCCTAGATGTGACGAAATTAGCTATTTTGTAAAAGCTGGCTATCATAGACTCGCTGTATTTTCATGTGCCTGATTATTCTGACCAAAAGCAATGGGTCACCTTCCTTTTTCACGGTTGCTTAATTCAATATGACGCCATATAGTAATTCTTGTTTGGAGTTGACATAGCACCAATTAAAAACGATCCTGCATAGATATTCAGCGTCATTAAATGACCGGAAGCTCCAGCCAATGTAGGGATGAGAGCCAAGAGATGACGCTATTCTCGGAGCAGCATTCAACTTTCACCAACATAAAATTTACGTTTATACGGCATCTCTCTTAGGAAACTTCGTTAAGTATAAATATAAAATAAACCAAGCAAATCACACTGAGAGATCATTCTTTGTATCCACGACAAAATCTAATGGCAGATTCAAGTGTAATCTTGTATGAAAAAAAAAAGGTAGTACTGGCCTGTGAGTTGCCAGAATACCAGGAAAAGAATCAATGAAAGATGTTAAATTACGTCGGTCGGTGATAAAGAAAACCAAAAGGAAATCAAATGCGTATAAAATGGAAAGAGATATCAAAAAGTGATAGTAACATCAATGAATTTGTATTGGCAAATTAAATGCCATTGTAGGAAGAAAAGCGGAAAGGAAACCAACGGCAGAGGAATGCATAAAGAAAATTAAAGAGGTTAAAGTGAGTTGATAGGGTAGAAATATATGGGTGGAGCTTAACGTGTAATAGGAGGAGTCAAAGAATTGAGTGAAAGGAATGCTTGCGGAAATAGCACAGAGCGTGTGATTAACCTGAAAGGATTTGAAGTTGACCAAAATGCAATAAAAACATTATGGTCTTTGATGAAAGATTCAAACCCTTCAAATTACTGAACAACAATATTGAATAAACGTAAGATTGGCTGATTGACTACTGTTTATGGTGTCTAGGGGACAATTCCGTCCACAAAGGTTTGAAATATCCGCAGTAAATACTCACTCTACAAACTGCTAAGTCACTTCATAAGATTGTCATTATTACTATGTCGGACTATTTGTTTAATGGCTACAACATTATTCTTTGCTGTCTATTCTGGGCAGCCAGTCGTCGAACTTCGATTTATAGATCGATGAGGAATACTCTTAAGACTCTCTTGGTCGTAAAACCTTTTGCTTAGGCTAAAAACAAGTGACGCCAGCAGGAATTAATTGTTTTTATTAAACGATGCATGTTGCTAAATTATATGCTTGACAAATTATCTCTGGTACAGTTTATAAACAGCAAGAGGAAATGAAATATGAAATATCATAAACAGTGAAGTAATAATTCCCAAATAATAAAATAAGCATATTCACGAAGGAATACGAAGTAGTAGGTGGTGTTCATATCGATTTGCCAGTTACAAAATCTCTATTAAATGAGAACATGACCTCGAATGCAATAATAAAAATAATAATAATAATAATAATAATAATAATAATAATAATAATAATAATTATTATTATTATTATTATTATTATTGTATATATAAATATATGAGTTTAACAACTTTGAAAAAATATTGCAAAAAATCGTAAGTATGAATTGTTATTTAAAGAAGGTACAAATAAAAAGATTAAAAACTTGACAATTCACTGAAGCAGACGTTAAACGCATGTGAGCTATATACTTTACTCTAACACACCTTTCTTTCCTTCTTATTAAAATTATGAATGCTTTCTTTTCTCACTAAAACCAAACAGAACCTCTTACTTCCTTCACTTTGTCATCTCTTCGCAATCAAAACAGAATGGTTCATTATTTATCACTGGTAATAGTAAGAAGCAACTCACGGGCGAACTAACCTAACAAACGGAGGAAGAAGCAACATCATGCTCATAATAATAGCTCAGTGATCATATGAATTTTGTCAAAAATTCGATTTCATATATTAATTCTTACTTTAAAGAGATCTAAACAACGATCGATTTGTTAATAATGACGGAAAAGTAATGCTTTATTATTAGACATGTTCAAAGAGCTGTAAATATAGTCTGTAACGTTGAGAAGGTTCATTAACATTCCATGTCTTTTCACGATTAATAGAACCCCTTCTTCGTGCATTTAATTTTGTTAACATGGGTACCGCTATAGTTACGTCTGTATATAGAGCAACGCTGGAGTTAATAGCATACTGCTGGCGCCATTTTCTCTTTTCCCATGAACTGACCAAATGATGATTAATTAGTGAAAACTACTGTACACTATGTAGGCTTTCAGTTTATCAAATCAGATTTAGGAAGAATAAAATAGCCTAACATATATCATGATGGTCGGGGTCTCAGAGAACGTGGGCGATCATGGCTTTTCACATATTTCTATTCTTTCTAATTCTAACCAATGTTTAGTCCCCTTTTTATCATTCTCAGTCCCAGTTCTTTCATCCATCAGCTGATCCATCGATTCTTCCCTCTACCCACTTGTATTAAGTATGTTCTGCGAATGTTAAGCACTCTGTCTTCATTATATGTCCCAGAAATTTCAACTGTATCCTTCTAAGTATAAATGTACTTTTTGTTTCGATTTTATTTAGAATTCCCTCATTGCTTATATGTTCTGTCCACGACATTCTCATCGTCCTTCTCCAGAAGCACATCTGTTGACTAAAGTCTCCTCTTCTTTTGTGTGGCAATTGCGTAATATTCTTTGCTATATCACATAACAATTCAACACTCTGTTCTTTGTTTCTAACGATTATCTGGTTGGTTGAATGGTTTTGTTTAAAGGCATATCAATCTCTATGGGTTTATTCAATGCTGAACTCTAAATATTTTGAATGCAATTATATGCCTTCAATTACAAATAAAATTCTTCTATTAATAAGTATTGTTGGCGATTCTATTAAAAATAAATATTCTATAAATATATATTGTTGGTAATATTTTTATATTAGGTTGGTGCAAAAATAATACCGTAATAATGTCGTTTTTTGACGTTAGAAAATACGTCAAAAAACGACATTATTACGTCATTATTTTTGCACCAACCTAATATAAAACAGTATTGCTTGTATTTTGTTTGGTGATTCATTATTTGCCCATAAGTGGGAGCTTAAAAGGTGTTGCCACCTTGGGTAAATGTGGATCTGGGAACAACGGTATTTAAGAGGTGGTTTCGCTCTCGTCAAAATGTCGAATCCCTCGAATAGAGACCTTGTTGCTGGATGTAGTTTATCGTCATACTCGGGACTTGTTTCTAACGAAGTTTATTGTTTCAGTTTTTTCTGTATTTCATGACAATTTTTGTACGCCCCATTACTTAAAAGTTAATCGTGGCTTTTGTAGAAACACATGTTTTGCTTAAAATTATCCTGCCATATAAGAAAATTGGTATTACCACTTGATAACTTCACTGAGTTCGACACATTATTTTTGCTTGGTGCCAGATTTAGCAAAGGTCGTATCTAATGATAATATAGATGGTCAAAATAGCACTATTTTGAAAATAGAATATTGCCATGTCAAGTAAGATAAATATATCATTTTATTTTATATGTTAACAGGCGCCACATTGTGAATACTGTAAGAAATATACATATCATTTTTCTGGTTTCTTCTTTCCCAGTCAACTTTGATCTTCAAAAATGTAAATTCAGTGTCAATGGTTATCTTCTCTGTGATTAATTTCTGTTCTTTTATTGTTATCACCCTTCATAGTTTTCTTTTTTTATTCTCTAAATTCAGTAGCCATTTACGCCTTAGTGGCTTTATTGCCTTGCTTGGCATGAAATGATTAAAACAAATACCAATGTAGACATTAAAATCGAAAAACCGAGTTCAAATGCCGGCATAGTCTGTTCCAATCACTTTCGCCCTTATGCCTTTGTGAAAGTAAAGAATCAGCCTCTTCTCAATCCCTAGCCATAGGGCAAAATATAGGGAAGACTAGTTTCTTCAGTTTTGCGTGGCGACTAGTCTAAGAGAACTATAACACTAAATGTAAAACCAACCTCAAGAGACATGGGCTCCCTCTAGCTATCTTCACCTAGAGACATTCACTGCTGCTACGGCTACAGTACATGTGGTGCTCCAACGACCCTAATAGATTACGGAAGCAGTTTTAAAACATGAAATGACAGCTTCTCTTACTTTTGATTTTTACATATGATGCGACGTCGTGTCTATTGTCAACTAAATATATGCGACTGTTCTTACTGTTTCTTTCTGTGAAAGTAAAACACTTATGAGAGAGAACTATACATAAGTGTTCGCTGACCAATACTCTTCAGTGTCAACTATCATGACTCATAAATATCAAGATATTTTCTAAACAAAGTGAAGTAGATTGGAATAGTTACCAAGGACATTTCTTCAAGGTGAATATAAACAGCATCATCCGGAAAGCAATCGCTTTTAGCTGGTACTCTTTTCCCTGCAGATAATCATTACGCGATGTTCTTTCTCCTTATTCCAGCCTGTCTGCATATTTCATCCTCCTCCCTAGCAGCTGCCATTACTGGTTTACTGAAAGACCAAAATCTTTACTTTGTCATTCTTTTACGATCGTCACTGTACTATTCATTTACTAACAAAACCTACTCTCTAATCTTTCAATCTTCTGTCTGATTTTTCCTTATTAAGCATTGCCCAAAATCAAGTAGGCTTATGCTTCAGCTTTTATCATATCTTTTTCCGCGTGTTTCTCTAACTTCTATTTTGACATTTAATCATTTTGTGTCATCACTAATCCTGGTTTGTTCCATCATCTATGTTAACCACCATCTATCTAGTTTTCCCTAACCTTGATCTTTTTGCGTTTCTTGGTATATTTTCCACTTATTTTGTTAATTCCCATGTTTCGTGTCCATACGATGTAGTCAACACTAAAAAATATTATGGCATTCACTATATATAAATCTTTAGTTTTAAGCATATTGATAAGATTATTTTATTATCTTGACTTTTACTAAATATTTTTCATTTTATTTAGTTTTCTTTCATTTTCATGCGCTTCCACTAATAAATGACCTGTACTAAGCAAATGCATTGTCTGACTTCTACTAATTCTTCGTATTAGGATATTTTTTCTGAAGGTTGGAATTGAACATTACTTTTTATTTTCCTTGTGTTCGTTTTTAAGCTTATATTGAAACTTCCCCTCTGTAGCATATTCAACATTTCTTGTAATTTATTCGATGATCCTGATATTAGTAAAATCTCATCAGCAAATTATAGGTGATTTAAATATCGTTCATTTATGTTTACTCGGTCCATTCAGAGTTCATTTTATGGAAAATACTTTCAAGGCATGCTAAAATATTTTAGGTCAAATCGTATCTATTCTACTCGTTTTTGAATATTTATTTTATCTGTTTATAAAGATGAAATATTGCAATACAATTATCGTATATCTCTTCAGTATATAAATTCTGTTTTTATCTTGGTCTCGTAATGAGATAAAGATTGTTGGATGTCAATGAGTTGTTTGATGTATTCTATATCTGACCATTTTATTACTGATAAATGATCGCGTAAAAAGTAGTTTTGTCGTGTGAATTTAAAGATCGTTGCGTCCGATTTTGTACAAATACACCTTGGAAGATATGAATTAATTTATTTTCTCATAAGCTAAGTGTTTTGTGACTGGGAAAATTTGGGTCTAAGAGAAACTCAAAACCGATTGGGCACAGGACAAAGTATTATATACGTTAAAACGTAATTATAAAAGCCTAGTACAGTGAAATCCTGGCTGCATAGTCTACAGGGTTAACATACATGTATACGCTTAATATATTCTTATTAATCTGGCTGATTTCCTTCTCGTCTCTTTTCAAGAACTTTTAAAACAGTTTTCCCATACTCGTTGTGTAATATGATAGTTTGAGAGTTGAAAAATTCTCTTATTTTTTTACAAAGTAGTTTTACTATTTATAGATTAATGATCTAACGTACTTTTCTGGGTAAATAGTTATGCTGATGTTTTCACCTGCATCTTTCAAAAGGTCTGTTTCTATGCCATCTTCGCCAGGCGCTTTTCCACTTTTCACATTTAAAACAAAATCTTTTTCATCTATTCTTACCTCATGAATATTAATTGTATCTGGTGGAGTGACTGCTTGTGGTAGTTTTATTTTCGGAGCAAACACGTTTACATAATGCTTAACATCTTGCCCCTGAATTTGAGAACTTCAGCATGTCTATCTTTCAATGTAATCAATTGCTGTTTGCCTATGTGGATTACAGACTGAGCGAATTTAAATCTGAACAAGGTGTTGATAGATTAACCACTCTTTCCAAGTTAATATTTCTTTGTTAAGTTTTCATTTCTTTTCTGATAAAGTGGTTTCATTTTTCATTTTCAGCTTTATCGATCTTAGAGTTTATTGCCCAATATCTCATCTTTTTCGTCATTTTAAATGTTGATTTTGAGTATTACCGATTTATTAATCCCGGTTCTTGTCTCCCTTATCTTTGTTACTCATTTGTCAATTCATATATTCTGTTGAAGAATGGAATCTGTTCTTCTACCTGAAAGTGACTGATATTCTTTTTGATTGCAAGTTTTATTTTCCTTGACAATCTAATTGTTCCTCTCGATTTTAAACTCAAAGTTGACTCGATACACTACACCTTAATGATCGCTTCCTGTATTAACTTTGTTTATGACACATCTTTAACCCAATACATGAGGTAGATATGTGACAATTTTTTGTTCAGTTCGATGTAATCTTAGATTCCGAAGGCATAAAAGTTTATATTTTCCTCTATACTACGAAATTAAAAAGTGACACCGTTCTTAAAATTTGTCAGTATTTCTTTTGAGACGTTTTCAGGAACTTTCACGCCAACTTGTAATTTTTTTCAGAAATTTACCTTTCAATATTTAACTATCTTATTTTTTTTAAAGAAATTTTCCCTTAGAATTTATCTATAAAAAATTCCTTTTCTATAATTTATCAAAGCTACTCTCTGGCTTTGGGTAATGTATAATTTTTCTTGCGTCTATAAAAAAATCTCTTCACTTTGCTTCTACACCGAATATATTAAATTAACAATGAATTTTAAATAGGTTAAAACACATAATTGCCATTTAAGTGGTTAGACTAACCTGCTAGAGCAACGAAATGTCAGCGCAAATCGAATCAGCGTGTGGGAAACCTCAGATTTGTCGACGGTGTAAAGGCGTATTCATTTTTATCCTTGATTTCAAACTCTTTCTAATTTCCTATAGAGTGCATTTAATTTCAGCGAAGACACTTTTAAGACGAATCCTCCTAATAACTCTATCTTATTCCTTTGTTCTCAATTCTCTTAATATTTGGTACATTTCCCTCGATCCGGCTTAATTTTAGCACAGACAAATGTACTTCGTCTGACTTGTATTTTTTATTCGCATGCCCTATTAAAGCGCTAATCTTCTATTACCAATTACATACGTTTCAACTGGCTGATACAATCGGGGCAAAAGGACCTGGATTGTATATAAAAGGGGATAAACAAAAATGCATGTAAAAGGCTTAGCTTAGTTTTCTTAAAAACCCAAATAACGGCATATATATATATATATATATATATATATATATATATATATATATATATATATATATATACACGTATGAATATGTATGTATACAATATAAAAATACAAAAATACATATAAAAAGTAATCTATGCATTCAGTTAAAAGTAAAAATAAAATAATCCTCGATAACAGCTAAAAGTACAGCCGAAAACGCTTCGACTGCACCTTTGGACAATTTGTACATAATTTCTGTCCAGAAAAGATAAAAGAAATAAAATATTAACCGCAGTTCCTTGTCAGACCTTTTTAACAAACTTGTATAACAAAGGAATTGCTACCCAAATACACAAGTTATATATATATATATATATATATATATATATATATATATATATATATATATATATATATATATATATATATATATATTTTGAACAATAAAAAAATATTAAAAAATTAAAATCTTCAGACATTGGGTTGCAGATTAATATTTCGTTTTTATTATTTCATTTAGATTCCTCGACTAGTTTCGCCCAAAATGGCCATCGTCATCAGAAGAAATATTTCTGCTTGCTGGTAGCAGTGAACTACAGAAATATATAAATATATATATATATATATATATATATATATATATATATATATATATATATATATATATATATATATATATATAATACCATCATTGTTAGAAAGCGACCGAAAAAGATAGTAGTCATAAGGAAACTCAGTCAGGAGTCGGCAGATGTGGCAGAACTCCCCCCCCGCCCATTTCTTTCTTCGTATTCACGGGTAGTCTGGTGTATAGCAAGTAAACTAGCAGTAATGGAAGAGCGCTGGATTTTGTTTCTCTCGTATGAAACCTATGCGTCGTGTTTCTGGAACTTAAAAGTGAATACCGATGACAAGCAACAGTAACATGGGAGCTTACTATCTTCTAATCCAATTCTATAATGATCTGGCGTAGTTCTTTAAACACTGCGTGCAATTGCTTCTCACCAAACAAGTCACGGAAAATTCGGAGTGTCTGAGAGAGTTTTGAAAAGGGGAAAACTGCCGGTAATGAAGTCGTCACCGTAACAGCAAAATGTCTCGCATAACTTTGCCTGCTTTATGACCTTGATTAAAAGCAAAGAGAAGGTGTCGAACTTGGTACCTTATACTGGTGTTTAATCTGAAATAAAATTTCAATAGCAATTAAAAGTTTTATAGAATGGTGAAATTCTTACGAAATATTATTCTTCGAGATCATTCGGAGAACATCAGAAAAAAAAACGAATCTATCTATCTATCTATCTATCTATCTATCTATCTATCTATCTATATCATTGTTCCTATACTCAAGACTAAGCTTATTTAGTGTTGCTTGCATATTCCACATGAAAAAATAAGACTAATTTTATATCATACTAAGTTCAATACAACAAACATATTCATCCGCAGTAGCACTTCTCCGTCAATTAATGTTTTGCAAAAAACCAACGTTGTATAGCAATTTAAATGTAATTTGGGAGATTGTATCTCTGAGAAAACAGCGAATATATATGTTGCCTTCACGACAACAACATTACAATATATATGTCGGATTCAAGTTCCATCGCACACCATTTAAAGGAACATCCTCGTCGACATTCACAATTTAAAGGCATACTAACTGGCAGTACAAATATACTCTATGAAAATGAAAAAAAAAAAACTCTACAAGGCCATCTCTCTCTATATATTTGCTATTTCAGATGGCTGACACAAGCTTCTACAGTTTGTAAGAAAGGTAGCAGGTGACATGATCACACACACACTATATATATA
>OZ010584.1:49671380-49796380 GCA_963932145.1 Acanthosepion lycidas
CATATATATATATATATATATATATATATATATATATATATATATATTAAACTTTGCTTCTTATTAGTATTAAAAGCGACGATACCCACCGTATGTTGATTTTTAGTCAATAAATGTCAATCATATGATCTGTGTGATTCGATTGCCCAGACCGTGAAACATGCAATATCATCGAACCCGCGGGAGCACGAGCGATATTAGATTATGCTGTCCTGAGCCAATATGAAAAGTTTCACTCAGTTGGTCATCTCATAAATCTTCGCTCGTGGAAACAGAACAGCTAAACAGAGAAAATATCCGCTTCATTCGAATTTTAAAGAAGAAAATTATGAAAACGTTATTGCCCTAGATTAAAAAATGACCAAACACTTAGAAAAAACAGGATGGATTATTTTAAATTCTTATGCAGTGGTACTTTGCATAGTAAGGCAATATTATTGAGTACTGATGAGAAATATTAGTTATTATGACAAAAATATGTTATAACTTTGTCATAACAAAGTTATGACAAAGTATACTGTATTGTAATTCTCGATTCTCTCCTTCTCTCTGTGAGTTTTCGAGTGGGAACAAAGCAAATTCTCAGGTCATGAAATAGAAATGTTGGTTAATGGAGATAACGGAACTCTTATGAAAATCATAATCTGATAAAATACTATGTTGATAACACCAGAAAGAATCCAGAATATTTGTGTCAAACGATGTCTGTTGTCCTTATCTTCAAAATCTTCACTTCCAACCACACCCTCTTTCGCTCATTTCAATCCTGATCCAGAAATACTTTTAACATTAACCGTTTACTATCTCGAGATTTTTGTTGAAAGAAATTTAACATATTAATAAAATTTAAGATATAAAATATAACTATAAATACCATATGAATGGAAGCAATGGCAATAGCAAAACCTTTTATGCCAGCTCGTTTTATTCCTTCAGGAATTTATTAAAGCAAGTGTAGAAATTAAGGACGGATTCGAACTTCATATGCAGACGTTAGATTCTTAAGGCCTATCACTTTAAGACTAGAATTGTTTTATTCCATGCAAAATTTCTTAGCAGTGGTCTGAAGTTACAATAAATTAAAAACAGGAAAAACTCTTCGAATAATTAAATCAAAATAGGAATCATTGTTGTAAGGTGGAATGCATAGTTCACTTAAAATGTAGTTTAATGTGAAGGCAGCAGAAAAACAACCATTGAATATTGATGCTATGAATTTATATGAATAAAATGTTTTATCCCCAAACCTAGAAATATTGATACCATATATATTAATATACGCATATAAGCAGAAAGCCAGAATAGAGAATGAAGATGAAGATAATTGAATTTTAATTGAAAACACCTACCAAATCTTGCAAAGTAGGCCGCAAACCTATTGACTTATAGTATTACTTTCAACTTGGAAAAGCATGATCTTAATTTCATATATATTATCATCGCAAAGAACTATAGAGATAGCGATTGAAGACCCATCTTTCAATATATATCAAATAATATTAAATATTATTTAATAATACAATTTCAAATATTTTCAATTAAATAAACTGCATGATAGAATAAACACTGGAGGTAAAATAACTAACAGATATACAACAGTTGATCTTTTAAAAAGCATTTTAAAGATTATAAGTCGTCAATGTTTGCACTGATATTTATTCGAACAGAACAAACATACAAACACATCAGATATGCAAATGTTGTTTACACAGAAGATTTTATATCGCCAACATTTAATGGGCTAACCCTTTCAATTAGCGTATAGTAACCAATCTGTTTAAATAAAACTTTATTATTATTGTGAGATTTTTATTGTTTTCTTTTAGTCTGAGGTCGCTTTTCTTTGTTTATCAGTGTTTCCATAACCCTTTTTAATATTTTCGTTCTCAATTGTCGCACTTGTCTTTTGATTAGATAGCATACTTTTGTTATTCTTTTAGTTATATGCTCTTCGTTGCAAATTCTGCGGGTTAAAAATCCTCCCTCCACACACACACGCGCGTGCGCACACACACACACTATATATATATATATATATATATATATATATATATATATAATACATTCTTTATAAGAAAATTCAAAATTACATAAAAACAATTGGGATACTAAAAAATACAATATATAAATACGAGCAGTACTATATTATTAAATAAAAAAAAAACTTTATGGGTTTAGTAACAAGGTAGAATGGGGTCTATAACTATTGTTGGCAACCAGCCTACGAGAAGGACAACTCTGAATTCAAACCTGGTTTTAAAACTTGTATAGTACACACTACACAGCGATCGGCAAACTCACAGAGATCACAATAACTTGATAATCTCGCCAGTGTTTATGTATTATTATTATTGTTATTATTAAAATTAAGCAGTGGTCATTAAAATTATAAACTGAAGTGTAAAAATTTACAGATAGTAGAAATGAAAACCAGATGACATATGTATGACGTAGTAAGTAAAAGCTTACAAAAACTATGGATGTGCAGTCGTGATAGTCTTGAGACATAGACAGGATTTAATTCCGCCTGACCATTGAATGAATGATGGGTCAAGAAAGATCACGGCATTACATCTCCAAAGTGAGAACAGTAGTAGTTTTTTTTTCTTGTAGCAAGAGAATACTAGAGATATGTGAATTTCAGACTAACATTCACAGTATTTAAAAATTGCAGTCATTCACACGTGATGTAAGAATGAAAGTATTGATTGAATAGGAATATTGCACCAAATCGGGGCCCAGTTAAACATTGGTGCCGCTCAATCGAAACATAAAATGTAACTATTAGGTTGGTGCAAAAATAATGACGTAATAATGTCGTTTTTTGACGTATTTTTTAACGTCAACAAACGACATTATTACGTCATTGTTTTTGCACCAACCTAATACATCCCTTTGAATAGTCGTTGGCCAACAATGACAGCACAAGATTGGTGGTCAGTGAATACCACCATTTGGCATCATAAGTTTGGCAACCGTATCGCCTTGTCAGACGAATAAGTTCTTCAAATCTTTCGGGTAGACAAAACATTTCTTATATAGAGAGGGACGATAAGGCTATGGATACACAGCTTGTAGTCAAAGCTGGTACATAACATGGTGATGACTAAAGTTGTTGCTTGTATTCATTACAGTCCATGAGGACATCTAGTGAATCTGAAGCCTGTAATGACAAGTGTGTCATCTACAAATATTGTTGCAGCCCATTTGCACTTCTTTGCCATAGCCTTATTTCCCGGTTCTTTATCATCAAATTCAACCTGAGCTATCTCACGCGGATGAAAACCAAATGGTTCCAGATAATCCTCTCTTACACACAATGACCTGATTTCAACCGCATATATAGTATATGTTTCAGATTTCACTAAATTTCTTCCAATTCAGTTATGGGAAGCCCAGGGGTGTGCTCGAAAAGATATACCCATGTAACGAACCCAATAAGGAGGATATTCCATGCAAAACAACATTACCACAGTTATTCGAGCAGTTACTCATAATAATATATAGAAATAAAACTTACACTAGTTTAATATTGATGAACTTTGAATTCCCGGCGCACATATGTTGTAAGTTCAAAACGACTGGTAACGGCTCTATCCTTTTATGTAAAAACACTTAATCTGTAATTTCATGTCTATTGTGACTTGAGGTGTGAATACTTCCGCTGTTGCTACCATTTAAATAATGTCATTATTAGGAAATATCGAACAGAAACACATCTCCATTTTCAGCAACATAAAAATATAAAAAATTACTATTGTCATTTAATTAATTTTGCCAATACACCTCTGCAAATTGCAGTTTTACTTTTTTTCGGTGTATTTTTTACCAATGTTCTGATGAAAAGTCAGATTCAAAAATTCAATTAACATCATTTTCTCTAAGCAAACTTTTCTAATTTGTTTGCTGTGAAAAAATGGCATGACTGTCATCTTTATTCAATTATTAAAATTCCAAGAATTATATCATATCCCATTTATACTACTAGCATTTGTAAGTGAAAACATATCCGCATCATAATATTTTACCAGCATGCGACACGCGTGCATACCCTTATATATATATATATATATATATATATATATATATATATATATATATATATATATATATATATATATTTAAGTTATAAGGAACTTGGCAAACCGAATTGGTAAATCCAAAGAGGATGAAATCCTGAGAGCTCAATGTTAGGACAGAGCTAATATTTAATGAAAAAAAAACCACTTTAATGTACCATTACGATAATTTATTTCACCTAAATCCTTTTTTAAGAATTCAGGATCATCAGGTAAATCTTCCAACAACGAATTGAGAAAAAAAAAAAAAAAAAAAAATTCGTTATTGGAAGATTTACCTGATGATCCTGAATCCTTAAAAAAGGATTTAGGTGAAATAAATTATCGTAATGGTACATTAAAGTGGTTTGTTTTTCATTACTTATATATATATATATATATATATATATATATATATATATATATATATATATATATATGTTTATATATTAGGTTGGTGCAAAAATAATGACGTACTAATGTCGTTTTTTTGATATGTTTTTAAAGTCAAAAAACGACATTATTACGTCATTATTTTTACACCAACCTAACATACATACATATATATATATATATATATATATATATATATATATATATATATATATATATATACCACATTATTGCAGAGGATTGCATGTAAAAACTCAGTGAAACTTCGAGTAGGGATTTATATCACTTAAATGAACTATTTGGATCTATTACAAATAATTACACACACACATACACATATATGTTTATATATATATATATATATATATATGTAAGGATGGTGTGTGTGTGTTGACAAAGTATATATTTACCAGGAAATTCTCCAGTCATCCTGAATGTCATGAAAACCTATTTCACAACTTTCACACACCTTAGCAATCAATCGGAAGATATGTTACTGCGCATGCATGATTATATATTTTCTTGTTAAACTCTATTTAGTAAATTTGTACGTGGTTTGCATTTACCTCGAATATGCCCGACAATATCTATTTGAATTTTAGATATTCCTTTATGGGATATATGTAAATGTAAATTATTGCTACCTTGCATTTTTACGTGACTGTTCATGCTTTAGTTTTTTATGAAATATATTTAGTATATTAGTTCCTAAATTGAATTCAGTAAATCATTAAGAAAGAACTTTCGTTGGCCTTTAGCCAATCTTTTATTATATATATATATATATATATATATATATATATATATATATATATATATATATATATATATATATATATAAAGATAGAAAGAACAGTAAGATACATAATCTGGTGTTCTTATAGATATTTTTATTTTTACAAAATAGTGCTCAATACTCTGTAGCGAAAAAAAAAAGAAAAGAAAACAAAGGAAAAACACACTAAAATTGAGTTACAGCTGTACGGAAAACGTAGAAAAAATTATTTAGAAACATAATGCTAATATCTTTAAAAAAATTTAGACAATGGAAAAATAAAAATAAAAACTGATGAAAATAAACAAAAATTATGTAACTGTAGAAAACCTCATAATTGCCCTCTACAAAATAAATGTCGCACTGAATCATTAGTATACCAATACAATATCTCTTCGACTGAAAATCCTGAAAACATAAAAATATATATAGGTTGCACTGGCCATGAGTTCAAAAAAAGATTCAACCAGCATCAAAGTTAATTTAGGATGAATAAATATAAAAATCAAACATCACTCTCGAAGTACTTCTGGCACCTAAAAGAATCAAATAAAACACCTACAGTAAAATGGAAGTTAATAAGAAAAGCTAGAATATGTAGGTCATTAAATGACCCATGTCCTTTGTGCATACATGGGAAACTATATATTACTAAGTTTATAAAAACGTAAAAATTTACTGAATCAAAGAAATGTAATAGCTATTTTATGCCGTCATTGTCAAAAATTTTCCTTAAATAATATTTAAAAATAAAAATAAATTTAAAAAGTGCGACCAGGTAATATGCGTAGTTATATTTAACCTGAAAAAATAATAAAAAAAAAGTAATTCTATCACATTTACAAAAAAAAAAAAAGAAAAAAAGTCTATTAAAATAACAGTGAAAATATTTTAAAGTTGGATTTAAAATTGTAGTTAAAACGTATTCTAACCTAAACACCTCTCTCAAAGTACTACCGGCACTTAAATGAATCCAATAAAACACCTACAGAAAAATGAAATTATGATGAAAAGCTATAAGATGTAGGCCATTGAATGACCTATGTCCTTTGTACATACATGTGAAACAATATATTACTAAGTTTAAAAAAGAATAAAAATAAAGTTTACTAAATCAGAGAAATGAATTAGCTATTTTTGCCGTAACTGTCATAAAATTTACTTAAATAATATTTAAATATAAAAATTTTAAAAATCGTAATATACATACTTATACTTGATATGTAAAAATAATTTTACTTACTGTAATTAATTCTAATACATTTACTTCTTTCAAAAAGAAATATAGTCTATTAAAACTAACAGTGAAAATATTTTAAAGTTGTATTTAAAATTGTAGTTAAATAAAAAGAAATGCTAACCTAAACATCTTTTAAAATTGTAATTAAATAAAATGTATTCTAACCTAAAGACCTCCCTCTAAGTACTACAAGCACTTAAAAGAATCCAATAAAAAACCTACAGTAAAATGAAATTAATATGAAAAGCTAGAAGATGTAAGCCATTGAATGACCCATGTCCTTTGTACTTACATGAGAAACAATATATTACTAGGTTTATATAAAAAATAAAAGTTTACTAAATCAGTGAAATTAATTAGCTATTTTTGCCGTCATTGTTATAAATTTTACTTAAATAATATTTAAATATAATTAAAAAAAATTGTTACCTAATAATATACATACTTATTCTTGATGTGAAAATAATTCTACATACTGTAAGGGATTTTAATACATTTACTTGTTCTTAAAAGAAATATAGAATATTAAAAATTAAAAGTGAAAATATTTTTCAAATCGTAGTTAAATAAAACGTATTCTAACCTAAACACCCCCAAAAACATTTAAATATACAAATAGAAAAAAATGCCGTAAGAATTTTTGCCGTTAACAATAAAATTTTTAAAACATCCAGACGACATGCATTTAACGGATGTCAGATTTCATTGAAGAATACATCCCTGCCCCTACCAAAACGTAACTAATAACTGATACATTAAAATATAGACATAATGAACATGCAAACACCCCTTGTCTGGTTGAATTGGATTTCTCTGTATCCTTGGAAACGTAAATTATGATTATTTTTTTGTGTCTTTAAAACCCAGAAATTTTAAAAGTTACTCCAAAATTCGCTTGAGGATGAAATGGAACTAATGTCTTTGATTTAATTACAAAATTAAATTTGGAGCTTTCAGCTTCCATTTTTGAAACATGGTTAGAACTGTGTATCGAAAAAACATTTTAAATCAATTAATTTATAATATATATATATATATATATATATATATATATATATATATATATATATAAGTCATACGTGAAATACTTTATGTCTGTAACAGTTGCATATTTCCTCTAAAAGCATATGATTGCATGATAGTTCTCTACTATTTGGAATTCCTTAAATTAATTCCTACTTTTATTTCTCCAAATTTCACCATGCTCGCTACTAATCTGATTGTTTCTGAATTAAATAAGTACATATACAAACCATAAATAAGTCAGAATACTTTTGTTACTTTTCCTTTCGATGTTTGCACGTGTAAAACTGGCTGCACTTTCATAATCCTTTTCTTAGGAAATTGCTAGCAGCGAAACTTTTTAAATCATGGAAATAAAACAGCAACTTAAACAGACTGAAAAAGAATGAGAAAAGATTAATGAAAGAGCGCGACATCAAAAAGCAATAAAAAATATCACTATGGCTGCAAGAGATTAGGAAGTGTATAATCATTAAAATAATACCGTAAGATCTTACTGCTTTAGTGGAATGAATAGTGTAAAATCATTGGATGAGTATGCCTTAGTGAAGGAAGCAATGTTTTAATTGATTTAGCAATCTGTGTTCTTGATCAACGGAAAATGAGATTTCAGTTCATAATACCCATGAATAGTAAAATCTTGCTAGCTTTTAAAATATGACAGCTAACTTTTACTGACTATAATGTTACGGTTCTTTTCTCTGATATTATTTAACTTGGGAATTTTAACCTATATGTAAACATTTCAGGTTTACCTACCTGTATTGTATAGCATGTACGATACAAGGACTTGGTAAGCTAGACCTGTTTGGAGAAGATATTAACATTAATATTAATATTAACAAATGACCAGATACAGATAGAAAATGAGTTCAGTAAATAAACAAACATACTAAGTTGCGTAATACAAGGATTGTTCAGTCTTTAGAATGAGACTATCCTGAGGGATTTATTACTGGTGGCCACAGTCTTAACGACATAAGATATGCAATGACACAGTGTCGATAGCAGACGCAAACTGGACGGCAAAATAACTCCTACAGAACGTAGCAAAAGAAAACCTGAAGAAAGGGCTAAACATCAGTTGTAAGATGACAATGATTAATTGCCAGTGAAAGGAACAACCTAACATAAGAACTGCAGAGACCCAAATCAAGATATTAGAATAATCATGAACCTATATTGGGAGAAAAACACCGCATACGGCTAGAGAATGAATTCAGTAAATACACAAACATAGACAGGTGCATAAGATAAGGATGTATCTCCTCACGGGAATTGTTCAACATTTAGAATAAGATTATTCTGAGGGAATGAGAAGTCCTAACATGATTTATTATTAGTGGCTACTAACTTAAGATAAGATAAGCAACGACACAGTGTAGACAGAGAGACGCAGAATGGACAATGCAAAAATTCCTACAACTCATTCGGCTGTTCCTTTTACTGACAATCATGTCAGTAAAAGAACAGCCCCCACCACCAAGATACGAATTGAAGATATGAAAATTAAGAAAGAACAAATATTTAAGTATCTAAGTAGTATTTTAACCGAAGAAAGAAAACTTCGCACTAAAATCCAAAGGTGCATTGGAATAGAGAAGATGACCCCCAAAAGCTAAGCAAAGTTGTAAGAAAAATGAAAATTTTGTTAGAAGCAAAAATTGAAAGAAGAGGACTGAACTGTTATATAATATTTGTTCTCCTGTATGGCAGTGAAAGCTGGACAGCAGAAATGCCGTTCTACAGAAGGATGGTGAAAATACCATCGACGGAACATATGAGTAACAATGAAGTTTCATAGTAAATGGAAACAAAAAGAACACTTACATTTAACATCAGGAATTGATAGTGGTAATTTCTACGGTGTATAAAGAAGAAACTGAGCTTAAAATGTGGCACTCACATGAAGGCAAGCGGGGCTGATGAATCCAGCGTATAACCTACATAACGAGCTCATGTAAATGGTGGGTAGAACATCGTTTAGGAAACATAGTATATAGACAAATATTATTAAGAGCTACAAAGGACATGATGTTGTGGAGAGCCATGATCACTCAACTCCTGGAAGGACACAGCACATAGAAGATCAGTGTAAGTTAATATATAGATGTGGATATTTATTTTGTTACAGACTTACTATACTCTATTCAGTAGATACATTCTTATTCTGTTATGTGCAAAGGTTGTTTAGGACATAAGATATCATGGTTCTCCACGACTTTCTATTGTTTCTTACCCTTTATCACCCCTCTTTATCCTTTTCGGTCATAGATTCACGCAAACCTGTAAAGTAGACTATTCTGCTGTTCTTATTTTCCTTATGTGTTTTCTCGTTGCTCACATGTTCAGTCCATCGAATTTTTAGCATTCGTGGGAAGAAACATTTTTCTGTCGCTTCAAGTCTCACCTCTATTTGCGAGGACATTGTTCAGCATTCACTAATACCATATAGAATATTAAGTATTAGATTTCTATTCGGCACTCTTTTTCGTGTCTAAAGATATATTCCTTTATTTCTTTACACTTGGCTTAGATACTGCGAGGCATCATTTTCTATTCCTATACGTCTTCGAGTTTCTGTGTCAGATTTTCCGTTGTCTTTTATGACACAGCGTAAATAAGTATCTGTAGCTGATTGATTTGAACAGACCGATGATGTCACTCTCGCCATTGGCCATTGCTTTTGCTTTTGCTGACGAGTATACATTCTGGTTTTTACAGTTAATACTTCTTCCTTTTTGCTTTGTATTTATACATTCTAGAAAAAGGTTTTTTTTTTCTGTTTCTGACATCAATACAGTGTGATTCGCATATCTTATGCTGTTGAGAATATATCCGCCGGTAATAAATCCTGATAGGACTTCTAGTTTTCTTAAGATCGTTTTGCTGTATAGGCAGAATCAAATCGGCGAGGACACGCATTACTGTCTTATTCGTCTCTCTTTATATTTTTGGGTGTTGATTGAGTGTTTTCTTTATCTGCATGCAGGGTGTTTATTTACAGAAGATGCCTTGCATTAAACTGATATTTTTCTCATATAAATAAAGATTGTCTTGTATTTCATAAACGATTTGAACCGTACCTCATCAAACGAATTTGGGTCATCTATATAAAATTGTATTAGGATACTGTCGATATTGTATTGCTTGTTCCAATTGCAAAATATCTGTAAAGAGGCTGAAAAACATTTAAGAAATTGTAAAACATTTCTGCTTTAATGAAAATAATAAATGTTAAATTTCCATGTCGTTTTAATATGTCCGAGCTGGCCAGCAATAATGTGGTCGGTAACCTTCCTGAAAATTCTGATATCGCTGACTTTTCTTTTTAGGCACAATGGATTACGGCTCGGAATGAGTATTCAGAGAGTCGATTTCGAATTCCAGTCGAATTTCTTTACATTCACTTACATGCGAAGACTGTTGGAAGAGGTATGAATCTATCAATTCTCCAAGCTATAGGTAAATAGCAGGACACACTGGATTCTATTGCCTAGGGTAGTAACCTGCCTAAGAGAAGAAAAACGCGAAATCCTTTTCTTGGCTGGCACTTCCTCTGCATAAAAAGTCAAGTAATGATTCCTTTTCAGTGGTTACTGTCTTTCAAGTTTCAAGGGAGAGATTTCTTTATTTTATATTTGGAGTTTTCATCATACCCGAAATATTTCCTTATTTTCTGGTTCAGCTTACGAACTTCATTTCCAAAAGTCTAAATTTAAAAGAAATGTCTATTGTCTTCAGTGTTTGAATGATTATAAAGACAATTGTCACAATGCGTATCTTTTGGCAATCATCTGTTTTTTGTTTCGCTTTCTTTTCACTCTTTTCCCTACATTAATATTCTTCATTACAGCTAGACTTATTGTACATATATTTTGCCACTAATTATGACATCAGATGTTCGAAAGACAATTATGCATTTTTTTTTGTTGTTTTGTTTTTTTTTTTTACTTAGGAGAATAGTTGGTCATTATCCCAATATTTGAGAAGAGACTATTATTCAATTCATCATAAAACGAATCTCTTTGGTACTCATTAATTTCTATAAGGCTAATCAATTGGAATTGTGGTAATATTTTCTACACCGTTTTTTCCTCGTTTGTACACTTGCTAGAATTCGTTTAGGATAACCACAAGTATAACCCCGTGCTTTCCTTGGCTGTGATACTTTCGTATTACGTTTCCATCTACGACAGTAGTCGGCGTTTGAATTCGCGTAAAAGCAATGATTTCAAATGCTGAATTTTAAGACCTAAAGGCCGGAAAAAAATTCCTTCGAGAAATCAATGTCTATAAAAGACATGTTCCCAAAGAATGGAATGTGAATTTAAATCTCATCTAAAGCTCTCTCTCTTTTCTTTATTTCAGTTGCTGCCATTTTAGTTTTACAACAGGGTTTCAATGAAGAACAGCAGGAATAGACAACGGATACCTTAAAATTTTGTACTTTGAAAGACGGCTCATCCACCAAAGACATACAAGAATCAGCGTTTTCCAATTATTAACTGTTGCTTAAATTGTAACTTCCATCATATATCATATGATATAGAATATAGAAATAGAATATAGAAATAGAATATGCAAAAGCAACCTGGATGTTGACCTTTTTTTTAAACATTTTCTGTTACGTTCAGAGGATCAACTGGTTCGGACAATTCACTCGTATGCCCATCAACCAACTAGCCCTACGAGCATACACCCTTAGGTACTCTGGCTGGAGAGCGAGTCAGACCAAGAAGACGCTGGAACGACTCAGTGGCAGACATTCTCAAAGCCCACGAGATGTATCTCTTCCAGGCCAATCTCCTTGCCGCTGACAGAAAACTGTGTCTTCCCGCGACGCCTAACAGCACAAGCAGAAGGAAAAACTAAAACTAAACTCTGTTAAGTTTCGTTATTTTCGTGAGCACTTTCAAACCACAATTGAAAACACTAAAGAAAAGTTGACATCATGGCATTCCAGATACTCAAAATGACGCGGTCAGTTTGAAATGTTTTAATATTAAAATATATTAATATGAATAGTTGTCACAATTGAAATAATTCTTTTTATTAAATTACGAATGAACTGTAGGGAGACCACATTTATTTTCCCTTGGGTTGAGCTCATGGGACTTCCGCTCCTTTAGAGAGGAGAACTCTTCTGCCCTTTTTTCTTTTTTCTTCGGGTTTTTGAAGAACGGTTATTACGTTCCTGACCACCAGGGCATCTAAACATATGGAAAATATGTGCACAGCCTAACGTGGAGAAAAAAAAAAGTAATTTTGATTCCCGTAGCTACGGACGGTCAAAGGCCATATGCTATTTCTTTGTTCGTTGTTCTGTTAAATATTCTCGTCCTTTGAACAGCATGAACAATCATTTGTTTTGGGACATGTGTAAATCTTTTAATATGTACTCGTAAGTTGTATTTTGCCTTGTATTAAATGTTTGCTTGTTAGGGGCGCGTATCGCGACTTTCTATATTCGCATTTAGGGTTAGTGTATCAATGGCTACACTAATGCTAATATTAGTACTCGGTGTACTGGAAGGCTAAATCATTATTCTTCCTAACACTAGATAGCCGGTAAACTATGGCTGGCTGATAAACAATACAGTATAACCCGGATATAAGAGACCCGGATATAAAAGAAACCCGGATATAAGAGATATTTTCACTGGCCCCAAATTAGAGCCATACTTACCTAAACAAAATAGACCAAAACCGAATATAAGAGAAACACAGATATAAGAGACTTCTTTTCCGGTCCCGACAACTCTCTTATATCCCGGTTACACTGTACTAATAGAACTTTCTTTTTACTGTTTTAGAATTAGTAAAACATTTTGTTGGTTTATTTAGATATCCTAATAAGAAAAGTTGCCTGGTTATTATTATTATTATTATTGAGTGAGAGAGAAAATAACGCTGGTGTACAAATATATTAAGTTGGTGCAAAAATAATATCATTTTTTGACGTATTTTCTAACGTCAAAAAACGATATTATTTTTGCACCAATCTAATACAAAAAGTACTCGTTTCACCCAGTCTAATTTGGATATAGCAAGCACCACTGCTAAATTTTCGCTATATAGTGAATGGTTTTGATAAAAACACAATCTTGCCGTTGACGTCAACTTTGAAATACCTTCAAGTCGACTAACCAATTACGCTGATAGAGTATCCAGCTGAAGATGTCCCCAGGGATCTAGATGTGGCTTTGAAGTCAGTTTCTTGACATCCCGACTTCATTATGTTGACTCAATGCTCCCGCTCATGAACCGACATGCAGAGCGTGTCAGCCCCATAGGGATATGTCCTGCTAGTTACTTTAAGGTGATTGACAAGCAAATCGGTGGTATTGAACAGGATATTTAGTGTATTCAGTCTTATTTCACATAGATAATTGCAATAATTATAATAAATAAATAATATTTTTATTATTATTCCTCCTCCATGCATATTAAGGCTGATTAATATTTAATAATTGTTGTGAGGGCAAATTTTCAGCACATTTCTCAATATCCTTGTACACTCCGATTCGTCCAAAATTGATTCTAGTCTCCGCATATTTCTTACCAAGACAAAATTATCGAAGTACCACATTTACATAATATTCACAAATTTGTTTTACACCATGCCAAATAATCAAGACAGCAAACGATTTTTGATGAAGACTTCAGCATAGTTACCTCCTCCACTAGTTAGAGAAAAAATAGAATACCTTGATGAAAAAATGCCCCAAAGTAGTTAGAAAAAGTGTTTTATGGTCGAAATATTTATGCTATTAGTAAGAGGAAAAACAAAAGGGGTTTTAATTATTTATTTTAATTCTTTACTCCTTTCTAGCATTTTCGAAATATTGGTTAAAAATCTTGTTTTTCTTGCGTTAGAGGAGGCAAAGATTAGTATAGGAAAGTTTAGCTTCTTTTTGCCTTAAATTACACAGTGAATTGGAAATTCTTGCAAAAATTAAATAATTATCGAATTTTAATTAAATTCTCAGGACTTATTTATTTTATGAAATTTCGCAAAATTAAAATTATATTTATATTAGTTAAAATTATATTTATATTAGTTAAAAGCAGAACTCCTTGGAGAATTTAAATCATCAATATCTTTTTGTAAAGCAGAAAAACCATTTACCAAAAATCTGCTCTGAATGATAAAATAAATAATTGAATAAAACAAAGACATTATTTAATTACAAAAGCTTTTAAATGCTTATATGACTGAGATATATTAAGGACACTATTGTCTTAAGAAAAACATTTTTTTCGATGAATAATGAATAATGAATTTTTACAAGAATTATTTGCATTTAAAATTTTTTAATTAGTAACTTAATTGAAAATGACTAAATTATTCAGTAAATTTATTTAAAATTCTGCATTAATTTCACCCTTTTAGATGATAAGTAAAAACAATAATTTATTAATCATAAATGGAAAAGCTTAGTACAAATCATCAAACACCAATATCAGAAATAAGAGCGATAACTATAGTAAATTTAAAACCAAAATATCTAAAATACAATAAAAAATTAGATTACAGAGAATATTTTCCAAAATTCTTAAGATCACCGAGTACTTGAACATTATATATAAAATGCGCTCACTTTATAGTGTGCATTTATGTTTTTACGGATAAAGTGCTAAACATCGATAAACATCCATTTGTCTCCAAGTTGTCAACACGCGAACAGTTTAAATAAACAGCTACCGTTATTTTAAATTAAATGCATCTCTGCGATATTTTAAACTTAAAGTAAGTAGTATTTGTTTCAAATCAGATTAATTATAATTTATACCAAATAAATTTTCAGAGACGAATATTTTATTTTTGGAAAGTTTCCTTATAAAAAGAATTGCATAGCGATGAAAGATGACTAAAAAGTGCGCTAATCAGCTATTTTAGTAAAATATAATTAAAAAAAAACTCCTTCCAGTCAATTTAAATTAGTTTTTGAAAAATAATTTGCTTATTGAAAATATTAAATTTAATCTATTAGCTTGAAATTAAAACTAAAATAAAAGCTTCAAGAAATATCGCGTTTTCTGTTTTTCTAAATGACTTCATAAAATATATCTGAAAGAGATAAATCATTTTAATTTATGGCGTATATTTTCTAGATGGAGTAAAGATAAAAAATTATGGAATGATCCAAAAAAAAACAAAAAAAAAACAAAAAAAAAACAAGAATTGTTAGTACGTTTCTCTTGGGCGGTTACGAAAGATCGAATTATTTGTGATATAAACCTAAGTTATGAAAACGCAATATACTCCATCAATCTGGTTTTACTTCTCTCCAGTACCTTTTGCCATCAGTCTAGCAAGATGGAGTCTTTTTATTTTTAAAAATTCACACTATATATTTTCAACTGTTTCCTGGCCACGTCAGTGAGTTGATATGATTTTCCTAACGAGCATGCTTTAAAACACATTCCTCTTGTGGATATTGATTTATTCTTATTGTCCTTATGATAAATTATTAGAATGATTGATGTAAAGTAAAACCAATGGTGCTATTATCAAACTTAACAAACATATCTGCTTCATACAAACAAATGAAACAGCCAATTAAAGAATTTGTGTAAATTAGTCACCTGAACGTACATAATCAGGAAAACCTCGGTTTTAAAAAGTCCTATTTATGTGAATGATTTATCTACAACAAATTTCATATTTTAACCCGATTAAAACAATAAAGTAGAATATGTTGGCAAAAAAAACCCCAGTGAGAATGATAATACTAGCAAAGTATCAATGTTTTTTTCCTAAAGGCAAAATCTAACGGTTTATTAAGAAAAATAAAATTCCTATTATTAGAATATCTACATAAATGCATATCCATTTATTTCTTTTGCACTTATGTTGATCTATTTTAATCGATAGAATTATATGTGTCTTCTGTATGCCAGATTCTGTCATTTGTTTCTCGTTTAGAGTAAATTCAGTATTTCCTTTCGTCTTTGAGGGCATCGTTGCTTCTTGTAATTTCATATTTATGAACAATATACAGTTCAGAATTTCTCTCTGTTATAATATTTATCTCTTTTTCCCTAAATATTACTCGCAAATATTATCTGCATCATCTTAATTTTTCGTTTTTCTTTTCTGCGGATGAATGACGGCAAAGGCAAGATTATACTATCTTGACGGAAATTTTATTTATTAAAAGACGAGTAATAAAATATTGAATAAAAACCAGTTCAAAGCAAAGAAAGCCATCGGATTTAAGTAAGGGAACAAATGACGCCGGATAGGTGATCGCTGTTATCGATTGATCGATAGATAATAAATCTCTTTCTAGGAAAGTAAAGTGAAATCAGAGGAAAAGTTAATAAACGTCAAGAGAAAGAAAAGTCATAGGAAGGAAAATAGAGTGTGCGAGAGAATGAAAGAGAGATAATGTAAGTGAACGAAACTATAGTAAAGAAAGAGAAAAGGAAAGGCAGCGAAAAGGAATGAAAGAGAAAAAAAAAGGAAAAAAGAATAAGGGATGTAGTAAAAAGGAAAGACGAAAAAGGAAAGAAGAAAACGGAAAAAAAGAAGAAAAGGAAAGAATAAAAAAGGAAGATAAAAAAGAGAAAGTTTAATGGAAGAGAAAAAGATGAAAAGAAATGAGATAAAAGCATAAGAGAAAAGAGAGAAAGAAATAATAATAAACAGAAAAGTACAGAGTCAAACGCAACGTGTGAAAAACTGAATAAAAATTGCGACGCAAGCGATGTAATTTTGATAAGATCGAGGCAGCCACTAAGGTGTGAACGGTCGAGTTATTTGAGCGGGAATCCCTGCCAACGAAGGTTTTCATGGCGATCCGTGATCTGAACTGGCGCCATTTTCTTACTTATCCATCAGACATGCTGACTTCGGCAGAAAACAAGAGGACAAAAATTCACCAAGTTTACGCTGAAATAAGCAGAAACCGTTACGTAATTGAGCAAAGATGGTAGCGGAGTAACGTATTGACACTGACTTGTTGCTTTATATAAATATAATAATAAAATACACAGATTTTATACGTAAATATATTGTTTGCGTATAAATTATGTCGGCTGTTCGTTTTTTATGTGTTTGTTTTAAATATCTATTTTCCTACATGTGTGCATATATGTGTGTTCAGTCTTTAGTTTTGTAATTATAAAAAGTGTTACAAATTTGTACATCCATTTTCTGTATAATTATATTCACGCATGTATTGTACGTGTACTCTTTTATATACACTGTCAAATGAACGTAATAAATAGATTACGTGTAAAAAGTATACTTCAATTTACAAGAGAGTTACTGAAATGTATATATAATCACTGGCCTCAGAGAACGCCTCTCTACTTGGTTGGCTGGCTAATCCCTGTTGCAGTCACCGGTTCTTACACATCTATGTTTCTTCCGCATCTACACTGCCAACCCGTTGTTCATGCTACAACTATGTTGAGTAGACCTTAGTTTCAATTTCTAAGAGAGCGCGCATAATCTGAGGTGAAGTTGAACAAGGCCAGTAACCTAGATTGCTTTTTCACAATGATGTGTTGCTAAGACAACGATGGACGATTCTCGAACTGCTTCGCCGACACAATTTAATTCAGAAAGATTTAGCAAAACGGTGTTACGGTTTTCCAACGGTGCTGCACGCTGAGATCTCCTCCCCAGGCTGATATTATCAAAACGTTATCTCATTGACCAATTAACAAGGGTGAGATTCGAACCCAGTTCTCAGGATTAGAACGCCAACGTGATAACCATTCCGCTATTTACCCATTCGTCGTCCTGGGGATGACGATAAACTAAATCTGTCAGTAAGGCCACTATAATGTGTGGTTTTGAGGAGAGTGGAACCACCTCTTAATTACTGTTGTTCGCAGATCGGCCATGACCGTGTTAGCGTCCCAACTATGAGCAAATACTGAACCCCTCAAACTGAGGTCAAAAGACTATGAAAGTATAGAAATATATTTTTATAGCGAAGTTGCCAGCAATACATTTTCATTCTAATACCAACAATACGTTTTTGTAAGAACACAAAACCCAGCAATACATGGAATATTACTCTCGCTGTACGTCTCGAGGTCCTCGACAAAATCCAGAGACGAATATGCAAGATGATAGATCCTGATCTGGCATCTAGTCTACAATCGCTATCCTACAAACGTGCCGTGGCCTCCCTCTGTCTATTCTACAAGTATTTTCACGGCAACTGTTCCGACGGTCTACTTTCGCTGGTTGCGGGACTGCATGAATTTAAGCGAACTACCAGGCTGGCATCTCGGTCCCACCCTTTCACTGTCAAATGTCAAATGTAACCGTCTCTTCAACTCAAACAGCTTCTTCTCCCGCTCTTCCCGTCTGTGGAAGTCCTTTCTCCTCACTTGCTTCCTCGATGACTATAATCTTCAAATATTCAAGTGTAATGTCAATCGACATCTAACACTCTGAGCTTGTTTCCCGTTCTTCTCTGCATCCTTTCCCCCCAAACAGGCCCCCTCTTTACTCTTGTTCTCAATCCTCTCTAACCCCATTGCATGCTAGTGGCACTCCAGCTTTACTTGGGATGAATTGCTTAAAAAAAAAAAAAAATGTAAAAGAAATCACACATGCTCCCAGGAAAATTAAATTTCGGCATTAAATGACCCATAAGGAATTGATATGCCGTTAAACAAACAAAACAAATGGACCCATTCAAATTGAATTTAGAGCGATCGTAAATATTTATAATGTTGTGTTTTCAGGCAATTTCCAACATCAAGGCCTCTGTTCAGGAGGTTTTGAGGAGCGTGGAACAACCTCTTAATTGCTGGTATTCCCTGTTCCACCCTGACTCGGGGTGGTAGCACCTGTTAGGGTCCCAGCTATGGGCAAATAGTAAACTCCCAGTCTAGCCCACGTCCTGGGTATGACGATAAACTATATCCGAGTCCATGGGTATGACGGTAAACTGCATCCGCCCTCCATGGGTATGACGGTAAACTGCATCCGCGTCCATGGGTATGACAGTAAACTGCATCCGTGTCCTGGGTACGGCGATAAACTACATCCACATACTGAGCATGGCTATAAACTAAGTCCAACAGAAAGGCCGTTTTTTGAAAAAAAATAAGGTAGTCGGCTATACGGTTTGGGGAAAATAGTATTACCAGATATACGTTTTCGAAGGAATAATGTTGCCAGCAGTGCGTTTTTGAAAAACGATATTATCAGCTATACGTTTTTTGGAAAAATAATATTACCAGAAGAAAAGAAAAATACTACCAGCTATAAGTTTTTAAGTTTTTTTTAACAAAACCTAATTCAATTGAACTGTAACTAGAGTAAAAACAACGTGAAAGTATAAAAATGGGTTTTAATACCAGAAACTCTTTGTAAAAAATTATTACCATCAATACATTTTTGAAAGACAAATGTTGCCAGCAATACATTTTTGAAAACCAAATGTTGCCAGCAAGGAATTTTTGAAAGGAAAAACCTAAACAAGCCTTAAAACACAAAGTAATCTAATAAACCAAACAGGAAAACAATGATCACAAATACACATAGGATACTTCAATGAAACTGGAGAGAAATAAATAATTATTAACAGAAATACACATAGGATACACAATGAAACTGGAGAGAAATAAATAATTATTAACAGAAATAATTTTTTGAAAGAAAAAATATTACCAGCCATACGTTTTTGAAAAGATATGCCAGCTACGTTTTTGGAAAATACTATAAGCAGCTATACGTTTTTGGGAAAATACTATTACCAGCTATATATTTCTGAGGAAAGAGATATTGATAGAAATGGATTTCTAACAAAACAAAAATATTGTCGGAAAAAAAAGTCGTCGGAATTAAATGACCCATTGAGGGTGATATGCCGTAAAACAAACCAAAAAAAAAAAAAAAAATCAGGCAATTTCCACCGATTCTGTCCGCTGAGGTCAACTTCTCAGCCCAGTATTATCAAGATTGGCCTACGATAAGAATCACACGCTGGTCTCATGACAGGAAAGTCAAGTTCTAGCCACTTGTTTTTAATTCTACATAAGATTTATACTGCACAAACGACTACACATCTAAATAGAGAGTCGGTTTGGTTTAATCAATTAAAGCTTTAGTGGCGATGATACAATTTATAAAATTCATTAACTTAATAGGTAATATATTGAAAAGCAAAATAACCCTTTTAATAAATCCTTTTTAACTAATCTTTGCATATAGATTCAATAAAATAGCAAACTGATATATTTGATTTTAATTTTACGAAAAAGAGTAGCTCACATAAAGATGGTTGACCCAGTCATTTATCTTAGATTTTTAAGATATGTTAATGGTCTGAGAGTAAAATAATTAAGACCTCAATTTTAAACTTGATTCGATAAAAGTGTTATATGCCATATATTTTATGATTTTTACCAGTACATAGAAATACTAGTTGCAACTGGTGTAGGCATTGTGTTGTTGATCTTTTGAAGTGGACGGATTTCCATATTCAATATATGAAAATTTGATTGTGTTTAAACTCGAAACGATCTTTTGTCACGAAAGAAAAATCACAAATGTTACAACTACAAAGCAAGGCGTCATTTTGTTGATATATTTCTCTTTGTGTTTCAGAATAAAGAACTTGCAAATACTATCCGTAACAGAAAAGAAATTTTTTAAAATTGAATAATTTTTGCTATGATTACAAATTGACAATATATATATATATTTATACTTAAGATGCATCACAGATTTTGTAAGCACTTAATTGATCTGTAAATGGAAGTACTTGAAATGCAAATACTTCTTGTCTTTGGTAGCTTGTTTAAGAAATCGATGAAACAAGCTTTTAAAATATGAAGCCTCTTTCACTGCTGTTTGTCTTCCCTCAAGACAATTAAAGTATCCACTTTATGGATAGAAATCTAGAAATGTATTTCTTTTTTAATGATACCGACTGCGTCAATTGTTGAACGATAAAGGAACAGGAAATATACTTATTGATGCCATTTTTATATCAGATTTATTCATACTCAAGGATTTGATAAATGAGTTCTTGCCTGTAGCACTAGAATTCATTTAGACTTATAGACGCCGTAAGAATGGCAGTCCATGCTGAGCTTACAATTGGGTTTGGATATAAGGTGGTAATCTTCAATCTTTACATATGAGTCATTGCGTTACGTGAGTGTGTATGAATGTAAATAAAAACTAAAGGAAAAGTTTATCTTTGCTGATGCGATTCGTACTCTGATCAGCTTTATCAGAGGAAATCGAAGGATTTCATTTTGCAACGAGTATTTATAAAAGTTTTTTTTGAAAAACTATAAACGCTCATAAGCATACTTCAGACTAATTGAAGATCAAATTAATGAGCGGACTTAAATTTAAAAAAAAATAATAAAAGGTGGCGCAGAATATAATTCTTAGACTTACTTTGATGGAGTCCCTTAAAGGAAGAAACACGTAAGCAAAAATAATTTTTCGTTTTGTCTTTATAGCCTTTTTAAAGATATCATATATATATATATATATATATATATATATATATATATATATATATATATATATAAATAAAACAATAGGTATATAAAAAAGAAAACGTAAATGCCTAACATATATAAAAAATAACAAATGCTCAATTGAATTACAGTAATTGTAAGAACTGGCGGGTTAGATAATTGTCGGCTTGTCTAGCTGTGTGTGCCAAAATGCCGACACTGGAAACCTGACGAATCGAAAGGCAAGCATTAACTAGCCAGTGAGTCCCTACAATTATTTTAATTCGATATATATATATATATATATATATATATATATATATATATATATATATATATATATATATATATATATATATATATATATATACACACATACATATATATATATATATATATATACACACACACACACAAACACAAACACAATTTTCGTTTAAAAACATTTATAATTGTAAGGATTTTCTAAGCGTAGCTGAGATGTGACACAAGGCCGTAGTTATTGTGGATCGAACTCACTACTCAGTTGTAATTGATTTAACCATTTCACCGCGTCGAAGTGCCCATTTTGTATTTTCTATAGGTGACACAAGGTGTAAAATGTGGAGCACTCAGTGAGGATCGAACCCACTACACTGTCGTAATTGATCTATAAAGATAAGCTTGCTAACCCTTACACTCCATCGAAGTGCCCCAACACTTATAATTGTACATAAACAATGAAATTATTACTTGAAGTCCCATTTCCCATTTTTTTACATCACACACAGAATATTATTAATTTATTCGAGGCCGGATAGAACATGGTTGAAATGTTATCCAAAAAAAGGCAAGGAAATAGGTTAAATAAGAAAACAATATTTAATCTTTATTTTCAGACTAACTATTGTAGGAGAATGTTATCAATAGAAAGGGAATAAGAAACTCATCTAAACCTACTTTGTAAATCAAATGTTAGGAACTATAGAAAACATCTTTGTCCAAACAAAAATTAATTCTACTAAATACTCTGATGTTTAATTAGATTTCAGGAAATGCGTAGTTTTCTTCAGAGATATTTGTCTTCTGTGGAAGTTAAGTTCATTAAGTATATTTTTCCAAATATTCTAATGGGATAGGCATGTATAAAGCAAGAACAATCTATGCAAAATTTCTACTTTTTGTTTAATAAGCAGTTATAAAAAGGAAGTACAAAGATAACAGATAAAATGCTATTGGATAAAATTCGCTACTCGACGTTGATGGACCCGAAAAGTTTACAAGGTATTAGTCAAACAATAAAAATATTACAACTACTGTGTTTGCCGGTCTGTTTATATGAATATTTGTGAATTTATATGCGTCCCAGACTTCAGACACAACGTATTTGCATTTGTAAAACAATTCAGATATATTTATATGGATAAATGCAAATATACTATTTACATTCTTTAGTTTTCCTCGTCTTTATTGCCATATTCACGACATTTCTGCCGTTGTAACTCCGGTCTTGTTCAGGTGATATACGTAGGAATTTCGAACAGAGCCCTTTATTGGTGTAGGTTGTTCTAGTCCCCCGCGACATGTCTTGTCTGAATAGTTCAGTTTCAGTTAGTTTCCTTTCTTGCTGCGGTCAGGTATTGAACTCACAACTCTTTGAATCAATTCATTACTTCAACCAGCACATTTATCCATGGCATGTAGAACTAGAACAATCTACCCTAGCGGACGAAATCAAATATTCGTTTCGAAATTCCAAAGTATATCCCCTGAAGTAGGCCGTAGCGTACAACTGTCGAAACAGCGTGAATATGATAATGAAGATGAGGACAACAGTCCGAATAGTGTAAATAGTTACATCTCAGTTTCATCTCAGAAATACAGACTGATGAAAATATACGTTGACACATACATGCAACGCACACACACACACACACACACACACACACACACACACACACACACACACACACACAGAGCTAGCAAATCTGCTCAGTCCGCTTGTGTTTTATATTGCAATCAAACTGAGCTTCTGTATTTATTATTTGAACAAGATCAGCACGGTCTTATGGCCACATCACGTCGAAACATTGGTTCTCGTATGATCACCAATGTTAAACAACATCAAGCGTACTCAGATCCAGATGGGTGAAAGATTGGGAATACCATATACTGTAAGCTTAGATTTGCCGGTAGTGTAATGTCTCGGAATTTTGAATCTGAGAGCCGAATGACATTTCCCGTTAGATTCGTTATATTCAATTACGCGCAAATATCATTGGGAGAAGCATTAATCCGCATCTTCTACCCCCAGGTATGGATTAATTAGTAAAATTTGCGCCACTAAAACATTATTACTTTCAAACTAAAATTCTTACGATCTAAAAATATTTTCTGGCTTTAAATAACCTAGAAAGGGTTGATCAGCCGTAGAAAACGATTCAGTCAATCAAATCAAACACTTTTCCACCGTGATTTCGTACTACTACCCAAATTTCACGTGTGGTTTGGTTTTCGGGTACATTCTAAAGTACTTATTATTAAAATCGACTTTCCCAATCCAATATAATCAAAACTTACCAATCTAACAAATCGACAGGGTCTCATAGCCAGAAAAAAAAACATTCTAACCACTCGCCTACATGCACACACACACACACACACACACACACACACACATATATATATATATATATATTAGATATCTTTATAAAATATAATATACCCACATCGATATAAGGAACTCTGTATGTATGCGTATGTGTAAAATTAAAACTACAGTGATAATCACTGAAATTTGTGTGGATATAATATTCCATGCGCGCGCGTGTGTGTGTGTGTGCGCGCGTGTGTGAGTTTGTGTGTACATGTATGTGTATGTTAATGATTGTGGAAATGTTCTCGTTTTGATCAAAGAGAGATTTGAAACAATTTTTAAATTAATTTTGTCAGATTTTAGTAAAAGTACCTCTCACCACTCTATTATATATATATATATATATATATATATATATATATATATATATATATATATATATATATATACTTTTTGTCACTTACCTGATTGTTGTTACTTTCAGCATCCCGAATCCAGAGTTTCGTAGACAGATGTGCCGTGAATAAAACTGTCCACTAGTTAGCGGGTATCAGTACCTGACAGTTTATACATCTCGGTTTCTCTTTTTTATATGTACTTTTCATTGTTAAAGTAGTGTATTAATTGTTGGAGGGAGAACATATAATAGCAGAAACGCATGTTGCGAAAAAGTCATCAAACTAAAATAAAAACCTACAGAAATGCTCAACAGAAAATGATTTTCAGGCGCTAAGACAGTATCCGTATATCCGTATATAATACGTTAGAATTTCCTTTTCTCTGGTGTGCGCCGATAATTTAGGGGTAGGATCTCTGATTGATGCCAAATTCGTTGTGTTTTGATCCCGGCTTGAAGCAATCAGACGTCTAGCCACACTGATGAACTATGATACAGAGAAACAGGCTTGTATGTGGATGACTATATATATATATATATATATATATATATATATATATGTATATATATATATATATATATATATAGCTAAATTGATTATAGAGATAAGTAAAAAGTAGTTAAAATTGATAAAAAAGTAAAAAAAAATTATACAAACAGATCATAGCAGAGATGAAGACAGCCTGAAAGTTAGACAAATAGGAGCATCGATCGAGGGAATGTGTTTACGAATGTTTACGTTTCAAATAAAAGACAAGATCGCGTGACAAACGATCCAAGGATTTACACTTGTTTGGATGTCTTGGTCAGGCATGGAAGTTAATCCGCGTTCATGAAAAACTATCATCGATTACTCTTGTCTGCTCTCACATAAGCGACTTTTAAATCTCTTATTGATGTAATTTTGCAGACTTTATTATATCGAGGCGAGACCAAATAACACAAACTTAATGCCACATCATAAAGGCCAAAACTTAATACATTTATTTGGAATTCTATACGTATTAAGAAGCGTACTCATATGCATTCACGCATATATATATATATATATATATATATATATATATATATATATATATATATATATATATATATATATACACACACAGTGCTGTGCAAAAGTAAGTGAACCCCTAAGATAATGTTTAAAATATTTGTCTCTTTTATCCAGACAATTAACAAATCTTAATTAAACTATATATTCATTAAAAAAACTTTTATTAAATGAATTACAACCATTTTCAAAATTTTTATCATGCTGAAATAAAAATTTTAATAAAAAATTAAGATGTGCAAAAGTAAGTGAACCCTTACGTATCCACTCTGTATTTTTGTTTTACATGGTTGTAAGTGCAAATAATTTTTGTGCACGTCTAATAATCAAAATGACATATGTTCATTTTTTCTTTGAATCGCGAAGTCGCCATTTTGAAGGTTTTAAAGGAGAGTTTGTCAACATCACGCCAAAGTGAACTTCATAAAAATGCAAGTTATTTCGTCTTTGTTTGGACTCCTCACTTCACAACTTCACTAAACCATCTAACCGAAGGCATTTGATTTCTGAAATCGAGACGTATTTATAGTCTCCCACACTTTTCACTACATGACCATTAATTCGAGATTAGAAAGGTTAATATGAAACTATATACATACATATATATATATATATATATATATATATGTGTGTGTGTGTGTGTAGGGAGATATATATATGTATACATGTATCGGATGTAGTCTGGCTTAGTTCGGGTTTTTGGTAACTAGTGTGACTAATGTAATTCCTCGATAATCACGTATTTTTTTAATCGTAGGTGATCGGATTTATACTATGTTAAACTTGATGATTTTATTCTATTCTTCCACCTTACCAATCTTCTGACTCCTTACTAACACTGTAGGGGTCTCATATATATATATATATATATATATATATATATATATATATATATATATATATATTGGGTAAGTATTCCACAGTCGGAATGCCGGTGACTAAATGTTCTTGCGAGTCAAGGCGGCCTGTTAGCAAGCCAGTAGGACAAAAATAAGATCTAACAAACGATGGAAGAAATCTCGATGAGACTACGACCAGCTAACTTCAGGCGGTGTCTCCATAAACCACCGTGGAGAAGGCAACCGGTAAACACTCCACTATTGATTCCAAGAAAAATGGCAAATAGCACACACATTATGAAACTTAACGTCGTGAAGGGGGTTAAATCTATGGAAGTTAACTCCATGCTCGGTAGAGACCGACATGTGCAACAGGTGTCACCTTACCGTCGTCCAGCGACTTCTAGCACAAACGGCGTAAAGGGGATAACATTCCTTGGAACATACTCCTGGCCCGAAATGAAGCAACGTGAGGGGCCATTATCTAGCGACTGCTCGCATAAAAAAACCAAAAAAAAAAAAACCCCAAAAAACAAACTTTTAGGACGTGGAACGTTCGGGCGTTGAACCACTGTGTCCATTTAGAAAATGTAAAATAGGAGATAGGTGTATATGCAATTAGGTCGCGAAACCACAAAGATTTGTCAGCGAAAATCACAGGATTATATATATTGCTGAGATAAAAACGACAAAGGATCAAGGATTAAAAAAATGCGTTCTGGGATACTTCCAATTATCCGAAAGCATTCTGGTAGTCCAACTGAAAGGAAAGCCTTTCAATATAGCTATCATGATAGTGTATGCTATCTACTAGATGCTAGATAACGCCAAGGCTCATTGCAAATCACAATTATAACTCATAATTATCATCGAGACCTGAACTATAAAGTAGGCAGCGACAAGGCAGGGGAGATAGCTGGCAAATTCTGACAATGAACCCGCAACGGATGCAGAGAAAAATAGGTTCAATGGTGCACGGCCAGTGACCAGCTAATACCCGATACATGTTTTCCACCAGAGACGCTTATGGGCATGGAGAAGCCCAGGAGGAGAAACTGAAAAAACAAGTTGACTACATAGCTATCAACAAACGACCCTGGAATGCAATGATTCTTTGCAAAACCTACCCAAGTGCCGACTGTCATATGTAAACTAAGAGTGAAACTACGGAAACTGAAGAACAGAAAACGCCTAACACAGAACCCAAATTGCAATGCAACAAACTCCCGAGCGACTCTTACCTGAAGGAAAAATATATGGACAGTGCGAAAAGAAGATATTAGGGACACAGTGGAATTTGAAACTCGAAATGGGATGCACCAAGAGAAGCTTTAGTGATATCAGCAAACAATATCATCACAAAGGATAACAGACGAAGGAGGAAAAACAAATGGGTCACTGATGAGTTTCTCGACCTGATGTAAAGGTGACAGCAAACTCAAGATACGGAACGGAATACAGAAAACTACACAACGAAATAAGGGCCAAATACAGACAGTCTAAAGAAGTGTAGCTAAACAAAAATGTGCAGAAATAGAGAGATTGAGTACCAAGAATAAGGAGATATGCATAAACAAATAAGGCAACAAACAGGACATGACATGCGTGTAAAAAGGCTGCAAAAAATCCAAGGATGGAACGTTCATAGAAAAAGGAAAATTCTTCAGCGCTGGAACGAATATATTGGAAAACACTTCGACGACGAAAGAGAACAACCGGCAATACACAAAATTACCGACGGGCTTGCAATTCTAAAAACCTAAGTAGAAGCTGCAAGGGATAAATTGAACAGAAACAAGGCGGAAGGGCCAGGCAGAATTGTAACATTTGGTATTAAAAAGACTACAGAAATAATAAATTAAATCTACAACCGTGGGGTTATACTGGAAGATCTCAACAGAATAATTTTCATAGTACTGCCTAAGAAAAAAGTGCAAACAAATGTGAACTCCATCGAGTAATCAGCCTAATGAGCCACATAACAAAACTCATCATTTGTATTTTGATGAATAGAGCACGTAGCACAATCGGGCCAGAGATAGGACAATAATAGTGCGGGTTCGTTAAAGACATCGGAACAAGTAACGCGATATTTACGTTCAGAATGTTATCAGAAAGAGCAATACAAAGGCAGAAGGACGTGCACCTGTGTTTTATGGACTACGCAAAGGCGTTCGACAAAGTACGCCACAAAGATCTGTTAGAACTGCTCAGCAACCTTGACATATTTGGGAAAGATATTAGAATAATCAAGAACCTATACTGAAAGCAAATGGCCTACATACGGATAAAAAATGAGTTCAGCAGATATACAAAAATAGAACGGGCGTAAGGCAAGGATGTGTCTTCTCACCAGACTTATTCAACCTATACAGTGAAGTAATTCTGAGAGAACTGGAAAGCCTACCAGGATTATTCACTGGCGGCCACAGTCTTAACAGTATAAGATGTGTAGATGACACAGTGCAAATAGCAAACATGTGATACTAAAAAACCTCTTATGGAGAGCGAGAAGAATAAGTGAGCTCGATATATAGTTTACAGGTCGGGGACACTAAAATCAAGCAGGTGCAGAAATTTAAATATCTGGGAAATGTTCTGACGGACGGTAAGTGTGACGCTGAGATCCGAAGAAGTATTGAGATGGCCAATGTCGTATTCCAAAAGTTAGGCAGAGTATTACTAGACAGGATGATTTCGTTGGTAACAAAGAAAAGAACACTGAACTGCTACGTGATATCTGTCCTCCGGCAGCGAGTGTTGGGCAGTCTCCTCAATGATGAAGAAGAGGCTCGAGGTAACAAAGGTATGGTTCTACAGAAGGATTCTAAGAGTTACCATGGACCGAACATGTGAACAACGATGAGGTTTTGGAGAGTATTCACACAAAGAGGAAGCTTATACTTAACATCAGGAAGAGGCAGCTGAAATTTCTAGAATGTTATGAAAAAGGAGAGCTTGAAAATCTGATACTCACAGGGGGAATAGAGGGAAAGCAACGTGTGACATTATTAGCGGATTTAAGCAAGTAGATGATAGAACAGGGTCTTGGAGAGGTAGCAAAAAGACAAAATTTATTGATAACTACAAGAGATAGGAAGAAGTGGAGAGTCATGATCTCAACTATTTCGGTTATCGTTCTTCATTTTTCATATCTTAATTATAACGTAATAGCTTACTTTTGGGTTAACATCTGGAGATGATAGGAAGAATTAATTTAGTGTATTTTGTCATAATAGGAAGGCTTGGTAGGTTTCGGCGTAACCCATTTGGCGTCGCTGATTTGGAGTAGACGATTCGGCGTCAGAAAAATAATTGGACTATTCGGTACAGCCATTTAGGCGTCAGACTGTTTGGACGTCACTATCTTTGAGCGGAGCCAACCCGGCCCAAAAAAAAGAAAAAAAGATGAAACATTGTAAACACCTAACTTTCAGTATAAAATTTTATTCATTCAGAGAATTAAGGGTCCAATTAAAACACTAATAGAATAATGTAAATTAAAAATATTTTTTAAAAAATTTAAAAACTTTGTAAATCTATTTAATCTTAGAAATTACTTTTTGCTCGTAACGTCAACAATAAAAAGGTACCCATCGTGTATCATTTTGTCTGTTCCACGTTTTGATAAAATATTTGCTTCCATTTGGAATAAAAAGGGCTTAAATGACTGAAAAATATGAAGCTGCACTGAAAAAAACAATATAAAAATACAACTAGCCTTTTCTTAAATATTAAAAATACCTCCAACTACTGTTTTTCTTAAGTTGAACGAAGTACTAATTTGACTACTGAACGAGAGAGAGAGAGAGAGAGAGAGAGAGAGAGAGAGCGAGAGAGAGAGAGAAAAGGGAGAGAGAGAGAGAGAGAGCAAATTTGACTATAACGATGGAGTAGTAATCTGACGCCTAATCCTCCTCTGCCGAAAAATTTCTATGCCGAATCGGCCACGCCGAATCAGCGACGTCAAATGGGCTACGCCGGAATATTCTATTCCCTAATGGAAAATGTCTGCTTTACAAACTAGAAAAAAGAATCGTATTCTAAGAATAAACCGTTGAGATTAAAGTTTCTTGATTTAATGTGTATCACACATCTTGACCAGTTACGTAAAATACTTCGCTGCGTTCATCTTGACACAATCAATAACTTTAAAGTGATAATTCTGTCTACTTTACCTTGTTATCTTCTAAGTCATGTTGATTGACAATTGAAGGAGCTATTCGCTAGCCCAGCTAACAATCAATGTAGCCCATCACTGAAAATTTCTGCTACGAAATCAGTTTCCATATACTTTTGTGATTAGCATACATTATCTATTATATGCTTTGCGGTTCGAACCAACACGCCATCTTGGTGTTTATGTCCAAAGGTTTTATGCTGTTGCACTTCTTTTGTTTAATTTAGTATTCCGTAAACTTTATGAAATTCCAAACCAATCCTTTTGTTCAAGGCACGTGGGTAGATTGTTTCCCCTCTCAATGTCCAGACTTAGAGGATGTTTTATATCAGTTATTGGGCTCTAGCCATATTCAGCTTAGATATGTTTGTCCGTTTCTTCAACTAAAATGCAACTTTTCTTCACTAACAGGCCAGAGAGTGATCTCATAAGGAAACATAAGTTTTTATCTAGGCCGGATAAACAATGCTATCTGTATCTTGAACAGGGTGTTGCCAGTATCTAACATATGCACTGATTCTTACAGTCGTCTTATCCTCTCTATCTTGGCTTCATTTATCTACATATATGACCGGCCATGTCTGATTCCAGTGCCTCACCACAAACAACACCATTTCAATATTCTTCCAATTCTACACTTAGAGAGTTGCTTGTCTTCATTTATTGACATAGCTGCATGGAGTAGAATACACACAATTGGGAATGTTTTATTTTTGTTATACTGTTTCAAATTAGACTTCTTTCTGCTTCAATTCATACCAAAAGCTGTCGGCCGGATGTGAAGGTTACGAAAGCAAAATTAAAAGTATAAAACATCGCTCTCTGCGCAGGGTCTCCAAGCATTGCATCCGGTTCATAAAACAATTCCCCTAAAATAAGATTAAAATGTTGGAGCTATACACGAACGTTGCCGCTAAAGCAAAAGCATGAAAAAAAAAAAAAAAAAAAAGAAGAAGCTGAGTTCATTCATCCATCCATCCTGACTGCTTAAAAGAAGTCGGTCGGTGACACCCAAGGCAGTACACAAGCAGTTCACAGAGTTCTTCTGTCCAGGCACATGGAATCTGATGTTAGGATTGCAGGATAGTTTTATTCTAAAAATGTCTTTCTAATGATGATAATTTCCTGTTATTATGTGTCGTGATCATCACTTATGAGTTTGGACTGAAGGCGTAGGCATCTTATGAATAGTGGGAATTGAAGTCTGGTGAATGTTGACTTCCGGTATTTCTTGAAAATATACATTCTGTTAGTTATAAAATATTTAATTCCCTGGAAGTTCTGAATTTAATCCTCGAGTTTGATAACGCTGAAAATCAGATGATGTGCTTCAGTGGCAGAAACAAACAAACGACGTCAAGTTGAATATATATATATATATATATATATATATATATATATATATATATATATATATGTGTGTGTGTGTGTGTGTGTGCGTGTGCAGAAATAAACGCAAATAAGAAAAATGTCGGAATGAAAAAATCATTTTAAAATTATTTCTTTTATCTTTAGGGTAGGAAAAACGTGACCAGATGTAGTTATCGAAAAGTACTAGCAAGAGACCCGCTTTTCTTAAGTAGAGTGATTAAGACTTAATTTGATGTAATAGTTATTCGTAGCATAATCGCAATGGACGGTTGGCTTATATATATATATATATATATATATATATATATATATATATATATATAATTTCAGCCCAAGCAATACGGGAGTGCGACTGGTACGCAAGGAGCTACAGAGAATATATGTAATGAAAAAGACTGGGTGTAGGTCGGGTTTGAGGAAAGGATAAAAAGAAGAACGGAGGAGGATACAAATAAGAACGGGGATCAAGGGAACAGAAGATGTCGATTGACATTACATTTACATTTTCGAAGATTATAGTTATCAGGGAAGCAAGTGAGTGGAAGGGAGTTCCACTGTCGGTTAGCAAGAGAGAAAAAGCTGTTGGAGAAGAAGAGGCGGTTACATTTAACTGTTTCGACAGTAAAAGTTTTGTCAAGATGTTGCGTGATACATATTACGATAAAAAAGGTTTAAACTAGTAGCACGTTTAAATTCATGCAGTCGGGACACCAGTGAAAATAGCTCTTTATAGATGTTGTCATTAAAATATTTAGAGAAAAGACAGAGAGAAGCCACATTACGTCGGTGAGAAAGTGACTGGAGTCGATACCCCAAGTCAGGACCGATCACATCATACATATATATATATATATATATATATATATATATATATATATATATATATATATATATATGATGCAATGGATAGATTCCTGTCTAAATTCTGCAAAAATGGAAATAACACCGACAACTCATTTTAACAGATATATTTACTAACATTACACAAACATATCTTGAAAGACTAAAGAGTAAATTTATTCAATAAAATAGCCATTGGCTTCACCACGACCTTCAGATGACTTCGGAATCTCCTGCAATACTTCCGGAGAGTCTCCTCGTTTAAGTTCTGCCATGATCCTTGTCTTCAGGTCATCCTTCGTGTTACAAGGAATTTTGAGAGTCTCAACTGCTCCCATATAACCAAGGGGGTTGCAATCTGGGGGATTAGGTGGCCAGATGTAAGGGATGATATGGTACAGAAATTGTTTGACAGCCATCACTGGGTTCACTTGCTTGTGTGGCATGGTGCAGAGTCCTGTTGTCAGATATGGGGTCTTCCAGTAGCCACCCACTTGACTAAGGACAACATAACCCCCTCAAATTACTTGATGTTGAGTCTGTCTCCCTGTGAGATGTAGAATGGAGGCATAACGTCGCCATAACTAGTGATCACTTCAAATCCCTTCCTAATCACTATTAGGCTCATTCAACTCTTTCCAGATCCTCTGCAATGTCCTCAGATTGATACCGAATCACTCTGAAATGTTCGTATTGGAGCTTCCGACGCGAATTCCAAGCAGTACAACATGCCTTTTCCAAATTTCTGACAGTGAATTGCGTCATGCTGCATTGAAACTACGACACTGTGTAGTTGACAAAATCAAAAACAACAACGTGTATGAGCGAAATAAATGATAGAGACAGAAACAGAAAAATACAGATAGTGAGATAGAGACTGACAGAGATAGGGAGATACAGATAGAGATATAGAGGTAGTAATATAAAGATGTAGAGAGATGTGGAGAGTGAGAGATGTGGAGAGTGAGAGATACACATAGATAATTAGAGAGAGATAAAGAGCTATATATATAAAGAAATATATAAAGAGATAGATATAAAGATAAATATATATATATTTATATATATATATATATAGAGAGAGAGAGAGAGTGAGAGAGATAGTTAAATAAAAATAAAGAGAGATAGATACAAAGAGTGAGAGAACTTGCATGTTGAATGTGTCTTGAGCTGCATAAAAAATATCACATCACGAATATATTTCTAATAAAAGAGTTGAAATCCGCATTAAATATTTATCAACGTTGGTTGGTTATTACTAATTTTATAGTGAAAAAATGACCTACATCGTAACATTTGATATAGTTCAAACGACTCCATTACTTCAAAAAATGAAACAAGAAATAGCATGATTCTTCTTATCAATGCCACCCGGGAGAGCTGGAAGCAATATGGAATTTGAAGAATCCGGAAATTAACTAATATATCATTTAAAATTTCCACACTCTTGCATAGAACTTATTATAATTTACTTTGGTTTATACATATAGATAAGATGGTTCGTTTGATATTTACGGCAAATTCGTTTATCAACGATAAAATCTTGTAAAGTCTTTGAAAATATAAAATAAGAGCTGCTGTTATCGAAAACCCCCGAGGTTCTTAGATAAAACACAAATTCTACTTACATAACAAGAACAAACATACATATATATATATATATATATATATATATATATATATATATATATATATATATATATATATATATATATATATATAGTAGTATTAGTATGGAAAACTGCAAAACAAACATTGACTAACACTTGTAGTATATTTGTGTACAAAGATTTCCCACGTAAATGATGGTTTTATTGCAGAGGCATAAGCCATCTTCCAGTCGCTTGACTCCAGTTTTTTTTTCGAGGAGGGTAACGAACTTTCAAGAACATTAATCTCAATCTTAACGCCTTAGTAAAGTATCAGATTAGTGATGAAAAATATCATCTGTGTTTTATTGGTACACCAATTAACGTTGAATTTATACAATACATTGTGGATATCCCTGGTATTCTTTTTGTAAAAATTGTATTTACTTTTACAAAAATGCCTGTTTTGTGCAGATAAGATTTAATATAATGAATATATATAATGAAACATGTTCCTAGTGTTATTGTTCTACATTTTTTGACAGTCAAGTTCTGGAGACCATAAAAATCAAAGATACTCGCTTTGTGCTGGCTTGATGCTGGCTTGATGCTAGGCTAGTCTAAGCAAAGTAAATATCAACTAAAATAGTTTTTATCCTATTCAACTGTATTATATCAGCGCTTATATATTCCGAAATGATAAACGAAAGTGAGAATATTCCAATTAATATTCATTTGTGTAGTGGCTTCTGATAACCTTGAGAAGAATTTTATTTTAATGAAATGCAAAATTCACTGATGGAATTAATCAAAAATACTACAGAATTTTTCATGAAGAGAAATTTCGACTGCAATTTGTTGCAAGAAGTGGTACTTTTACATTATTATTGGTTCAGTTCTTATATATAGATTGAAGACATTGATTTTTTTTGTAAAACATTTTATCCCAAGCAAGGTAATAAAAACCATTAATACAAAAGTAAATGAAAACAACAAAAGAACAGGAGACTGAAACTGACGATTTTAATCGGTATCACCCATGCAAGGCGGCAAGCCACTAAAACACAAGGGGTTACAGAGTATGGAAGAATTAGGAACAGAAATATTGATAATGAGTGGGAAGAGGTAATTGTAATGAGGATTATAGTAGATATCGATTGACATTGCATTTACATTTTTGCAGATTAAAGTGTGTTGGAAAGCATGGAACCAAAAGGGAGTTTCACAAGTGAGAAATACGAGTAAAGGAAACGTTATCATATAATTTACGGTTACATCTAGCCGGCTCAACTGTTAATTGATGATATCTCGTCGCCAGTCTAGTACTTCGCTTAAGTTCAAAAAGCCTAGTTACCATAGCGAGCAGCTTATCTGAACAATTACAATCAAAGTATTTATAGGAAACATAGAGAGGCAACTTTACGGCGGTGGGAAAGTGACTGAAGCCAATCCACTAGATCAGGACTAATAATATTGATGATTCTTCTTTGGAAATTGACAATGAATTTTTGAACATTTTGGTTTACAGGAAGACATTTCTACAAGGAAGAAGTGCAATAGAAGAAAATGTTGGTCTGAAAGTTAGTTTCATCTAGCAAATTAAACAGAGACATTATGAGTTCTCGTTCCCAATCTACTTCGCTTAAATTCGTTAAATTTGTGAAGTGGCACCAAAGAGGAATTTTGCAGCAGGGAGAAAAAAACAGATAACGAAATACTAGGTCAGGACCGCTAATGTAGCAGATTATCCTTTTATTTTAAGAACCTCTCGATCTATAGCAGAACACCAGACAAGATGTGGAAGCAATATGCAATGTACGGATAAATGGTACTTTGATAAATGCGCAAAATAGATTCTGCCTCGAAAAATTGTCTAGCACGACATAATGAGCCAAATTACCTGGCAGCAGATCTAGCAAATTAATTCAAAATAAACGTTCTACTGTATGTCAGTGGAAAACGTGAGAGCTATAAGTTGCAATGAGTTTTTTCTCCTGGTGTTTAGCATCAGCCAAACGGATAGATAGCAAAAATAGTTCTTTAAAATGGCTAAAATAAACCGGTTTCGTTTAATACGTTTTCATTTAATATTCTTGCCTCAGTTTACAGTGGATTAAAAGTATTTACGAGATCATCTGCCAAATTAATTTTATAGAAAACCTATTACACTTCCTATTAAGACAGGAGTAAATAGTTGTGTCATCAGCATGGATAACGAGTCTGGAACTGATTACATCGAGAAGGTTGATTGAAATAAAGTATATGCAAGGTTAGAGCCTAAGGAAACACCCGTGGTAATTCTAGACCTAGAAGAATATTCGTTCAAGATAACTTTCATTGCGCGATTTGATAAGAAAGTTTGAATTATTTAAAAACAAATACATAACCCTTTCAACTTGTGAAGAAGGCTGGGATACCAAACGCTGTCAAATGCCTTCGAGATTTTCTAAACCACCGGCCCAAGCTTCACCAATCTTGTGTAAAACTTGTCATACCCTTTCAGCAATAATCATCAATGCATCGGCGGTTGACCTAAAGAAACAAAAGCCGTATTGTTTGTTTTAAAGATGACCCTGCGAGTTGAGATGGTTAACCATTTCGGAGTTGATTAAAACTTTGTCAAAAAGAGATAGAAAACTAACAGAAAATGCAACACGATTCAATTCTCTGATTATCCATTATCTCATGCCTCTATTCTTCTGTTACCCTTTCAATATTCGTTTTGCGTCTTGTTTTAGCGGTTGAAGGTATATGCAACTGATAAAACACGGATGAGTTTCATATGCCAAAAAGTAAGGAATGCGCATATATTTCTCTTCAAAATTTTAATGTATCGCAAATTTTACGCCTCAGCTTTTTAATGTTTCCCACATTGTATCATCTTACACAGCTCACAAATTTTTACGACTGTTTTTATTTAGAATCACTTTTACCTCTATTCATTTTTTTACGTATAGCTTTCGTACCATTTACTTCTTCCGACGCACCCGGGAATGCATGGAATTGGAAATAAGTTAAACACTTATCAGAGTTAGAGAAGCGAAATGAGAGGATTAAAGTATAGCTCGAGTGATACGATCAAAAATTTTACCCAACATATTTGATGTTTAGTTATTTGGACAAATTTTGGCAATTAGATTAAGCCGAGAATTTTCAGAATCCCACGTGAACGTATAAAAAGAAAGGAGGGAAACAATAAAAAATAAGGACAGACGGTGGAACTGTGTTATCATAAATTTGTTACAATTTTTCTTTCAATCGTTATCTGATACTGTTGTTGAATTCATGTCATTGTTACCTAAATTGAATTCCTCCATGTACTTTGCCCCCTTCTCTGTATATATATATATATATATATATATATATATATATATATATATATATATATATATATATGTATATATATATATATATAAGAGATTTTACCCACAGAAATGAAACATAGATTTAAATAACACGGACGTCATACCTAGGTATGACGATCGTATTATTTAAATATATATATATATATATATATATATATATATATATATATATATATATATATATATATATATATATATGTCCGAGGATGGGCTGAAATGTTCAGAGGTTGGCTGTAATGTAATTATGTTAGAGCAGTGAAATCTTGCATGCATTAATGTCAAGTCCTCTTTAATAACTCCCCCTTTCCAGGTAAAATAACCCCTGACTCCCCCAAGAAAATTTCAAAAGTAACTAGAAGCAACTTCCCTTGAAAATAGACAAAATTTGATATAGTGGTGTTATCAAGTACCTATAAAAAAAAATTAGACACCAAGTACATTCATGCTAACATGGGGATAATGCTCTAGACAGTGCAAAGGAAGGGACCCAAGACTGACACCACTGAGGAAAATAAAATTAAAAAAACAAAAAAAAAAAAAACTAACAAACTTTGCTCGTGTTTTCTACATGGTGAGAGATGACAGGAAATTGACTATGAATAAAATGTTACTGGCAATATCTCATGGGAATATTGAGAATATTCTGCACAATGAACATGGCATGAGTAGGTGAGTGAAATCTATTCAGACACCTGATCAAAAGCATACCAGCTTATTCTATCACGCGGAAATTTGACTATTTTCTCTTACCCAACATGAAAATAAAACTTTACTTGGAACAAGTATTGCAGTGATGATGACATCATATCGATTGTTGATGAATTTTTGAACAACAGGATGAACAGTCAGATGTTAGTTTAATATGAGAGAAATAATGCAGCTATTACTTTAAAGAAAATAGTTGAAATTAAGGCATACAAGTTTTCCTTGTCAGCACCACTTCTTTACCAACCTATGGACATTTCAGTCCACAGCATATATATATATATATATATATGATTAGGGACACCAAAATTCAAGTTACCACGCTACCCAGGTTTCGACCGTTAGTTCTTCTCAGGCAGGTAGGATGAAAGATTTTGTATTTTGTATTCTAAATTGATTTCCACTCTCATTTGTGATATAGCACTTTTTGGTGTACATGAATTTTTGTACCCCACCGCCAACTCTCAATATTGCTTAGCAATACCGTATTACTCAATCCGTCCTGGGTATGACGTTAAACTACATCAGCATCATGGTTAAGACGATAAACTACGTCCAAGAGCAAGGCCCTTGATCAGGAGGTTTTGAGGAGCGTGGAACCACCTCTTAATTGCTGATGTTCCCAGGTCCACCTTGACATGGAGTGGTAGCACCTGTTAGGGTCCCAGCTATGGGAAAATAGTTAATCCCGAAACTGGGGTCAAAACACAATGAAAGTGTAAAAATAGGTTTTAATACCAGAAATACTTTGTATATATATATATATATATATATATATATATATATATATATATATATATATATATATATATATTACCAGCAATGCATTTTTTTGAAAAAATATTACCAGCGAAGGAAAATTCTTACCAGAAATAGATTTTTGAGGGAAAATTATTACCAGAAATAGATTTTTGGAAAAATAATATTACCTACAATGAAAATTTTGTCAGCATTAAATAACACATTGAGGTTGGTAAACCGTAAATCAAACCAAACCAAATCATTACTCAACTTTTATTCACGACTAGTTTCTGCAAAAATGCAAGAATTTACTATTAAATATTCCTTAAGGAATATACCTATACCTACTGGACTTGACGTATATCACCTGCGCACTAAAAAATATTCACCTGCTGTAGAGGAGTTGTCCGGCTTTGAGAAAGACATATTAGTAAAATATATAAAAGAAACAAAGAACGTACTAGTAATAGGTGACAAGACAAAGAACATATACTTAATGTTCCCAGACAAATATGAGAGGCGGATTGCCAATGAGGTAACGAAATATTATAAGAAAGCGACAAACACATATATTGATTCCAGCAACGTGGAAGCCAGAAATATCTCAAATAAATTGTGTATTGGTAACAAAGTTCGAACCTTACACGAAAAGGAAGCATACCTGACAGAAAAACAACAAAACAAACAACAGCAACAACAAAAAAACAAGAACATAAAGAGGATTTTCACAATCATCTTAGGAAGTACGTGAGGCAATATAACAGCTTGTTTTTTTACTGTGAAAAATGAGCTGTAAATAGAGATAGTCTAGTCATTAAGTAACAACTGTTATAGATATGTATTTTGATATGTCAGTATGGGAATTTTTAAGAAATAAAATAATGAACGCGTTGCAAGACTCATCCGAGAATTCCTATATAATCATAAACCCCCAAATTATTCGTAAAACCAACACAAAGCCTGACGGATGAGCAAAGAAAAAAAAAGTAATAAAAAGGAATCATAAAGGATAGAAGAAAAATGGAAAAAGGAAACAAAGTAATCTAAGAAAAAAACCTGACCAAACGTAACCAGCAATACACATTATTCTATCCCTAAATTGTCAAGACATAAGCAAAACTTTTCAGAGCATCACGACGCAGACAGAGACAAAGTTCGAACTGCTAATCTCATTTAACCAAATTGATTGTCTTGTTCTTTTTAACAGCATATCAACTATGGTTCCTTTAATGCCGAAATTTAATTTTCGTGGTAGTATTGAAGTAATAAAAATATGATATATGTTATTCTACTTTCCCAATTGAATACAAAGTATAAAATAAACGATACTTGGTTTATGTGCATATACAGTCAACGATGAAATTATTTGTACACCCATCAGTTTTGTATATTTTAATCCATTTCTCAGAATCTGTATGATATCAGGTTCTTTATGTTAATAAGCAGAAGAAAAAAATATAAACCTCAACTTTCAGAACAATAGGTTTGACTCAAGATAAATTATTAACTTCCACAAGTTTGGAAATAGTTCTGCCATGCCCTTCAATGAGTCCTGACTTGAATCCGATTAAAAATCTATGGTAAAATTTGAAAATTTGAATAAATCGTGGGTCACCAAAAAACTACAGGAATTAGAACGTGTAACAATTGAAGAATGGAAGAAAATCCTAGAAAAGATTTGTTCAACTCTCATCAAAAACTTTAGAAAACGATTGCAACAAGTTATAAAGATGAGAGGCCATGCTACTGACTAGTAATATTGTGAAAATTGTTCATTTTTTCTATTTTTCATATTGTACGAATAATTTTGTCTTTTTCTATTTTGCATAATTTGCATGTAAAATTTGTTGTATTTGACCTATTGTTCTGAAAATTGAGTTTTATATTCATTTTTGTCCTAATTAACATATAAAAAAACCTCGCATCATATGGGCTTTAGATTCTGAGAAATAGATAAAAATATTCAAAATTGATGGGTGTACGAATAATTTCATCGTTGACTATATGTATTTGTGGAGACATGCCTACTAGAGACGGTGATATTGAGGGTATTTTATGTTGTAGTTTTGTTAAAGTTATATTTTGAATACCGTTTGATTTAAGATATAGGATATTGATTTAAGATATAGGATATTGATTTAAGATATAGGATATTATATGGACTAATATAATGAAAGTCCTTTCACTTTCATGTTGCTTGGTTGGTTGATTCATTGATTTTGTTTGGCGACATATCAACTTCTATCGGTTATTTAATGCCAAAATCTAAATATTTTGTGCGTAATTTTATGCTTTCAACTACAAATATTTTGAACATAAGTTTATACTTTCAGAGTAAAGTTATGTTTAGATCTATATTTTGGAGATTGTAAAATGTATTGTTGGCAGTTTTTCTATAAAAAATTATTTTTATATTTTAGTGTTTCATTGTCATTTTGCTATAAAAATGTATTGTTGGTCATTTTATTATAAAAATGTACTGTTGATTTTCGTTTGGGAGTTCACTATTTGCCCATAACTGGGACTCTGACAGATGCTACCACCCCGAGTCATGGGGGTATTGCGAGGTAGGAGCATTTCGCTGAATCCCTTCCGTCTTATGCCATAACTCTGGGGAATTCATGCCCTCCATCCACCCTTTTATTATCAAAACTTACCGACCTCTTCAGTGAGCGTGGGTGGTTCCTCCATCCTCCTTGATGTCTTATCTGCTCCCTTCACCTCGACCATTTTCCGTCCAGGAAAACTCAGTTCCAAATTCAGTTGTTTACAAAATCTACTGTTTCGCTTTTCAACCAACATTTGCAGCTGTGTGTCAATCAACATTGCTCCCGAAGTCTGGGTTACTTTTCCACTGTTCAAACTGCTTGATATACAATTCAAGTCGTTTATGTATGAATTAAATACTCAATTCTTCCTACGGGTTTTTGGTATTAACCCTTCTCGTTTCAATGTCTCTCAGCACATAACACTTTCTTACGTTTTAACAAAACTTTCTTCCGTTTAACGCAGCGACAACAAATAGTATCACATATATACATATTAGTTTTGTACATATCTATATATCTATCTATATACGTGTGTGTGTGTGTGTGCGTGTGCGTGCATATATAATGTCTGTGCTTATATACTGAGGTCACCACCAAGTGGCGATAATCTGGTGCAACTCGGATTCCACTAGGTAAATTAAAAAAGTGATCAGTCTTTGAATTCAGGTTACATACAAGACTTACGATTTACTGATTATAGAACTCGGTTCTCAAGTAACGCGCTTTTTAAGCTTATTCTTGACCTCACAATCACACAAAAAACATTTACACTTTTTCGGAGATCATATTTCTTACCATTTTTTTATTCATAGTTTATATTTTGATGGAATTGTGATTTTTAAACTAGCCGAAGAGGCAAGAGTTTCAAACGTGCTTGATACCATATAAATAGAGAGTAAATATTTGAATTCATTGACAGAAGCAGAAAACTTTTCATTTGTAAGGATAAGGATTTAAGAAGAACGAAAGTGCATTGCGCAAAGCTGTATAATTCGAAAATATAAAAGTAAAATTATTCACTACGGCCAATAGCAGGTGATGTAGCAGTCACCAGACTAGAATTTGCATTTCAAAATGTAAAATGCAGAATAATACGGGAAAAATGGCATAGTAACTAAGATTTTGAAACGTGCAGAAGATTTTCAGAAACGATGAGAACCGCTATTTACAAAATGTATAAAGAAAAAGAGAATTAATTCACAATTCCAGTTTTGGAAAAACAGTGCTATGTTATTAAAAGGAAATAAAGACCCTGGAAACTATCGTCCAGTCGCAATACTATCGAACATAAATAGTCCTTAACAGTACTTAAAACCTAACAATCCAAACAGAAGAATAGCAGTCACGTAAATAAGAACGTTAGTTGTAGCAGTGATTACCCATCTATAGACAACCTACAAACAATAGTTCGAAAAAAAGAAACCAGAATATGCCAGAATATACGAAACCATTTTTTCTTGATTATGGAAATGGATTTTTGAACTCAATAGGCATGTATACTATTAACAACGGTTTATATAAGATTTACTGGAATTATTTAACTATAGAAGACGAGAAAGAACATAAAACTAAGCAAAAATACGGAACAAATTATTTACTGCATTAAATGACAAAGTCTTCAGAAATGGAATGGAAGTAAATACGAACGGAGATTATTTGAAATTTCTACGATTTACTGATGACATTTTAATAATAGCAGAATGTTCAGATTAATTACAATAATTCTAAATATTCTAAATAAGTAGTCTCGATGTATTTCTAAAAAAATTGGCCAGTAACAGAATCAAATTATTAGGTTGGTTCAAAAATAATTTCGTTTTCTCACATAGTAACATATGTTAAAAAACGAAATTATTTTTGCACCAACCTAATAAATTCAATGGTAATATTAAAAACAAGTAGAAGAAGAACTGGAAGAATTCCAGGAAAGAGAGACGATGAAAGTTAAAAATGATGCATAACGATTGTTTCGGAAGTCTTTAATAAAATAAGAGATATAACAAAAAGTATGTTGATAACAGGTTTAAAATATAAAGAGCACAATGAATGTATAACGCTAGCTATAACATACACAGCTCTAAAACTATAAAATGCACAAAGATCAATGAACAATGTAATGCTAGGAATAACTAATAGAAAAATGGCAACAGGGAAAAGAGAACTGGCAAAGATAAAAGTGGTTATTATATAAATCAGAAATGACGACATACAACCTGCTCCTCATAGTGAAACCGATCAACCAGATTATTTCCAGGAAGTTATCTATCTTAGAGTTGCTATACTTGGTGGTTAGATCCATGAGCGTGACGTGCCTTTTTATTTCCTGTAGTAGTCAGGAAGCTGCCATGATCATTCTTTTGATATTAGGTTTTCTCACATATGTTACTATGTGAGAAAACGACATTATTTTTGCACCAACCTAATATATTTGAGAGAGGAATTAGAATCTGGGCATCTTGCGCTTGCCAAAGCGTCTTTCATTTATGGCCAGCTAAAGATGTGTTCTCAAATACTTGACTCACACTTTACATGAAAAAAAAAAAAAAAAAAAACATGTTCAGTATTCTCCAGAATTTGTTTTTTTAATAATTATGTCTACACTCGCTGCCCTCAGAACTTCTCGTAATCCCATCTGCGTCCTTCAGTAAAAAGAATCAATGCACAAGCACACGTCTGTCTTGAAAAGTTTGATACATTTATGTTGCTTTTACTGCAACCAAAACATCAGAAATAGTAAAAGTAGAAAGTTGATTAGAGAAAAAAGATAGAATAACAGAAAATGAAGAGGAGAAAATAACTAAAATTTTGTTTTTTTCTAGTGATCTTTAATCACAGAAATTTTGCTGCTTTTTTTTTACTCTAGTTCTTAATAGATTTTGTTTTATATATGATCTATGGTTGGAGTAAAAAAACAAACAGTATTGTATGTAAAAACGTAATTATAGGAAATGTTATGTAATCCTTAGAAGAAATTCACCGCAATTGTTGCGGTTTTGGTAGTTTTTAGTCATAATTGGCTAGACTCTGATCCAGGAAACTTCCGCCTTTTTTTCGGCCCGGTACAGACATTTGTTTTTCTTCGTCTTTTTTTATTTGAGGTTTCCTTCTTATTAGTTGAGAGAGAAGCAAATGGAGAGAAGTTTAGAGAGAAAGAAATGATAAGGGTTTTAAAGTAAAGCACAAATGCATTATATCGAATTGATTTCTTTTGTTTATATATATTATTTTTATATTTCATTTTATTTTTAATGTCCTGTTCTTTTATGATAATGCATCATGCACAGGAGCATTGTCCCAGTGAAGAATGTCAGGTTTTTGTGCGGAGAGATTTCAACACTTTCAGTAATGGATTTTGACAGCCTACTATTTGATTCTTCGTGCATAACTTCTCGCACGTCTTTGAACAGTCTGAGTCAATAAAAACGCTCAGATTTTTCATAGCATAATCCACATTAAACGTTTTTAATATCTTAACTAGCGCTTTTACCAATTTTCACACACATCTTGATATTCATCCCCTGTAACTTTAACACATTTTCTGCTAGTAGTATATCATGAACACATGCAACTGCCTCTACTACACGGCAACGGACGATTTGCTTGGTAGGGATCTCATAAAGGCGAAGTTAGAATATGTGCACAGGTACAAATATCTGACTCGTTTCCCGAGGGACACGCTGTTATTCCGAGAATTAAATTGCAAACCTCATATCACTTTGCTCGTCTTCTTTTAGTTAAAACTTCCTTGTTTCTCACATGTTCTGTCCATGATATTCTTACCATTCGTCACTTGAATCGGATCTTTATCGCTTCAGTGCGGCTCATAATCGTACGAAATTAATTTCATATGAGAAACTATAAAAATTGAAATGCTGTTGCTCACTTCGTAATGTTGCCTAACATCATTTAAATCGAACCATAATCTGATCATTTGTTTTTCAACCTTTCCTCTAAGAACACAATGACATTTTCAGACTACTTGCATTTAATACAGAACAATTTCCCGTGTGTTTTGTAATCTCGTTCGACAAGGAACTGTTATTGAAAATGATTTTAAAGAAAATAATTGGCTGTCAAAAGCAGCTCTAAGGCTATTCACTTTGATGAAAATTAGCCACTGGTCGGTAGGAAGAGAAGGACATCACTTCTTTGATAAATATCACACAATTGAAATTTTAAATGAAATAGAAAAATAAAAAAAAGAGACTTATGTCTTTTTATATTAGTTGTCGGATACTACCCTGTGATGCTGGAAATGTCTGGTACGATGGCCTGAAGAAATGTTATAGGAGCCAACCTCGACAGTTTGTCTTATGTTTTTTACAGCGTGTCAGTCGCTACTTATAAGGTTACAACAATAATCAAAAGAAACAGTCTTAACAATATTATAGAAGTGTATATATGTCAATGTTTTAAGTCTTAAACAATCATGTTTTGCTTTTTCACATGTTTTATGTCTTTCTCCCCGAAGCAAATAAACAATTTGCAACACATCAAGCTTCAGTAATACTAACATTTTTATAATAAAAAAAACTGATAGAAACAAAGCATTTTTAAAACCGAAGAGTCAGTTGAAATTTCTAGGATAGGTAAAGAGGAAAGAGGGCTTAGAAAATTTGACACGTCACAGGACATATTAAAGGCAACACGGACAAAGAAAAGCAGCACGGGGAAATAGAACAATCCATCCTGGTGGATGAGATAAAGGTTTTGGTTCTAAATTCCAACGTATGTCACCTGAAGATGGCCGGAGAGCGAAAACGGTCGAAATGTAAATATAACTATAAAGATGAGGATAATAGTTCGAACAATGTAAATTAGTAAAGTTAAAGAATATTGAACTTTGTTATTTGAAATTGATGCTTTATTTTTTGCTTAAAACAGTGAAAATAACGCTTATTTACGCGCCATACGCTTTTCTCAAGGTCGTAGCTAAACAACAGTTGTCTTGTATTTTCACCGCAAGCACGCGGGTAAAATTTTCAAAATTACGAAAGGTCAAGGGATAAGGAGAGATAGCAAGAAGAAAAACTTTACTAAGAGCTACAAAAGTCAGAAAATTGGGGAAAGGCATGATCGCCCACATCCTGAAAGGAAACGTCACATAAAATAAATAACTCGCAGTTTTTTCAAGTCAGTAGATGTGCAATTCGTTTTACAGACTACTTAGAAAAAACTGGATTCCTAAAAAAAAGAAAAGAGTTGGTTCTTGACGGTTTTCTCTTTTTGCTTTTGCCATTCCTCTTCATTTATTTTACGTAAACTTTTGTCTCATTTTGTTTGGAATTACATGACTGAGTGTCAGCTTTACAGGCATAAACGGAGAATACTTTTAGAAATGTTATTTGTACTATAATCATTATCAACTACAATACAATAGCATTATTGCTATTCTTATCAGTGTTGTTGCTGCTGGTAAACGGATGGATCGAATCGGGTAAATTGGTTGTTGTCTCTCTTCGTTAGTGTCCTTGACCAAACTTAACCACAGGAGTAGACGTTGAGGTTCTGGCTGGCGTTACAGAGGGTAGAAAGAGACATTAATTAAAATGGACAGCTTCACGCATACCTCAGAATATTGAATAAAGCGAGGTGCCCGAGGGTCTTGTCGAATGTTCGCAATGAATTAGAAGGGTCACCCTGTTTGCAGCCGAGAACTTCCCATTAAGTATAACAAAATAATAAAAGGGTTGAAGAAAGGTTATTCACTCTTTATAAAAAAAAAGTAAGCTTATATATAAAATGTAAAATAAAAAAGAATGTAAATAACCTAATATTGATAAATAGATGTATACATTGGTTGATTCTAAAAATTGATGCTTACAATATCTGAATTCCATTCATTGATCAACTGATTCTCATTATTATGTACCTATTTCGTGATATATATATATATATATATATATATATATATATATAAACAATTAAGGGGAAGATACCGTGACGTGGTTCGTTGTTGAATGCTTTATATCTTTTTCTTCTGTCATATCATCGGCGAAACATGTCAAGGTGAAATTCCATATTTCCCATTCGGTTAGACTCTTATCAAAATTTACATGCTTGTAAGCAAACACACACACACACACACACACACACACACATATATATATATATATATATATATATATATATATATATATATATTATTTGTATTATCAACAACAATATTACCATTATCGCTATTTTTATTAATATTGTGGCTGCTATATATATATATATATATATATATATATATATATATATATATATATATATATAACGAAAAAGGTAAAAAGACAAAAAAATACAGTACTAGTTAATTTTGCAGTGACTAGTTTATCAACCTGGTAATCCTAGTTTCGAAGAAGCAAGTTAATGTTAAGGTGGAATATATAAACATATACATATATGCCCATGCATATACGCCTATGGATATACATGTATATGTGTGAGTGCAGAAATGATTTCCGCTTTTAGCTTTAAGTTTAGGTATATGATAGATTTGGGTAGTTTACGCCTGTATGTTTAGGTAATGTCTTAGTATTGCAATTTAAAACGACTGAAAAATTTGGATTAAACTATGCAAGAAAGAGACCAGCTTACTGAGTTAGGAATCCGGGGGAATTTAACTCGAATCAAAACCGGAGAAAGTAAAAAGCTCAAGTATATTGAATGGGGGCGTCAAAGCCCTGTTTTTCATTGACTGACGCTGACTGACAGATTTCATTGAGCACGATCGGACTCTTGGTTATGTCGCTTTTATGATTATGCAATGTCGAGATGCGTGGTACGACACTTACAAGGAGGCCGACTGACATGTCCGGAGCCAGGTCGAGGTTGTTGTTTGAGCCAATATGATGTAAAACCGGAAATCCGCAAAGATAGCAGCGCATCACTTAAGACCTTCCTTGATGCATCGAAAATGGAAGTAGAAATATATATGCACGCATACACGCACGTGTGTGTGTGGGGGGAGGTGAATTTTAACTGTAGATACAAAAACTCCGATTTGTAAATAAAATAATTCCTTTTTTTAGTTTTACATACGCTAAAAATGATCAAAAGCAGCTTGTGAAAATTATGCAAAATTTCAACAGTGTATGCTTTCACATAAACCTACTTCTCTTAACATAAGAAGCCCGGCTCCATACCAAACACACACAATGTTTGTTTGTGGTTGATTTTGTTTAGCGGCATATCAACTTCTCTCGGTTATTTAATGACGAAATATAAGTAATTAGAACGCAAAAATTTACTTAAACTAAAGATATTTATTACATAATTTTATACTTTCAGTTTAAATGTTTGTTTTTTTATAATAGCTTGTACATAATAAAATGTATTATTGGTAATTTAAAAAAAATGTAGTAATGTTGCTGGTAATATTACTACAAAATGTATTTTTATACTTAATGTTACACTGATTGTCTATAATAATATATTGTTTGCTAATTTGCTATAAAATGTATGGTTGGTCATTTTATTATAAAATGTATTGTTTCTAATTTTACTATAAAATGTATTGTCGAACACTATGAATAATGCACTTTACAGTTGAATAGCCTACACACCCATTAAAATAAATTTTACATTAAATGAAAATAAAACTTTATAATTAAATGTTATATTCACCACACCTTTTAAGCGCCATTTTGCTTCAGGAAATGGACGATCTTAGCTGTTCACAACATCCTAACCTTCGTAGCACTAAGCAATATTTGTTCTCCCATCTCTGCCATCCATTTACACAAACTCCCTACGTAGGTTGGTCTCTGATTCCCTCTGCTTTTCTTGCTTTATGTACGTTCTTTGTGTGTCAAATTCTCCAAGTCGTCTTTCCTTAATAAGTGTCCCAAATATTTCAACTATCATTTACTTACCTTAAGTAGAAGTATCCTATTTGTTCTTATTTTCCTTAAAATTTCTTCGTTGCGTTTATGATATTCTCATTTGCCCTTTAGTAAGATCACATCTGTTTCATCAAGTTTCCTCTTCATCTGTAAGGAAACTGTTCAGCATCAATTGCCATATAGGTGGATTAATATTACATGGCCCTTCCACACGCTTTTCTAACGATTTTTTTTTGTTTGTTAATACTTTGTTTAGCTTCTGGAAGGAATCTTTCGCTCTTTAATATACTTCAATGTGTTTTTGTACTTATGTCACATTTTCCATCGTATGTTACTAAACCTTCCAGATAGTTAATTTTTTTGTTTGATTTCTGATTAAATTGTAGCTAGAATTTTGAGCTTTCTCCTCTTCCTAACGACCAGACAAAACTTATTCATATTGTGGTGAGCGAATATGGTTGTTATTACAATTATATAAACTTATAGTTTACATAATTACTAAAATCGTCTGATCCACTTGCTTTCAAGTCAAAGCTTTCTAATTTCCTTATCCATCTTTTTTTCTCATTATTTTCCTGATTATTGTATTTTTGAATTTTGAATTTTATCTTAGTTTTACTTTATCATAGTTCCGTACATATTTCTCTTCGTTTCATGGTTTTGCCCTTAACTTTATCTTTGCTAATGTTTCTTATTATCACTGCTCTGTTCCAGAAATGAACTATAATTACCATTCATAAATTCTGTTATGCTCGATATTTTCATATTTCATTGCTGACAATATGAAATTCGATATTTTATTTATGCTCTTATTAGGAAATGCTTTCCATTCAAGAAGCATTTTGTTTCTTTCATATTTGACTCTGCAAGATTCCATTCCTTGATCAAGTACTATATTATGACACTTACTTCTTTACCTGAAGAGATTCTGTCAATAATTATGAAACCAAATTCATTTTTAGACTTTTCATGTCTTTTTACCGTCCGTTTTATATCTATGAAAAGTTAAACTAACACTTATTTTCTTTCATTCCTTTTCACTATACCAAATTATTTCTTCATTCTGAATATAGTGTCATTAAATCTCGGATTACTCCCCGCCAATAACACATTTGATATCGTCATAAAACTATTCCATTTCCCTATGGAAACTTTCTGAATTTGCTGCATACGCGCTTGTATTATTCTTAGAATATATCTTTTACATAATCTTATTACCAACGATCTCTTCTCTACTATAATGTCGAAACATACTATACTGTAGGCATTGTTATTTCTGATTAGAAATCTTAAGGCACTAAACGTGTTATTCTCTCTTCCCTTACAATAAATTAGATGGTTACTTACGTTTAGCTCTCAGTGATTCTTTTTTTTTCTGTGTGTCTCGCTGTTACCTGTCAGGTGATGCTGTAGAATTCCATCATCAGTCTTAGGGAGTTAATTTACAAACAAGGCTATAGTAACGTTAAAATAATGTTTTCTTTCTTTTATATAATGTTTTTTTACTGTAATAAACAAAGACAATTTAAGTACATGGTATGCGTTTTAGTTTATTCATAGTTTGATAGGAATAATCGCAACGTAGTTATACATTCTATGTGACGAACGCACGTCAGCACAGATGCAAAAGAGGCCTCGGATTGCATGCGGTCAATACCAGATACATACAGGTTTTCCTGTTAGCAGCATGGCAGTTTGTCATGTCTAGACATAGGCCTCTCTGCAATTGATCAAGATACGGGTCTTTGTAAGATGCCTCATGCCAATAAAACCAGTGGGTGGGGACCGAAAGTCGGCAATAAACGGCGTCTTGTGAAGTTGGTCCTGTGAGCAGTTTTGGTTTCCGAGGCAGTGTTATTCTTGCTACCTCCCGTCTCATTCCCCTCTCTGCCTATTGCCCCTGTAGTTGGTTGAGAGAACAATCGGTTAGGTGTTCCCACATCCAATATCAGCACACTCTTTGCTTACATTACAACGTTCTATTTTAAATATCATATCAACATTTCTTCGTTCATCGATTTTTATCAGCTTGTGCCATTTGGTATGCTGTGCTTTTGACATAACTCCAAAGCCTAATCCCCCACTACCGAATTTTACTGTCTTTGATGCATTTTTCTACAAGTTGTCCTTCGGAAACTCTCGTTTTTCGTTACTATATATCATTCTTGCCCGTTTTCATTATCCTATAGTAGATGTTCATTTGTTTAATGTTTTGTTTTATTCGACGTTTATTAGTTAATTATGGCCTTTTTGTCGCAATGTATCCATTTATGTTACTTTTACATAGTATTCTTCTTATTTCATGAATTGACATTTCAATTGTAATGTTGCCATCATCCATTACTTGACTAATGGCTAATTTAGTGCTAAATTCCTTACTCCTTTATTTCGTCGTTTTTGTCTAAATTCGAAGGTCTATTTTTTTCCTATTGAAAATGATAATATTACCATGCTTCTTCTGTTGTCTTTGATGTTTCATTCTCCTTAGCGATTACATATTGACTCATTCTTGGTGACATTTGAATATTTTCTGTTATCTTTTCCAAACTCATTCCCATTGTGAAATTTAAACTTCACTGAAAATACAATTTGTAGACTCCATAGTTTATGTAATATGTTTGATCATTTAGCATGAGAAATTTGCACGAGCATCTTAATCTGGAATTCTGTTATTCTTATACGATGGCCATTAACTTTTGCAGGTTTTATTTCTAGTTATACGATGTTTTCAAGCATGAATCTCCTAACGTAGCGTTCCCACGTGAATACTACAACTTGCATTAGTGTTTTAAATGATCACAAATACCAATATCTAAAGTAAATAGACAAATACTTACAGCTTCTTAGTAAAAAAATAAGTAAATTTATTTTAATTTTCGTTGGTCATTTCTTATGTTTGTTACTGTCATAAGATGGACATTTTTTGATATCCAAATTTAAATGATGACTTTAAAAACCAAAAATGTATACAATAGCATACACCGTGTTGTTAAAATTAGAAACGACTATATTCATTCCCAATCTTCACAAAAAACAAGCACGGTCTCCTGTCAAAAACCAAGAAGAATGACATTCAAAAGTTGGTCTTGATAATGACAATGATTATGGTCAAAAGCGCTTGATCACAAGCATTAGAACAATATTACACACATTATACATTACACACATAAATTAAGTTAATTGTAAATAAGGTTTCATCAAAGAATACCGAATAAAGATAAGTGACCATACGCCACAAACCGTATAAATCAATCGTGTTAACCTCTGAGTCAGATTACATTGAAAACATAATAGTTGGAATTTGTATATGACGGATTGCAACTTCATAAAGAATTTGTTAAAAAATTCAAACTAGAATCCTGCATAGATGCAAATATTCGAGATAATAATATAAGAAAAACTTACGGTATATCCAATAGGAATCCGTTAAACGTCCAATTGCATCGATGCCCTATAAAACAATTTGTTTAATCTCCTAGATATTGATATGTATCATTCGGTTAACTGCGCTTATTTATTTCTACATAAAAAAGAATAGAAGTATCCCTAAATTACTTGAGCTTATATAAATTATGATATTCTTTTTTATATTCTATTTGCTTTCATGATGTGAGCGATCCTGCCTCTCTACAACTTTATCCTTTTAATTCCAAATAACGGTTAATTCCGTCAATCATTTACACAAAATTGTTAAGCGGGTTCCCCTCTTTCCATTTTGCCTAGAGTATATTCTGTGAATTTTGAATTCTCCAAGTCCTCTTTCCTCATTGTATGTACCAAAAAATCAATCACCTATTTTTATTAAAGGTGTCTTTTTCTAATTTTTTTATTAGTTTTCTTGTTGCTGAGTATCCGGCTTTAGCCCCACCCCACCTCTTTTGCTTTGAGTCTCTAGGTGGAAGTTGTATTTTGTATGTCATAAATTTTCAGCTCTTGCCTACCTTTTATCGCGTACATGTTCCTGAAGGAAGACCGCAACTTGACTAAAACTGTTGACGAAATGGAATTTATAAACACATGTACGAATGAAGTACGAATGAAGTAAAAAACGAAAAATGAAGTCAAAAACAAAAAAACAAAAAACAAAAAAAAAACTGTAAATGACAACTAATAACTTAAATAAGATAAACTCGCCTATTATTCTGCTAGATCCGCCATCAATAATTATATTCAACTTAATTACAATTAATCGTAGATAAAGTAGTAACAATTGTTCAACTATGGGGATCCGATTGTTCAATGGCCGGATTTATACTTGTCAGAATATGGATACTGTGCCACTAATTTATTCAAGTAGTTTTATTCCATTTAGTCATATATTTTATTCAAGTGATTGTCTAGCACCAGGATCTTGTGCCTGGCAAACGATAGTCAAAGCAAATATTTCTTTGTCCGAACTTCAAATATATATATATATATATATATATGTGTCCTGTACGGTTTTGATATCTCCAACTCGTAGCTCACACATTTCGCTACCTCTTTTAATGACAAGCATATATTCCGTCTTCTAACAGTAATGATTTGGAGATTAGTATATCAGACTCTACTTTCATCGACACGTATTGGGCTTAACAAATAATTATAAGATCCACTTAATAAAATTTATCCTTCAAACACTCACCTGCTTTTTAATCCGATTTACGACAAACAGTCTTTGTAGTACTGAAGGATACAAGAAATATACAAAAGTTTTAATAAGAACACAAGTGATAAATGTCAAATGAGTTTCTTTCAAAAATCTACAAGACCAGATCATTTTCCTGTCTTCTTTCTCTTATCGAGAAAAGCATTTAAAAATATTACTTTTTCCCTCAGTAACATTTAACTTTCTGAGTTGATGCAACATGTTTGCCTACAAATTCTTCTTTAGTTAATAAAACTTACTCCCAAGAGCGCCTGCATTTATGCGAGTTAAAAATATGTAAAATATCCTAGAGACCAAATAAGCAAAATTAGGAAAATCATTAATATGTTTAACGTTTTGCTATTTATTTAACTACGTTCAAAGTGTTTGTAAGTTGAATAATGCGGTGTTATGTTTCACGTTTTAAATTATTTTCTTCTTTGTAGACGTAACGTGTATATCTTACGGCTTGAATGTCTCAATTTTAAAATTGTTTTTATTGGTTGTGGACGTCACGTGTATACCTGATCTATTCTTGAAATAAATGGTCACGTGTATACCTCTGTTTTATTGAAATGTTATCGTAATTAACACGTGTATTAAAAATTGAGTACCTTACTGTATTTTAATTCCATGATAGATGAATAAAGTGAATGTCACATAATCTAAAAATGTTTTGATCTTACAATACTTATAGCGTTTACGAATATTGACCATATAAAGGGTGTGGATGTTTATTGGACGTTAATTTGCATGTATTACACTATCGTTATATCACACTATCTGCTTTTGAAATTACTTTTTTTTTTTTAGATTTCTAGCTTTCTGTAGCTCCCTTTATCAATATCTCTAAATTTAGCAAAGAAACTATTGTTCATATTTATCTATCAGTTATTTTGCACCTTTAGCTTTAGGATAAAAAAGAACTTGTAATAAAATATAAAAAAATAAAATATATAAACTTAAATAAAAGAATTAAAATCAAAATAAGGCTTTCCTTTAAAATCTTATCTCTTTCTTTCTCTTTCTCTTTCTCTCCCTCTCTATCAACTTTTTTCTCTATACTTCTCTCAACCTACGAGAAGGAAAATCTCAAATAAAAAGAGAAGAAAACACTGAAAATTTTCAGAAGCAGCGCTTACTTATATGTGAGTGAAAAATACAAAAATGAGGGTGGCTGCATGCATAACTTTCGTTATGAAAAAGAAAGGAACTACGGAAAATAAAATAATTTGGCCTATCTAAAATCTTAACAGGAAGAAACTTTGAGTTAGACGAAACCATGTTTGTGCCAAATTTTCGAGCCTATTCAAACGTATAAAAACATGACAACTCTAGTCCAGGCCAGTTGTGACCAAAACAACCCCTAGGAGATGACGTAACAAAAGAAGGCAGTCATGCGTGACTCGTGAACAATCTGCTACTGACATTTCCGCCCTGTTAAGAGCCAAGAGAAAATACAGCCCATTGACATCTGACCTAATCTCTCACATTACTACCCCTACCTTGGTCTGACTTCAAACTACCGAAACGTACTTCAGACTACTATCATATATCTGCCTGAGCAACGAAATGTTTTCCAGGACCAAATACCAAAGGACCCAATCATCACTTTAAAGAAAATAAATTAAAATATTTTATCCGATAAAAATCATTATCCTACACTTACTCATACGGGCAACGTCCAGATGTGAATCCATATGCCACAAACTCATGTTTTCACTCGTGTTCACCAATATTTAAAATGGGGAATTGAAATTAGCAAATATCGTTTATGAAATAATTCGTATTTAATATTTTTCCGTTGTGTATCCCTGTCATAAAAAGAGACTGAAAAGACGTTGCCCTGGATCAACTGTTTATCATTTGCAAATTGTTCTGAAATGAAACAATTTCAGAATATACCAGCAAGAAAATCTCCTAAACAATAACTCTTTTAGAATATTCAAGCCTCACAATGTACACACACTTTTCACTCGTTCTTTATCGAAAGTTTAATTAAAAATAAATAAATAAATAATATAACAACTGAAATGGAAAACAAACAATTCATTAGATATTGATATTTACAAAGCTTAGCAACTTCCTCGTTTTCCTTATTGTTGCTTGTTATCTGAGAATAGAACACTGAAGTTTCTCTAGCGACTAAAATAGCATCACTGGAAAACAAGAATCAGTCGAAGTACCGAGTAGAGGAAACATGAAGACAGCGCGCGTTTTCCAAAGACGAGGACATTATTTATTTAACGGAGTTTATATATTTTCCTCTTGTTTGCTATTTGTCACTGTACTATGTATTTCTTTCCTAGAATATTTTTCAATGAATAATTATATGCGTTTCACATTCTTGTACACCCATTTTAATTGAGAATGGTTTGGAGACATTCATATATCATAAGCTAACGTTCATGGGACAGTGGTGAATTTCCCGACATCCGTATAACACTAAGTGAGAGTCCGATGACTACGACATCAAACCAAACTTATATTCCTAGACATGGTCAGTTTTAGAAATAGACAGTATCTACCTTGCACATATAACATCAATTTGGACAGAAATATAGTGGACACTACAATATTTATCACGGTAGGATACATCTAAAAAGTGTCAGGAGATTTGCGGTCCATGAAATATTAAGATGTTTTTCAAAATGTTATACATTTTGTCGATATCGCCTGAATCAAGCCCCCCTCAAACTCAAAAGAGTACATGTCCAAAAACAATGTATTCGATTTCATACAGCTGTGTCAAGGAATAAAAGGTCGCGGCTAAGTTTCAAGAACATCGAAAGGTTGTAGTCTAAGTAGAGACACTGGAATCAGGCAAGATTATTTCTGTTACTAAGGAAAGTAGTAGTCATGAAACTCTGTGGAATGGAGTCAATTTAATAGTTCAACACTTGACTATAATACCACTGAAAGTATCAGCTCACATGTTCGAATGTGATAATATCCTCAGTAGATATAACGTAGACATGAAAACCATCTTTGAGTTTCGAATTAAGCAATAGACACTCAAAATTCTACCACTTGTGTACAGACATTACGCATAAGGCTCCAAAATAACAATACTGGATTGTCCAATTGACATATGATTGTAGGGGATTTCAGCGTTAGTTGAAGGTTCAGTTCATACCTAGGATAGGTTGGAGTAAGGTATATAATTCATAATCTGATTAAATGGCAGTAACAGTCAAGCACAAAGCCAAGTAGACGAGGCAAATATAATATTATCCCCCATCTAAATATGAAATCATAATGAGAAAAATATAACTCTGTATATCGAATAAAGTATTTGCTTTAAAATTTCCAAACAGTATGAAACCCGACAGACACTTGATCGAGGCAGGAGGATAAAATAGTCAAAATCTGGTGGTAATAAGTCAAGATGAAGAAATACTAAATGTATATAGTTAGGCACCTCATTTTAACCTTTTCCATTATGGATATCTTATGGCTTATATATTCGTTATCAAGAGGAATGGCTATATATCCAAGGTGTATCAAAAATACTTTTACAAACTTTGAGGAGGCGGGTTTCTCACATCAAACAAGGACAACAATCCATCTAAACATGCCCGCAAATCATTCGTTTTCGAGTTTAAAGAAAGTTTACGGTAGACGGCGCTGTGTTATATGTGGACTAGGTTACATTTGTCATTCGTGTACATTTGTGGCAAGTCTGTTTTCAACGTTTAACGTGTGTATTAGTGATTTAACTGAAAAATGTTCCGTTTAAGAATGTCAGGATATTCATCTTGAACATACAGATACGATTTTTACGTACGGCCGCGCGAATGGTAATGGACGCGAGGCTGCACGGCCGTATCAGATTGTTTCCAGACCGAAGGCAGCCGAGTCATCCATGTTTTGCTGCTGTTTATTTTCGCGTAGCTGAGACAGGATCCGTGGCAACACAAACTATGAATCGCAGAAAACCGAAATCCGCTCGTACGCCTGACCACGAAGAAATATTCTACAGGCTGTCGGAGACGATCCAGATATCAGCACACCTCAAGTGACCCTAGTATGTCGTACATCTCATAGTACCACAAAAGCAGCTCCTGTATCTGTATCACTTGTAGCGTGTGCAGAGTCTTTCGCCCTCTGATCATCCATCACTGAAAAAAGTTTGCCGGTAGTTTATGGCACAAACTGTTGATCCGTTGTTTGTCTATGTGTCTTGTTAACGTATGAGACAACAATATATATATATATATATACACTTTCTGGAACATAGGGCCAGACTCACTATGTTAGTTGTCGCTGTTGCTTCAATTGCAAGTACGTTTTTACAAAGTAGAATTGTTAGCCTAACAACCAAACGCTTTTGGATTTGCATGTTTTTTGTCTTGGCTAGTTGCTAGACAGCCAAGACTATAAAGTTCAGTCTACCATGCCTTCAACCCTAATAAAGAAAAGAAATGTTGCTCAAACAATTTTAAAGGCATTTGGGCGAAAACGAACACAATGGCAAAGGCTGAAATTTGAACTGGGCACGCCTGTTCTACTTTTCGCTCTTGTAATCATTACGCCATGCGCACATCTGAGGTTACATCTTAGGCATAATTTGTAGTTTTGCTTACCCAGAGCTCACACACATTTTTTTTAAGTCTCAAAATGAAGTTTTAAAACAACAATTCGTTTAGCGAGCAAACAAGTCATCGGAAAGAACGAAAAATGATGGACAGATAGATGAAATATGATTTCACTTGAATTAAAAAAAAAGGCGAAAAGTGAAAGTAGATCGGTCATTCCTATAGGCACTAAGTATTACTTACTTATTGGCAATAGAAGAATTAATAGAAGATCGATTCAATCTCTTTTTGTCTATCAACCCAAAATACTTGCTTCTGTCAATTTCTTTTCTTTTTTCACTGCCCTTTATTCCCAATTCTACCTACAATTCTCATTTTCTCTCTCGTTCTTTATATTTCTATCAAATCTTCTAACATTCTTTCTTTTTCTATTATTCTATTATTTTATCTACTATCTGCTTCTATTAATTATTCTTTTTTTATAATCCTCTCTTTTTGCCTTTCTTTTTCTACTTCTCTCTGTTTGTCTTTCTTTTTTCTACTCCTCTCTGTTTGTCTTTCTTTTTTCTACTTCTCTCTGTTTGCCTTTCTTTTTTCTAATCCTCTCTGTTTGTCTTTCTTTTTTCTACTCCTCTCTGTCTGTCTTTCTTTTTTCTAATCCTCTCTGTTTGTCTTTCTTTTTTCTAGTCCTCTGTTTGCCTTTCTTTTTTCTACTCCTCTCTGTTTGTCTTACTTTTGTTCTACTCTTCTCTGTCTGTCTTTCTTTTTTCTACTTCTCTCTGTTTGTCTTTCTTTTTTCTACTTCTCTCTGTTTGTCTTTCTTTTTACTACTACTCTCTGTTTGTCTTTCTTTTTACTACTCCTCTCTGTTTGTCTTTCTTTTTTCTAATCCTCTCTGTTTGTCTTTCTTTTTTCTACTCCTCTGTTTGCCTTTCTTTTTTCTACTCCTCTCTGTTTATCTTTCTTTTTTCTACTCCTCTCTGTTTGCGTTTCTTTTTTCTACTCCTCTCTGTTTGCCTTCCTTTTTTCTACTTCTCTCTGTTTGTCTTTCTTTTTTCTACTTCTCTATGTTTGCCTTTCTTTTTTCTACTCCTCTCTGTTTGTCTTTCTTTTTACTTCTTCTCTCTGTTTGCATTTCTTTTTTCTAATCCTCTCTGTTGTCTTTCTTTTTTCTACTCCTCTCTGTTTGCCTTCCTTTTTTCTACTCCTCTCTGTCTCCCTTTCTTTTTTCTACTCCTCTCTGTTTGCCTTTCTTTTTTCTACTTCTCTATATTTGTCTTTCTTTTGTACTACTCTTCTCTGTTTGTCTTTCTTTTTTCTACTCTCTGTTTGTCTTTCTTTTTTCTAATCCTCTCTGTTTCTCTTTCTTTTTTCTACTCCTCTGTGTTTTTCTTTCTTTTTACTACTCCTCTCTGTTTGTCTTTCTTTTTCTACTCCTCTCTGTTTGCCTTTCTTTTTTCTACTCCTCCAGGTTTGCCTTTCTTTTTCCTACTCCTCTGTTTTTGTCTTTCTTTTTACTACTCCTCTCTGTTTGTCTTTCTTTTTCTACTACTCTCTGTTTGTCTTTCTTTTTACTACTCCTCTCTGTTTGTCTTTCTTTTTTCTAATCCTCTCTGTTTGTCTTTCTTTTTTCTACTCCTCTGTTTGCCTTTCTTTTTTCTACTCCTCTCTGTTTATCTTTCTTTTTTCTACTCCTCTCTGTTTGCGTTTCTTTTTTCTACTCCTCTCTGTTTGCCTTCCTTTTTTCTACTTCTCTCTGTTTGTCTTTCTTTTTTCTACTTCTCTATGTTTGCCTTTCTTTTTTCTACTCCTCTCTGTTTGTCTTTCTTTTTACTTCTTCTCTCTGTTTGCATTTCTTTTTTCTAATCCTCTCTGTTGTCTTTCTTTTTTCTACTCCTCTCTGTTTGCCTTCCTTTTTTCTACTCCTCTCTGTCTCCCTTTCTTTTTTCTACTCCTCTCTGTTTGCCTTTCTTTTTTCTACTTCTCTATATTTGTCTTTCTTTTGTACTACTCTTCTCTGTTTGTCTTTCTTTTTTCTAATCCTCTCTGTTTCTCTTTCTTTTTTCTACTCCTCTGTGTTTTTCTTTCTTTTTACTACTCCTCTCTGTTTGTCTTTCTTTTTCTACTCCTCTCTGTTTGCCTTTCTTTTTTCTACTCCTCCAGGTTTGCCTTTCTTTTTCCTACTCCTCTGTTTTTGTCTTTCTTTTTACTACTCCTCTCTGTTTGTCTTTCTTTTTCTACTACTCTCTGTTTGCCTTTCTTTTTACTACTCCTCTCCTTTTGTCTTTCTTTTTTCTACTCCTCTCTGTTTGACTTTCTTTATTCTACTCCTCTATGTTTGTCTTTCTTTTTTCTACTCCTCTCTGTTTGCCTTTCTTTATTCTATTCCTCCATGTTTGTCTTTATTTTGTTCTACTCTTCTCTGTTTGTCTTTCTTTTTTCTACTTCTCTCTGTTTGTCTTTCTTTTTTCTACTCTTCTCTGTTTGCCTTTCTTTTTTCTACTTCTCTCTGTTTGTCTTTCTTTTTTCTTCTTCTCTCTGTTTGTCTTTCTTTTTCTACTTCTCTAGGTTTGTCTTTCTTTTTTCTACTTCTCTCTGTTTGCCTTTCTTTTTTCTACTTCTCTCTGTTTGTCTTTCTTTTTTCTTCTTCTCTCTGTTTGTCTTTCTTTTTTCTTCTTCTCTCTGTTTATCTTTCTTTTTTCTACTACTCTATGTTTGTCTTTCTTTTGTACTACTCTTCTCTGTGTGTCTTTCTTTTTTCTACTCTCTGTTTGTCTTTCTTTTTTCTAATCCTCCCTGTTTGCTTTTCTTTTTCCAATCCTCTGTGTTTGTCTTTCTTTTTACTACTCCTCTCTGTTTGTCTTTCTTTTTCTACTCCTCTCTGTTTGCCTTTCTTTTTTCTACTCCTCCATGTTTGCCTTTCTTTTTCCTACTCCTCTGTGTTTGTCTTTCTTTTTACTACTCCTCTCTGTTTGTCTTTCTTTTTCTACTTCTCTCTGTTTGTCTTTCTTTTTCTACTTTTCTCGGTTTGTCTTCTTTTTCAACTCCTCTCTGTTTGCCTTTCTTTATTCTACTTCTCTATGTTTTTCTTTCTTTTGTTCTAGTCTTCTCTGTTTGTCTTTCTTTTTTATACTCTCTGTTTGTCTTTCTTTTTTCTACTCCTCTCCGTTTGTCTTTCTTTTTTCTACTCTCTGTTTGTCTTTCTTTTTTCTACTCTCTGTTTGTCTTTCTTTTTTCTACTCTCTGTTAGACTTTCCTTTTTCTACTCCTCTCTGTTTGTCTTTCTTTTTTCTTCTTGTCTCTGTTTGCCTTTCTTTTTTCTGCCCCTCTCTGTCTTTCTTTTCTTATTTTTGTACTCCTCTCCTTGTTTTTTATGGCTCCATCTATACACGATCATTCGTAATAGTTTTTTTTTGTATTCCCACTGCAACGTTTGCAAGTTTTTTTTTCATTTGTCTTTTAATCTTATCTATTCACTATGTCGTTATCTCTTTCTGTTTGCTCACCTGAATTTGCTACATTTTACACTCTCTTTAATTCTACTCTTTTTTCAGCTTCTCTACGCTTCTGCTCATTCTTTCCTCTTTTTCTTTAGTTTCTATGATTGAAATACTTTTTTCTTTTTTAAAATCTGATAGTAAACTTTTAATATTTCATACCTATTTTCTTTCTCAATATATATATATATATATATATATATATATATATATATATATGTGTGTGTGTGTCTTCTCAGATTCCTTGTTATATCTCGAAATTGCCAAGACTTATTGCAAAAATAGGATGCATTCCCTTTGGCTTCTCTTTGTTTTTTTCCTAGACTAGGTGCTTTACGAACTGTAAAACATTTTGCCTATATTATCTAAATATACATCCATGCCTTTCCAATCAGCACAAAGAGAAAGCAACAGCCTTGTCTGGAATTTGAACTCGGCTTGCCGATTTCATTTTTAAGCTATTACACTGCGCCTTAAACATCGCATCTTAAACATTAGTAGCGTAAAAATGTAAAGTTTATTTAAATAAAAATCAATCTTCTTCTGCAATCGACATCGTATCAAAATCTTGCTCTGCAGCCATCTTACTTGGTTAAATGTAGTATCTGTTTTATTAAATAATGTAAAACAGACACTAATTAACAATGGCTTCCCTAGTCAACTTATAGACCACCAAATTAGACTATTGTTTCCAAAAGTAGATAAGAAAAATAGTGAACATACAGTAAAAAATTACATAAATATTTTCTCCAAAAAACCAAATGCACATTAACTACAAAGAAGATGAATTTTCACTTAGAAATATTATAAAGAAATACACTACCTCAATTGATATGAATAAAAATATCAAATAAATTTTCTATTATAAAAAATTTAAGACAGCTAACCTTATCCTCAAAAATAACAACACGCCAGATAAGTCAAATGTATAACGAACGAACATTATCTATGAGTTCAAATGCCTCTTAAGAAACTGTGTTCTTGATCAAACCGAACATATAAATAATTACATTGATCACACAACTACATGGATATCCAGATGCCTTACGTTACACCTATCTGACAAGAGCGCTATTAGAACCCATTTAAACAAACACACAAACCTACCAGACTCCATTCCCAAACTCAAACACAATAGCCTCATCAATCTGTAAAAAGATTAAAAATAATGGAAGTCCTAATAATAAAATAATATTTTTTTAAAAAAACGAAATAAAATTCTTTGTTATGGATTTAAAAAGAATATTTCCCATACTCAGTCTACCTTTCCGCTTTCTATTACATATTTGAAAAATAATTGTCCAATGTAATTTCGGCTTTCAGAGGCCGTTATCAAAAATTGTATTCCCTGTTGAATAATCTAGAATCTACTTATGTAAATTGCTGTCAATGCATGGGAGTACGTGTAAAATCTACAATACTTACGTGGTATAATACAAAACCTGTTTTTCTTTCTTTAATTTTAACTTTTTTCATGCTTTTTGCTCATTGCAAATGTTACTCAATTCTTTCCTTTAGCCTTTCCATATCTCACTGTCTATCTCTTTTTTTCTCGTTATGCTGTTTTCCTATCTATTAAGACATTCATACATCTCTCTATCTACATCCGTTATCCCAACATGGCTTTGATTTCTTCATAGTTGTCAATATGGATTTCTTCACTAACAGCCATGAAATAAGATCAGCTATTCTAACTTTATACTGTGCATCTTTTCCTGGATTATTCATCAACAAAGTAGCTCTGTCTGCGTCTCTATGCTAGAGGTGATGTGTCTCCTTTTACTTACATAGGCAAAATGACGTCACCAACAGCGACGCTATAATAACTTTATATTGGCCAGTGTTCTTTCTTGTTTCGCTATTATTATTAGCATTAGGAATTCACTGAAATTGATAGTCAATCTCAATGACAATGACATCCATAAAGGTCCATGATCCGTAATGACATCACTAAAGATGTTCAGCTGTAGAAAATGAATCGATATTATATCTATATTTAAACGAGAAAATTGACGTCCTTTCTGAAGTCGCTATTGACGTTATTTATCATCACCAGTGACTAGGTTTGTTTTAAAAGTTTAACTTAAAGTTTAATGCATAAAAAAAAATTCGGCAAATTGATGATTTAAATTGTCGAAGGACTTCTAAGTAATAGAAATATGAAGTGGGTAGAATTTGAATTTCACGAAATTTTATAAAATTAAGTGGAGGTAACAGATGTAAAATAAAAATATTTTTACAAAGAAATTTCTAAAAGAAAAAAATTAAAAAATAATGTCATTTATTTTTAATAAGTCCTAAAAATTTCATTAAAATCTAACAATTATTTGATTTCTGCATTAATTTCCAAAACAAACTAATCTTTGGCCCACCCGCAGACGCAAAGAAAAAAGATTTTTAACCAAAATTTCTAACATGCTAGAAAGGGCAAAAAAAAAAAAAAAAAAAAGTGATAAAATAATCAAAAAGTACTTTGGTCTTTCCTTTTAATAACATAAACATTTTGACGATAAAATTTTGTATTTATCAAGTCTTCTTTAAAGTAACTACACAAAATATACTTACATTTTGCACCAATGACATGAAAATATTAAATCAAGCAGAAATTCAGTGTTTAATACAAGATGTTGTTTAAAAGTTTCCAAACTTTAAACTACAAGATAAATCTGATCATTTTTGTCAGCATTTCCTGTGTCTTGTGGAATATTTCTAACGTTTCTTGCAATCATTCTACCAAATAAACAAGCACTCAATTATAGCAATCTTTTTTTCAGGATGTCAAAAGTCACACATAATTTGCGGGAGTACCTCGTATCTTCCAATAGCTGTTCAGGATGGCAACTCATTTTTTTTTCTTTTATTGCTATTATAACACCTGAATTGTACTATCATGCGAAAATACACGCCTATAATGAAGACCGAACAAAAATTGTGTCGAGCTGATGACTCTTCTGAACACAACAAAGGCTGTTTTCATTTCAATATAAGCTTTATTTAATCATCCATGATTATTGGGTTACGTAATCACAGGAAAATCTGCAAACGATTCAAAGTCAGAGATCTGATATTATTTATGAAATCAGTGTCTCTGTTTTAATAATTTCATGTAATGTCAGATTGTGTAATGACGCTTAGTAAACAACATGAGATAGTATGGCTGTATTCACACAGTTTATCAAATTCACCATTTTCTGGTTTGCTTTTTATTTCTGTTCTCTTCAGGTGCGAATTCTCAGGTGTCAAGGAATTGTTTTTTCTTTATATCACACGGAATCTCGAATATCTATAAATTTACTTAATAATAACTATTACTTTTATTTGAAGCCAGTTTCTGAAAGAAACACCTATTTTTTTTACTCACTTCAGCGTCAAAAATGACTTTAAACACACTAATATTTAACGGATATATTTCGGTCAATAAAATGCAAAGGTATGATACGATATTGATAATTTTTAATTCCAGAATTCACCCAAGGCTACTTAAGATAGAGGATTACTATTAAAATGGTAAGGACTAATGGGGTGTGTGATATGAAGGAAAGAATATGTTAGGGGAAGTGAATGAGTATAAGGAAGGTCGATAACAATTTCCACTCGTCTTGAAGAGGTGGAGGTTATAATCTCATTGGAAACAAACACACACACATTATATATATATATATATATATATATATATATATATATATATATATATATATGGGGGGATGTGATGGATAAATTTTCAGCAGAATTAAGCAAAAAAGTATATAATACTGACATCTCATTTTAAGAGACCAACATTACACAAAAATATCTTAAAACACTAAAGAGTAAATTTATTCAATAAAATCGCAATTGGCTTCAACCACGGCTTCCAAACGACTTCGAAATCTTTTACATCTCTTCTGAACTGTCTCCTTGTTAAAGTTGGTGAATGCAGACATAATTATTGTTTTCAATGCATAAAAATGCATTACACTGGCTCCACACATAATAATCAAGAGGACTGACTCTCATGGTTGGGTTCTCCTGCGAGTGTGGCATGGTTCAGAGTCCTGTTTCTAGATATAGAGTCTTCCAGCAGTTACCCTCTTGACTGGGTACAGCACTACCTCCTTGAGGCACTAGATGTAAACCTCTGTGTTAAGTCTGAGACCCTCACCAACAAATTCGGGAATCATGTTCTTATCAGAAAGATCAGAGTGATGATTCCGAGATGTCGTACCTATATCTATATATAATGTATAGTATATTGTGTAGCTGTGTCTGTAAAAGCTTTTTTTAAAAATGTTGTCATATCATGAATTTATAAAGATACGTTAAGGTATACAGTTGAAAATATAGAATGAAAGTTTATGTTGAACGGATACCAACTCTAGATCCTTTTGCGGTAATTCGGTGTTAAATGTTTATTTTCAGTATTAACCTTCCTGATTTACTCATGTTTTAATAGTAATTCTGATCGGTTTGATAAAATCAAATTGACAGTTGATCACGAAAATGACCTAAAATCTGTTGTCAACTGGGACAAGAAGTGGCTTGTTAATTTTATCACATCTATATTAATATTACGGTCTATTAATCATAATGTTTGCTTTCTATCACCTTCGCTGATGTTAACTACCAAAAGATCAATTCTTTGCGCCTTTTTAGTCTGACTTTTTCACTAACATCAACTGGAATAATGATATTGAATCATTTGCTATTTTTGCTTCAAGGAAAGTCGATTCACAATGCCATGATAGATAATCTTTCTAGGCAGAATCTATTTTCTTCAGAGTCTGTCTATATTTCTGAGATGAGGTATTATGTACAGTATTTACATTATGCGGACTATTGTCCTCATCTTCACCTGAAGAAGGCCGGAGCGTACAACGGCCGAAACGTTGTGACAAATATGGCGACAAAGATGAGGACAATAGTCCGCATAATGTAAATACTATTTTCTTCAGTTATGTTTACCATTCGTCCGTGCATTGAATATTGTTGCCACATCAAGTCTGGTGCTTCTGCTATATATCTAGAGATTCTTGAAAAAGTCCAAAAAATTCGGTAATGTTATCGGTCATGACCTGTCATCCCGACTTCAGTCATTTTTCCACCGTCATAACATGGCATCGCTTTGCCTCTTTTGTAAATATTTTCACGGTAATTGTTCTGATCAGCTTTCCTCCTGGGTCCTTTGACTTCAACAATTATAGCGTAGTACTAGATTAGCACCCAGATCTCATAATTTCAGTTGAATGTGGCTGTTTTAAACATAAGTTCTATGCTAATAGTTTCTTCCCTTGCATTGCTCGCTTGTGGATCTTTCTTCCGGCTTATGTCTTAATTGTTTCATCCCCAAGCTAGGCGACAATATCGCAAGAACGCAGAGGGTACCGGGAGGGAAAGAGAATGAGAACACTTTATCAGGAAGAATTGAGGAAAAGACGATAAAAGAACAGGAGGCCCAGTAAGATAGAGGGTGGCGGTTGACGTTGCATTTAAATTTTTGAAAATCGTAATTATCAGGGTAGCAAGTAATCGGAAGGGAGTTCTACAGGTTAGAAATCCGAGAAAATAAACTGTTAGAGTAGATGTGGCGGTTCCATCAAGCTTGATCAACAGTAAAACGGTGAGATTTACATGCCAATTTAATAGCACGCGTAAATAAATGTAGACGAGACGCCAGGAAAAAAAAACTCATAAGAATGGTTGCTATGAAAATATTTGTAGAAAAGACAGGGGGAAGCCACGTTACATCATTGAGAAAGTGCCTGGAGTTGAGATGCTTGGTCAGAATCGATTATATTACAGATCATTCTTTGAATTTTGTCAAGAATCTCGAAATGTACAGCTGGGGCACTAGATCAAATATGGCAACAGTATTCAATGCACGTCAATTTGTAAATTTTAAGATTTGTAAATGTGTAAGATGAATTCTGACAAGAAAAATCTCCTGGCACTACATAGTGAACTATCATGCAGTAAATATGGCGTTTTCTCCATGACACTGCTTTTATTTTACCTACAATCACACTTCAGCAACATTTGTTTTAACATGAAATGATCAGAATTGTAATAAAATCTAAATATATGAAAGTGAATTCATACATTATCCTTGTTCCTGAGAAATACAAACAAAAATAATAAACCCAAATATTTTGATTGTTCATTTACACAATTTATTATATTGTTTATTTGAATGCTTGGTAAAATAACGAGTAATTCACAACTGATTCGAACTTTATAAAATGGTGAATATTTTCATATCTATTTCTTTACAAATTGGTAAATGATAAATATTGCATTCTATTAGTTCTAATTTTTTAGTTTTGAGAATGTTGCAAGTATAAATTATTCTTGTAAATAAACAATCTATAAACAATGTTTAATATTTTTGTTGTAAATTCTCAAGAACAAAAACAACTGTATAAATTCACCTTTATCACATGTTTTGTTTTTATTATAATTCTAAACGTTACTTTTTAAAACAAACATCTCCGAAGAGTGAAAGCAATCACGATAAAAGCGGTGTCACAGGAAAATCCGTTCTTTTGACACACCGTTTCTTGCGGGCACGAAGGAACTTCTTTGCCTAACTTTCCTTGTAGTAAACGTAGCAGTTGATTCGATATAGTCACCCCACTTCATGACAATGGAAAACGTGAGACCCAGAAGGCGTACAGTATTGCACTACTGAAGTTTAGCATCAACCATGATGATGGCAGTCAGAAAAGTTTCTCTGTATATATAAATGTAATACGGCCCATTCTAAAACCAGAATTTAATCGGGTTACGGACACAGATCGCTGGTATAGTGTCTACTACATAAATATAAAACCCAACATGAAGAGGAAAGTTATTTACGTATTTTAGCATTGTTAGTAATCTGTACTAAGTGAATCTATTCCATGACTCCCATCCACGACTCTAGCACTGATCGAACAATATTCATTTGTTTCTAAAATAGCTCTGTAATAGATATTCACTACATTTACTATTCTATGTTTAATCATCAACGCTTTTCCTGTCATCAAGTGTGCAAGTGTTAAACAAAATGTAAAATCAAGTTGCAACTCTAAACCTCTGATAGCCATTGAACTGCTTCAAATTCATCGAGTCTTAGAATTTATCAGTGATTCATTTATTCTGCATCTTAAGAAAGGTTTCCTATGTCACAAAATATTTATATATTTAACAATTAGAGTGAATGTATATTTCGTTGTATGTTGACGTTGAGATTAATTGTTTCTATAAAAGCGAGGTATCCGGAATTCATTGACTAAACAGTTATTGTTACTGTCTGTTCAAATTGTATAAAATATTTTTCTTTAAGCAATGTTTCTGGAAATTAGACTTCGCCAGTCCAATAACCGTAACCGCTCTTTCTTTCCGTTTTTGCAATGACTCGATGCCATTTATCAAGAATTTATTAAATACTTTTTCAGTAAAATTCCACGGGTTTCGACGTGAAACGGTTTTCAACGAACTCTTGAATCTGGTTTTTATTAGAAAAAATTTCGATATCAGAGTGTTTTCCAGCGATCGAAAAAGTTCATTGGTTCGCTCAAAGTCAGCTGAATAATGTCTGATAAGGTAGAAGAGACAAATTATGTTGTAACAATGTTAATCTTTCTGTAGGCAGCTTTGCGTTGTCATGGAATAGAACTTTTTAATTTAATTCACTGTTTACGCTGCCACTGCTGTGCAAAACTAAAGTATATTACTATACTTCAAATTCATTTTTAACTACTAAGTATGATTTGCAGTTAGGATGAGGATGCATTCGTCATTACAATTCATTCTCCAAAACGGGAATTATTTTTTATTCAAACTTATAGTATCAATAGTGGTAATCTTTCATATCTTTTTTTGGTACCGTGGAAAGTAAACAGCTTGATGCTATTATCATGTTCTCTTCTGTTTACATGTGCTACAATTTTTTGTTACTGCTCAAGTGAAGCGTCATTTTGGGGAATTGTAAAGACAATCTCTAGAGTTTGATGAAGAAACACGAGTTTAAAAAAATCTTAACTGTAATATCAGAGTTATAAAATAGTTTTACTCGATTATATCTGAATTAAAGTTAACTGAATAGAATAATGATCTGTAAAGTGACGACGTATATAAGTAGCCACTTGTATCTGAGTGTGCCTGCATGCTAGGATTGCTAGCTAATCCCTGTTGAGCACATTTGTGTTTTTTTTCAAGACCCACATAAGCAACCTGTGATTTATATTGCAACTATACCGAATTAGATTTTCTTAGAGAGAGCGCATAATCTGGTGTGATCACCATGTTGAACATGGCCAGTTCGTATAAATCCTCGATGACGATGTCCTGTGACTTCATGTTAGCACATCCATCGAAACCTTCCAAAAAGTTTCGTCTACCCAGTATTGTTCACAATGCTTGGTTGAATCAGTAGCATGATTTTCTGGAATTACTTACCCTGGCCGATATTATCATCTCCTTAACAAATCGGACATGATTAAATTCGAAGCCGTAACTCGTAGTTTGAAAAACTAACGTTCCAACCATTCAGATCCGTGCTAATGTTTTGTTGATGCTGCGTTTACTGATATCAAACTCATAACGCTGTTGGAGTTTATGGTGACTCCGTTGATGATTAGGATGAATGTGCTTGTGTTGATTAAAATGTCATACAATACAGTGAGTGATATGAATGCCAATAATGAAATTTAGTCCACAACATATAAAGATAACATTACAAGGATTAATTACCAAAAATGGAAGGGAAAATATCAAACAATTAACAAAGAAAATAAAAAATAGTTAATTCCTTGAGAAGGCGCTATCTCCGGAAAAATTGGAAATGAAATGAATGAAGCCAAATAGATAGAAAATGTATTAATGTGGAGAAAATGAAAATACCACGATAATGTCATGCAATCAAAAACACTTTGAGTCCCATTTCAACCCTTACTAAACTAAATTTAAAGATGCCTGCAGGAATAGAACATCTACTAATATTCATACAAACATTACAAAGCCCAACCTCAAACATAAAAAATAAGGAACCTACTGATGAGCAAATTAAGAAAACTATTTAAGAACTAAGGAATATTAAAGCATCAATCGGCATTGGATCCGAAATTTTTGAAATAGTTTACTTTCTCCCCGAATTTAATAACAAGTTCCTCTATTTTATGATAGAAGTCTGGAATTATAAATGCATCCACAAAAGTGATCTATAATGATTTAATACACTATTGAAACAGAAAGTTGTAAAGAACCTCACATATACAGTGGTATCTCATTTGGAGCCATCATGTTGAAAGTATTACTGAACATTATATTAACTAGACTTGCATCGTTTTATGAAAGTCAACTCCTCATGACTCAGTTTGGTTTTCATTCTGGAAAGGTATGCAACGATGACATATATGTTATCAAACATCTCCAAGAAATTGCTTACCGCTCTAATAGGAAACTGTATACCTGCTTTGTTGACCACATAGCAGCATATGACGACATCAATCGAGACTTCCGTTTCATATCCATTAGAAACCACCTCGAAAGCTTTGAATTTATCGAACTAATAAGAGGAACTGTAACGATTTACAGAATCTAACATCTATGACGACGATCCCAATATGGAAACATTTTCATTTCTCATCAAGAGTATGACAAGAAGAAAATTAGAGCTTCAGTCTATTCAATCTCTTCCTAGACTATGCTCTGTGCCATGACAAACACTGATGTGATGAGATGAGCACTGACCATTTAAACATTTTATAACGGATTCCAAATGAATCTACTATTAGAAGACAACAATCCTGCTTTCACTCCTAAGGCTAATATATTGATGATGAAGTGGGTGGGGGGCTATGCTGATGACATAGGTGTTCATAACTGGAATAAGAATAATCTTGAACAGAAAATCAACATCCTCTAACAAATGTTCCGAGAAATAGGACACAAGATAAATCTTTCCAAAACATAAATTCTGATCTGAAAGTGAAACGAAATCAGTGATGGCACCTACCTTGAATCCGTCATAAAAATGCAAGATGCGGAATAATTAAATAGCACATATTCTAGTCACCTCGGCATATGAATCAATTATAAGAAATACGCATAGGAGAAAAAGAAATTTAACATAGAATAAATTGCGGCAGAAGTAGATTCGCCCAACACCGCAAATGACTATGAAAATAAAAGACCAACCTAAAAACACAAGTCATGTTCTTTAATAAATTGATACTTTCATATGAATGTTATGCATGTCACCAAATCCGTTTAGAATTATCTAAACCGTCAGATGTATACAACCATCTTCTAAGATTAATAGTGAAAAATGGTTTTGAGGAAGTAAATTCTGAGGGTCTTGTCAAAGATGATCCTTCTTTAAACATAATTTACTGGTGCTACCGAAGAACAAAGAACTGTACCAAATAACAGAAAGCACATCAATTGACGACTAGCAACAACAATTAAAATGCGTAGCACATATAATTCGATGAGAAAATAATGACATAATCAATATGTTAACATTCGACACCACTTCAAATAAAAGGTTCCAAAGGAAACCACCATCAATATTGGAAAGAGCGATAAAAACTACCAAACTTGAGAAACCTGAGATTTTTAAGAGACAGATTTTATAAATTTCAACCGAAAATAGTACTGGCTGCTCGGTCAATGAACGTCAAATGTTTCCTTGTATGGGAACGGCTAATATTACTATTTCATATCAATCTCTTAAACTGCTGACAAATAATTTGACACACAAGGATGTCTCGAAAACCTGAATTGCCTCAATGCCAAGGAGGCTTTAACTGAAAATTTGAAACGCTGATTCTAGCAACATTTACAGTTTGTGATGATAACAATAAACTTACATGTATATGTGTATTCATACTGGCAGTTTTACAAATATTTCCTTTAAAGAAGCGATCCAAAATGTGCCAGTCGAATTTCGATAACTAGAAAGATGTTACCGTTATTGAAAAGGTTATTTTTGTTGGTGTTGAAAAAAGAAAATGAACCTTTAACAATGACCTTGATCAAGACTCGTAAAATTAATATTTCAGAATATATATATATATATATATATATATATATATATATATATATATATATATATATATATGAAAATTTCTCCGAATAAAACCAGTAGAGAGATGACTATTGGTTGTTTCCTGTATATGACCCTAATGATTCTCTAAGAAAAGGAAGAACTATGATTCAGCTACAGGGCAGAAAGTTTATTCTTAAAAGTTGTTCCTTTGTAACCTGGCCGGTTTACGGACACATCACGATGAAACACCGTTTCCCATGCGAGCACCGAATTTCAGCAACGTCGAGCATAGTCTTTAGGAGAAGACTGTTTTGCAATCTTCAGTGGGCGGGTGGTGTAATAGATAATGGCTCGGAAATGTTAATCGGAGAGCAGAGTTCGAATTCCAGTTATGTTCGTTATATTCACTAACATGCAAATACCCTTTGGAAAGATATGAAATCCCCATCTTCTCCCTCAATTATGAGTTAATTAATAGTACTTATTTCACTAAACAATAATTTCAAAAAGAAATTCTTACATCCTAAAAATATTTTAGATTTTAAGAATTTTTACTGACTTTAAATAACCTGCAATGTGTTGATAAGCCATAGAAACGGAATCAGATTTTATTAAAACGGTTTAATAATAATCAAGATGTATAATAAAATGATACTAAAAATGAAGCTAGTGTTTCTTCGTTGATAGTTAGGCATTGCAAGAAAATGATTTTACTGATGTAAACGTCATTTACGAAGTATTTCCAATAATGATGGGAATTTCTTTTTATGTTACTGTAACCAACGTTTGCCTTCTACAGAAAACATTTTCTTTGTCGCTCATTCTTATTCTTATTTGCTGTTACTGTTATTTCATTTGTTTAATGCTCGTGTTCCCTTCGCCCAGATTGGGAAATCGACGTCGAATAGAAGCTGGTAGCAAGTTTCGATTGGCATTTCCCAATTCGCGCCACTCAGGGAGAGTGACGCAGTGCGCATGTGCTGCATTCGCTATCTATCACAAAAATGGCGATCACGAGCACACATGCCAATAACAGGAAAACATTCTACTTTTACCTTCGTTAGGTTTTATTCTGATTTTCTTTTTATTCAATTGCATCTGATTAAACAAAAATAACAATAAAAATTTGACGATGCCAAGTTATTCTATGTTTTGCATAGTTTTATTTGCTTTTAAAACCTTCGATTCCCAACTGAAAATGTGAGTTTTCTTTATTTCTTTTAAAGTTTTGAAGGAATTTTACATATGTATGCGGGCGTTGGCGTATGCATGTATGCGTAAAAAGAAAGAAAGATAAAGTTCTAAAACTTTCGATAGTTTTGTCAGTTCTTCAAGATGCCTTGTTACACGGTTCTACCATTTATTGTATCTTTTTCCTTCTCATTAAACATAATTTCTTTTCTTTTTTATATTGATATTCTTTTGTTGTGTTTCATCGTGAATAATGTTATCAGTTTTAGTTCCCTTTTTGATTTCTCCTCTTTCTAAATTCTTCCTCATTGCTTCATCAGCATCAGAATCTGGCAATGATGCAATGATCATCCCCTTTTTCTTAGTCATCGTATTTCTATTCATGTTGTTTCTGATGATGGGCGTTCCATCTTAAACATTAATCATCATCAAAATGTAAATCATCGTCTCTTCACTTTCTTTTTTTTTTCATACTCTATCTTCCTTTCTTTTCCCTACTTTCTTTCCTTTACCTAAATTTCCATCGTGTTTACTTGTATCGTTTTCTTAAAGGTTTATCTTTTTACTTTGCAACATCATTTCCATTTCTTTGTTAATCACCTGGTTTTTCCATACATTTTTGATTTCTATTTTTAGATACCTCCATTCTTCATAAATATATTATTTGCCTCAGGAATTTGTATCTGTGGCTTACATTTTCACATGACCACTAACATCTATATATTTACCTCTACAACTTCTACGGCATAATTAAATTCCTATAGACTTTTAAAATGATTTTTCTCTCGCCATTTTTCTATTTCTGTAGACTTTGCCTCGCTTCAACATCGATTTCTCATTCTGCCACTCTTCTTTCGATGTTCCTCGCCACCAACGTGACTGCCGGCTTCTTTCTCTATTTACAATTAGCATAATCACTTAGCAAATATCGGCAATGTTGAAAACGGTAAATATTTGTGCAAAGAATCAAATCTGTGCAAATTTACAGGTTACAAAGGAACAGCTTCTGAGAATAATGGTTCTGCCCTGTAGTTGAATAAGAGTTCATCCTTTTGTTGCACACTGATTAGTGTTTGAGAGTTGAAATGACATTATTTTAATTCTTTTTTCATATTCAGAACAGTATCAGTAATGCACCTGGGTTCTTAACAAAGGAAAATAAAAACTGTATTTATTACTTGTGTAGATACATTTCATGTAATATTGTGAAGATTGAATAGAGCAACTTTAATTAGGAATTAAGCAAAAAGTGATCCTTTTCAATTAGGTTGAATTAAATATGTTTGCTATTTAATTTAAAGACTTATTAAAAGGACTGCCAACGAGTGTGTATGGTAAATGAGTTTACTATGAAAAATCCTGGAAAAATATAAAGAGGTTGCAGAAATAAAATATTTGCGACGATTTGGTATTAGAATTATAGACGGATGTTTTCTATTTTAAAAGGAAGGAATGAAATTAATTCATCAAAGTGTTTTACATAAAGTGGACAGTTCAATGAATGCTTCAGATGTAAGTCAGCAGTATGCCCAGTGTTATTCACTTGAAGTGATATTCTAAAAACGGGCCTGCAAAATGTACAGATCTAGATTTTTCCCGTTGAATTTGCTTCTTGATTATTCCTCATAAAGATGGAGGAAACGAAAGCGTAATTATTAATAAATCTTCCCTTGGATTCTACAGAAGTTTTGTAGAGATCAACAACACAGGCTGAATTTATCGCTGAAAAGCATCGACTGTTATATAAAAAGAAATGAGCTCGTGTATGGAAAAATAAAAAAGTTTTCTGAATAACAAGTCATTTATTTGATATTATGAGCGTACAGACAGATCGTCGTAATTTTACGAGAATCCACAAGATGACAGTTTTGCTTGTGAGCAGCCAAGTGGTTCCTTTTAGGATGTAATATAGATACATTTTTCCTCGGGGACAGTGTGAAATATAAAATATATACTCGTATTTCTGCATAGGAGTTATTGATTTCTGGACAGTGTTTTACGGTGAACGCGCAACACAGAAAACTTGTTATCCGATAGCACAGATGTTTTATGCACCCCCCAACACAAACCCTGATCTACAAGCACGAAAGACGTTCGTGTATACTTGCCTGGTGTCCTTTTACTCTAAGCTGTTGAGATAGTTTCGCAGAATTTTATACCGAGTAGAGTTGAATCGGTGTGGATCTACAGAGAACTGGTCGGCTCGATCAAATCTCAGGGTACATCTTCAAAGACTTCGAGTGTATATCTATCAAGTCCTTTCTCTGCTGGTGCAAGCAACTAATGTTTGATCTCTGTAATATAAATAAGATATTTTGTTTATGATTTTCGATAAGGTTTTTGGACATTTTTGGTTTTGCTTGAAGTTTCTTAGAAATGATTTACAGTGCAAATACTCCTTATCGTATACTGAATAAATCTGCATAGTTTAAGTAGATACAATTTATCCATAGAAATATGATTCTGAAACCATATGAAAACAATTGTACCAAAAATATGTGGATAAAATATTTTATTTAAAATGATATAAAAAATAAATAAGTTTATGATTTGGTTTAAAAATGGTTTAGTTTTTTTCTACTTTTACGAATGACGCACTTTTACGTTTAAAATACTCATCACAGTTCATATTTTTGGAAAGCTAACAGTTTTCGATCCTAAAATTAATGTCAGAAGACCGTAACTTAAATATTATGCAATTAAGACATAATAAGATTATTTACTGGAGTATGGATTTGTATTATTTTAGAACTTGTCTTGTTCTCCGACATTGATTCAGGTATTCTCTTTGTCGATTATGTGATAGCGATGTCACCTTATTAATAAAACTTACAAAAGTGTTGACGAATCTCTGGGGATTGTGATAAAAGATTATTTGTTGTGACTTAGTGACACATCAATTTTTCGATGGTAATGAAGAAACTTTTCTTATGGTTGGTTGAACGTCATTGAGTATTATGATGTTTATTGTTTGATTTCTAAAATTTTATATCTGTTGATGTTAACAAAAACACAAAATAAGTATGTGCAAATAAGATATAACTACAGAGCCAATTCTTATTTTCAGATATGACTTATCTTTGTTTCATGTCCCGAAAACATTTCTCCTGAATCAAATTATCAAGAGAGAAATATAGAAATTTTCTTAGTTGTCTTACTGCTACAATATTTGAGGATGATCTGATCTGGTCGGATGTTTTATTAAGCTACTTAAACTCTAATCTGCCTGTGGTTCAAATGTCATATATATTTTCCATTTGTTCTTTCTCCCACATGAGTTAAATGTTTACGACTTTCTCTTTGTTTCACCTTTCCTTTTCCTTCACGGCAAATATTACAAAAAGTATATATAACATGCGATTCTTTTCTTTTTCTTTTTGTCTCCTTTCCGCTATTATTATTCGTTTCTTTCCATTGTTTTATCTCTGTCTTCATCCATCCGATTTTCTTCTTCCTTTTTCCAGTGACATATTTTTCATTCTATTGTCCTGTTTTCATTTTTTCTTTTTGCAAAAACTCTCCTCTTTTCTCTTCTCGATTGCTTCCGTTTTCTGACTTATATATTCGTTTTTTTTTGTCTTCTTTTTTTCCAAATGGGATATAAACAAAGATTTCTCTTCGCCTGTCACCGCAATTTTTTGAAAATGAACAATGCAAGCTTTCAACGCATGCGCCCCAATCGCGTATCAGTCCAACAAGAATTTCTGGTTCCAAATGGCTCTCTAGCTGAAACCGAGCCCGATGGACAGGAAATAGGAATGGAGTCTGAAAGGAGACGGATTTTGTGGTGTTTTCTTTTCCTTTTTTTCTTTTTACCAAAAACAGAACATAAATCACTTTCAGCTCATATTTCTTTTGTTCACATCAGTTTCATCAACCTCAATTCTAAATATGTACCAAGCGAGAAAACGATTTCGTAGGCATTTGCTTAATGTCTATCATTTACAAATTTAGCTATCTTTCTCTATTTACAACCTCCCTTTCTATTTCTCGTTTATTTTTCTTGTCTTTTATTAGCTACTAATATTTTTCTAACCAAGATACATAAATCTGTCAATGTATTTATCTTGGACCTATGGTCTTCTATATCTGTCTATATCTCTGAGATGAAGTATTATGCTTGCTTACATTATTTACATTATTCGGACTGTTATCCTCATGACAATGAAGACGAGGATAACAGTCCTCATCTTCCTCCTATGTAAATAATGTAAGTTATCGTCTTCTATTTTATGGTTTGTGTGTATAGAAACATTTGGTATTTAGGCCGAATACAGCCCAAAATTCTGTGTTAATTAATAAGCCCAAATACTATCACTGACTTGTAAAGTTCCATACTTAAAACAGAATAAAATGTTACAGAGAATATAATTTTTGAAAGTTTTTTTTTTCTCTTTAAGGTTTACCCTTTATAAAGCCCGGGGGACGCTCGATGTAGAGGGTTACGATAAGAGGCAATTTGTGCGTATAGAAGTGGACGATAACGGTTAACACTAGCCTTCAACAGGTTAACCATTAAAGCGATCGGGGAAACATCGACTTGGGAGTCGCTTCCACAGAGCAGTAGTTCATGTGAAGAAGCTGTTTGTGTGGAACTTCTCGCCTATGGAATACGGAGGTAATGTGAGTGGCTTGCTCAATGTCAGTGACAGATTTTTATGATTAAATATATAATGTTTTTATATCTGATTTGGTTATTATAGTTTCGTCATGATTTTAATATTGCAAAAAAAGAATGAGATTTTTATTATCTACATACCACAAAAATAGATTTATATTTAGTTTCTGAAAATTTATGAATTGTCCAAATGTTATAATTTTCACATTGACCTGTTGTCTTAATATCTTTTAAGAAGTGGACGTTCATAAAGTCAAAGGCTGTAAAAGTAAAGTTCGATATCTGAAAATTAATAAATTCTTAATTAAAGCCTGTCTAGTGCGTGACGTAAATTTTCTTTTAACTTTTCCTTTACAATCGTTTTATTTAGCAAAATATTTTTAAAAATAAAATCCACCAAACATTTTTATTACAATTATGTTTTCTTCTATTTTGATTGCTACATCTGCCAGTCTGTGATTAATTTATACTTTTCTTTGTCAGTCTATTACCTCTGTTGTTTGCCTGTCTATCCACAAACTGAGACGTTTTACCTTCAAATATCGATGACTTACATTTTAGATTCTATTACTTCAAACTAAACAAATTATACATTTTAATAGCTGTTAATGAAACGGGTCGTTTCCCTATTTCTAAATATTAAAAATATTGAAATATGCCAAATACTGAAAAGTATTTCACAGAAAAATAAAGAGAACGTTACTGAGGTTTCAAAATTAAGAGCAGTTCAGGTGCAGAAGAAGAAGAAGAAGAAGAAGAAGAAGAAGAAGAAGAACTACTCTATAAATATACGAGAAAGAACTCATTTGAAATAAACAGTAATTTACACATGCAGAAATAATACAAAAATTTCCGTTTAGAATTACAAGTTCAGACAAGTACTTCTGTAAATGCAGCAACCATGCCTCAAAAAAGCCTTCACCTGGCCATCATACAAATATCAAAGCTTAAAAATCATTCCCACGATATTCCTCTGTAATACCATGCGATATCATCAAATGTTGTCGGTTCTTTGACCAGCGTGAGAATGATTGATTTATCCAAATGCAGTTTGTAGCTGATCCTAGAATTTACTATATTTCCTGCTTTTTGGTATCGACATAAACAGGTGAGCTAAATATGCAGAAATTGATTTTGTAATAAATACTCAACGTCTGCAGTCGAGAGAATATACAGTTATGCAGTAATGTCCTGTATCTTCATTTTTTTAAAATAACCGACCAAATATCAGTTTCAGAACACAAATCAATGAATGCGATCTCAGCTAAAAAGAGGAAAATTCCATGAAGCAACCTGATTGTGACACCTACATACTTGGGACCTCTTTCAGTCCGAGAATAAACTTGGTTACCTGACCTAAATGTACCCAACCGCAAAATTATACGCTGCTTTTGTTAAAACCTCTCGCTACAGCGCGCACAGTTGACTGTGATTCTTGTCAGGTGTAACCTTATCAGAGTAGGTGTCGTGTCTTTGTGCCTCAGCGTCACTTTATTGGAATGCAGCTCCTGCACTCAATAATATCGGATAGATTGACAGTTTGACGTAAATTAATAGCCTTCGACAGTAAATCGTTAGGGTTAAAATTTGGCTACAGGAGACTTCAAATTCGCATATTAGATGCAAGACAATTTCCTTGGTAATTAATAAGTGCATTTTATATTCCGTCAAATACGGTATTCAATCCCTTTGGTGTTTGAAGGATTGTTAATAAACATTTATTAATCTATTAAAATCGAGGCCTCTCTGCAACACTCTCCTAGTTTGTGTTCGGGTTGTAATGAGGAATAGCTTGTCCGATTTTATGATTCGATTTTGTTTATTTCCTTAGTTTGTGCTAGGGAAATATTTTTGCTCAAAGCAATGAGCCTATTTATAAACATGAATTATCAAAGTTGCACACGCCTACTTCATTCTGTCTAAGCCCCATGTGCTTGGGGGTGTACATCCCCGTGCGTGCAGGCTGAATCTGTTAAAATGTGTGCTTCTATTAAAATGTGTGCTTCATAAATATTCTGATAAATATTGTTTCAAAGATAAGCTACGCCTTTAATGATAATTCATTTTCTGTCCGTTAAATTATCATCCAAAAAGAACTTCAGGTCGCCGTGAAATATAATTTACGTACACTTATATATACCGAGGTACTCGTAAAGGAAACTATATTTCGGAGGCATGCTTAGCAAATGATTTCGTAAAACTGTCATCATTATGAGTCCTGTCACCGGATGTCGTCTTATGGTTTTTGCGCAGTAGGACAGCTGACGAATTTCAGCTCTGGTCTGGTTTACACAACCCCTACCGGTCTTTTGAACAGGGGCAGACGTTTATCACTTGTTTCCTGTTTAGAGCTGGGTTTCCGGTTCCTTCTAAGCCATTACGATTCTCTTTCACCCCCAGTAGCCCCTTGCATCTTAGTGGCATTATCGTCTTACTTGGGTTGAACTGATTAATGAATATCTGGGTTTAAAGGCGGAAAATTATTCATTTATGCTTAGCTTGTCTTGCACAAGGAGACCTGGCGCAGTCCAACTATCTCTCCTTAACTCAAACAACATCCGATAACCTCTACATAGGCGCCTCGCCTTTGTCACGGACACGTGGCCGTCGACTTCATCAGGGGAAATCTCCGCTCTCTTCGTTGACTTCAGAAACATATTTTTGTGAAAAATTATTTTAAGATTAAGATTTAAATTACAACTGACATCAGCTGCTCGGTAATTTTAATGGCAAATGTTTCCTTATAGGGAAACGGCTAGTATTATCATTAATTGTCTATATTTCTAAGATGAGGTATTGTAACTATTTATATCTTTATTGTGATATTCACGTTGTTTCGACCGCTGTACGTTCTGGCCCTCGAATGAACCCTTTATTTATGGGGGTAGATTACTCAGATTTTACGTGCCATGTCTTTTCTTCATATCTGTTTAGGTTAATATCCTTTAGTAACTCAACTCTACAAGATTTTGTTCACCTCTGCTGTGGTCAGGTATTGAACTCACAAATCTTTGGGTCAAGTCACTGGATTACCATTTTATCCATGTGTCTCAAAAATTCATAGATTAATGTCTCCAATGACCCGGTGGATAAAAGATATCCAGAAAAGGTACATTTTCGAAATTCCAACGTATATCACCTGAAGATAACCGGGGCGTACGACGGCCGAAATGACTTGAAAATGACAAGATGAGGACAGCAGATCGAACAAAGTAAATAGTGTAAATATTAACATTACTATTATCTATATTTATTACTTCGTATCACTGTATCATATTATCCGTGAATTTGCAAATAATTTGCGAAGAGGATAACTCATGATCTACAAACGTTATCCAAAAGTCAGAGTTTTATTTTTTATTTGAACATTATATTGTCTGTTTATTAACGACAATTATTAATATCCATTAGTGCAGAAGGATATAAACAGGTCGAGATCTTAAACGTTAATTACATCACTGTTTTTGTCTTTACTGATGTTGGAAAAATAATTTTCAAAATTGTCATTTGTATAAAATACAAAATATTTTTTGTAATGGATTTCACTTCAGAACGTAGTCGATCATAGCTCACCACAGATTCCTTTTCATTACTACCTCTTTTAGCTTGAAGAGAAAAAAAAGAACGTTTTACATCTCCCAAAGACATTTATGCGAAAGTGAATGCTGCCGACTAGCCCGAAAATTTGAACGCTGTTCACCGATATCACTTTCCGTGCAGATATCCGTTGCACTAGCAACACGCTCATGTGCCCTTTATTCGTTCATATGAATTTCACGTTTTTAACACCCAATATTTCGGAATTACAACGCCGATCATAGTCTCCTTCCCTCCCTCTCTCCCTCCCTCCCTCCCTCTCATATGTATATACATACATTATATATATATATATATATATATATATATATATATATATATATATATATATATAGTCCCGCTATTCGTCATCATTAAGCCTAACTCGTTTTTAGTGCGTCTATATTCGGAACGATGTCTTATTTCCTATTATTCACATGAAATTAATAGCTCTCATTTCCCCTTTTAACGTCTCTCTCTCTATCGCTCTCTATCTCTCTTCTCTCTTTTTCTCTACCTCTTTCCCAGAACTGTGGAACCCGGCCCCAAGTATAATCACATGTCTTTGTGAATAGAACCAATTGACAAATTCCAGTCTGATTTTGTGCTAGACGGCCACAAATTAGTATCGCTTCAAAAGCTTCATTTCAGACACATTTTGGCTCCAGAGCAAAGACATTTAACAACAACGGTCGTGTTACACCAGCGCAGTAATTAAAAGAGGTTTTCAGTCACGTTGTCCTCTGCAAACACTGAAATATGTTCATCAATGTAAGTCTTCATGTACATCTATTATATATTAATATCTATATGTATGTATATATGCATATAGACATTTATATGTATATATTACCGTGTAGATGTGTTATGATAATTGTGTAATTTAAACGTAGCTTTTGATCATTTGTAATGTTCCTGTTTTTATGGAAATGCAAGTGTGGCGTTTTGTACTTAGCCACCCAGAATTTTGAGAAGATTCCCTCTACTATATTCCTTGGCATTTCAACCACAAAGCAATGAACATTTTGTTAGCGATTTATGCTTACATATGTAATAGATAATGTCTTTCTAAAACATCGAAGATTTTTAATGCAATTGATGGTACTGACTCCAGGGATCATAGGGTATCGAGTATGAATAAATGACACGGATTCTGAAGGCATCTATTTTGAATTAGAAGGACGAGTCAGTAGAATGACTCAAAAACTCAGCCAAGTGTATAATGAACGTGATTTGATGTCTATGGTAAAAAGAAACGAAATGATTTGGGGAGCGAAGTTTTTGATCTTCCCATTCTCTTTCTGATTACCCGCATCTTATTTTTATTCTCTCACACTCTTTGCTTCTCTCTCTCTCATTGTTTCTCTCTTACCTTTTATCTTTCTACCCTTATTTCTCTCTCTCCTTATTTCTCTCTTTATTTCTCTTTATTTTTCTCTCTCTTTCCTCTCTCAATGTTTTTCCCTCTCTTTGTTTCTTTCTCTCTTTTGTTTCTTTCTCTCTTTTGTTTCTTTCTCTCTTCTTGTTTCTCCCCTTCTCTCTCTATCTCTACCTCTTCCTCTATATCTCTGCTTCTCTGTATATATATATATATATATATATATATATATATATATATATATATATATATATATTGTGAGACCGGAAACTACCTACACAATAGACTCTTCCAGGCCTACATTAAGTAGGCGACATAGCACTCTACAAGAGAGTGATGGAGAGTGAAAGAGAGTGATGAAGAGTGACACAGAGAGACAGTGAGAGTATCGTACGACTACCAGTGTTGGACACTAACTTATAGTAAGCTCTGCTTACACTATCTCTGTAACCTGTTGTTAATATCTCTTTCTTACATCTAATCCGTGTTCCGTGTTTTACTTCTGTGGGCACAACTTTGGCCCCCACATCAGTGGCGACGAGGATTCTAGAAACGCACTCACGACGAAACCTAAATACCTTACCAATACCACATCTGGATCGACGAAGAATTCGAGAAACGCATTCACGTCGAAAAACCGCAATACCTTGCCAGTCCCACAACAGCAGCGACAGAGAAGATTCGAGAATTTCGTTCTCACCGTATAAATAGCGACAGTACTCGAAAAATGCACAAACTCCACGCGTTCCCACAGTAGTGTTGAACGTGAAATTAAGCTGGTATTAATACATTAGCGATTTAAAAGCTAAACACCCAGCGTCTATATATATTCCAATACCAAACGCCATTGACAAACTAGCGATTCGACATCTACGGAATATTAAAGTCTGCCCAATACGAGAACGATTTCTACACACCCACACACACAGAAAAAAAACAGTTGTTCGTAAAAAACTGACAACACAAGATCATGTACTACCATGGTACTCAAGTTTTCGGAAAAAACTATCGAAAATTTTTTTATGTAACTGAGTTGAACTCGGGCATAAATTTTTTCTCCCCTCAAATTCACTGAGGTGAGTTTTCTTCATTTTGTGCCTCTAAAAAAAAAATTCAAAAACAAGTGTGGTGAAAAAAATATTCAATTACGTTAGAATTAACGGAACCACGGAAAAAAAAGCTAAACACACATAATTAGTTTAGTTTAACTATTGTCTGTCCATTTTTTTCTGTAAAAGAGAAAAAAAAGGAACAAAAATCTATCAAGATTTTTTTATGTACCTCCTCTTAGTACACGTGTTTCAAAGCAACAAAAAAGCACTGTCATTTGGAATATTTGCAAAAAGTAGTTGCCCAAATGTTAAAACTAAATTTGGACCAGCAACAAAAATCAGAAGAAAGACAAGAACAACTATTTTTGGATTTACATAAACAGCAAACGGAATTCCAAAAAAATACGCTTCAGAATGATGAACTACAACAGAAACAACTTAAAGAATTACTCGAAAATGCATTAAAAGGCTCAAACTCTGAAAAAAGATACAATATTCTCCCAGAGTATAATCTACAATTCAATGGAAACCTTTGAATACGTACCAGAGGAAGACAAAACGTTCCTGGCTTTTTACAGGCGCTACGAAGATATTTTCAACGTAGACTGTGAACAATGGTCCAGTAAAAAAAAGGTACGTCTACTATTGAGAAAACTGGGAACTACAGAACATAGTAGGTTCGTAGACTTCATACTACCCAAGAAAACGACTGACTTGGATTTTTCAGAGATTATTAAGCTCCTATCGGAACTATTCGGGCCTAACACAACCTTGTTCCACAAACGTTGGAAATGCCTGAATACAGTCAAAGACAACCAGCAAGATTTTCTAACATTTGCAGCATCGGTGAACAAGCTATGTAATGATTTTAAACTAGCCGAACTGACTGCCGATGATTTTAAGTGCTTAATTTTCGCACAAGGTCTAGTATCTGCAGAAGACGCCGAAGTCAGACGACGGGTACTGACTAAGCTTGAGAACGAACAAGGATTGACTCTCCAAAAACTGGCAGAGGACTGTCAAAGAGTAATATCTGTAAAGCGTGACTCAAACACTATCGAGGAATCAGGAGTGACTCAGATTAATAAAATCAGAAGTAAGTCTACCTCCTATTCCCCTCAAAAAGACAAAAGGCAAATCTCATGTCCTAAATTACGCAGTAACCAAAACTCAAATAGGTTAAAGAAACCGCCCGGACAATGTTACCATTGTGCTAAATGGCATTGGATGAAATTCTGTCCAGTTAAGAACAAAAAATATTGCAAAAATTGCAATAAAAGTGGGCATACTTTAACTCGATGCTTGTACGCCAACAGAACGAGAAAACCCAAAAATAAAATTAGGCAAGCTCAATCTGACAATATTGTTGATAGGAATTTAAGGAAATATGTAACTGTGGATATTTTCAATAAGTCCATTAAATTCCAGCTTGACTCGGGCTCTGACATTTCAACTATTAACTGGCGTACTTGGCAAAAATTAAACAAGCCGACCTTATTAAAAACGGATAAAACAGCAAAATCCGTAACTGGAGAAAATATTAACATTTTAGGCGAGGTAATACTTACAGTAACACTAAATGGAGTTACCAAAAAGCTCAAAGCCTACGTATTAAAAATTTAAGACAACTTATTTGGAACTGATTGGATAGAAAAATTCAATCTTTGGGATTGCCCAATGAGTACATTTTGTCGCAAGATACAAAGTACAACGTCCAATTTGGTAAATCTAAAAAAAGGAACTCAAACAACAATTTCCCCTGTTTTTTTCTGGCGGCCTTGGGAAATGTACTAAAATGAAAGCTAAGTTCAAGGTGAAGGACGGTGCACAACAGGTATTCAAAAAGAAACGGAATGTCCCTTTTGCTGCTCTAGAGCAAATCAATAAAGAGTTAGATAGACTCGAACAAGCAGGTATTCTGTCAAATACAGATTTCATCGAGTGGGCAGCACCTACGGTCTACGTAAAAAAGAAGTCCAATCAAATACGAGTATGCGCAGATTTTTCCACGGGGTTAAACGTTGCCTTGCAAGATGACCACTATCCTCTTCCAAGCCCTGAAGAAATTTTCAATAAACTCAATGGTGGAAAATTTTTTTCTAAAATCGACCTCTCGGACGCATACGTTCAGATAGAGGTGGAAGAAGAAAGTTCCAAATTGCTCTGCATAAACACCCATAGAGGGTTGTACAAATACAACAGGCTGGCTTTTGGAGTAAAGGTTGCGCCTGCAATTTTCCAGCAGGTCATGGACGCCATGCTGGGCGATCTTGACTACGCAACAGCCTATTTGGATGATATACTAGTTACTAGTAAAACTACGGCAGAGCACCGGAACCATATAATAAACGTATTCGAAAAGATACAAGAATACGATTTAAGGTTAAGGAGGAAAAGTGTGACTTTTTCTTACCAGAGATTAAATACTTAGGACACATTATAAATAAAGATGGTCGTCGGCCGGATCCAGAAAGAGCCAACGCGATCAGAAACATGTCGGCCCCAGATAACGTTCAAGCGTTACAAAGCTTCCTAGCTAATTTTTACCAAGGGTTCATTAAGAACATGCAAAATTTGAGAGGGCCTCTAAACCAACTTTTAAAAAACGATAAACCATGGTCATGGAGTCTAGAATGCCAAGCCGCATTCGAGAAGATCAAGAAAACTCTTACTTCAGACCACTCCCTCACACATTTCGACCCTAGTCGCAAGTGATGCAATCTCGTACGGCATAGGCGCTTGCATATTACAGACTATTCGCGAAAATCTGTGGCTCACGCATCAAGATCTCTACTTCCAGCTGAGAAACAATATTCTCAAATAGAGAAATAGGCTCTAGGGTTAATATTTGCTGTGACAAAATTTCACAGATATCTACATGGTAGACGGTTCATACTGCAGACACATCATAAACCTCTGATTACAATTTTTGGGTCTAAAAAAGGTCTGCCAGTCTATACTGCAAATAGACAACTTCGTTGGGGAACGATTCTCTTAAACTATAATTTCAAGATAGAGTTCCTAACAACCAAAAATATTTGCCATGCAGACAGTTTATCGCGACTCATTCCAAAAAATACAGAAGTCTTTGAAGACTCCGTCATTGCTACTCTAAGGACAAATTGTGAAATCAAAAACATGATCGCGAGTACCATAAGAGAGCTCCCAGTTACTTTGGCCGACATAAAAAGGGAGTCTCGAGAGGATGAATTCATTCAATCCATAAAAAGCAAAATTCGAAACAAAGACTCCAATGTGCCTGAAGTTTTCTCCCTCTGCGATAATGTCCTACTATATAATGACCGCGTAGTGATTCCAAACAGCCTACAAAGAAAAATCCTCAAGGATTTTCACATGGAGCATCCGGGGAAGAACCGTACGAAAAGCCTCATGCGCTGCTACGTTTATTGGCCAAACATGGACAAGGACATAGCAGACATGATAGAATCATGCAAAGGATGCGCGCTTGCAGCAAAAGCTCCAAACACGACGTGCAAACCATGGCCCATAACAGATCATCCTTGGCAAAGAATTCATGTGGATTTTGCAGGGCCTATGGACAACATGTACTACCTCATTGTTGTGGATCGCCACTCAAAATGGCCTGAGGTCCTACAATGTAAAAGACCAACCACAAACTGCACGATCGGATTTCTATACGAGCTATTCGCGCGTTTTGGCGCCGTAGATTGTATAGTTACTGATAATGGCACTCAATTCACATCAAGTGAATTTAGAGACTTCTGCAAGTCATATCAGGTGGACCACGTTACAACGCCTCAGTACCACCCTAGGTCAAATGGCCAGGCCGAAAGGTTAGTGGACACTTTAAAAAGGGCTTTAAGAAAGGCACTAGGCACACCGACAGATAGAGCATTGCAACAATTTCTGCAGGTGTATCGGATAACCCCTAATCCGAACACGCCTATGGGAAGCTCGCCTGCAGAAACAATGTTCGCAAGAAAAATCAAGTCTGTCTTCGACAAACTTATTCCACGGCAAGCAAAGTTAAAAAAAAACGTATCGCCTCATTTCTGGTGATCAGAAAATGCCGTTTGAAGGAATCACTACAAAATACCTATGAAGAGCCGATCGACGTAATTTTCGATCATTTCGATCTCGACATGCCCCAAGTCTCTCCTGAAGTGCGACGCCCAGGAAGGAAAAAAAAATTTACTCAACCGCTCGACGTAAATCCCAAGAGGAAAAAGTATTAACAGTTTTATTTTTTCTCTCTTTTTCAAAAAGAAAACTCTTTGGAAGGGGGGTATTGTGAGACCGGAAACTACCTACACAATAGACTCTTCCAGGCCTATATTAAGTAGGCGACATAGCATTCTACAAGAGAGTGATGGAGAGTGAAAGAGAGTGATGAAGAGTGACACAGAGAGACAGTGAGAGTCTCGTACGACTACCAGTGTTGGACACTAACTTATAGTAAACTCTGCTTACACTATCTCTGTAACCTGTTGTTAATATATCTTTCTTACATCTAATCCGTGTTCCGTGTTTTACTTCTGTGCGGCCAACTTTGGCACCCAGATCATATATATATATATATATATATATATATATATATATATATATATATATATATTTATCTTTCTATATATCTGCTCCGCTCTATATATCCCTGCTTCTCTATATGTATCTCTGCTTCTCTCGCTATAACCATTTATATATCTGCTTCTCTAGATCCCTCTATTTTCCTTTTTCGCTATATCTCTCTATACCCGTGCTTCTCTATACCTTTCTATATTTTTACTAATATATATATATATATATATATATATATATATATATATATATATATATATATATGCGACGTGTAAATTGTTGCCATTATATATTTTTACATATATTATTTATATGTACGTTTTTTTGTTTTGGTAACTGCAGTGAATATTAGGGTCAGTTGGGCAGCGTCTTTGAGAGAAAGACCACGATGACGCAATTCACTTCGCCAGAAATTTGGAAACGTCATACTGTGCTCTTTGGTATTCGTGTCAGAAGCTACGATACAAACATACGAGTGTTTAGGTGTCAGTGCACAGGATTTGAAAATATTTGGATGATATATCCAGTCAACATCATGGTGTTTGTAATGATCTCTGGTGACGGCAACGTTATACCTCCATTTATCTTTCCACAGATGGCTACCCCCAGCAATGAGGCCACCTGTTTGCCGTGGGTAGCGACTGGTGATGTTTGGGGAAGGGAGTCGTGTGGTTGAGGGCTTCAGCAGTGTGGATTAGATAATTCTGATTCCTAACACACCACTTTGGCCCTTACTTGGACTAGACGGACGGTGGGACAGGCACAAACTGATCAATCGGCTGGTCGCGTCAAGTCCTTGCAACTATATATTTAGTCCCGACCGTATTCTTTAATATGCACTTGTGGCAAACATCCAAACCTTTTTGATATTAAAGGTGCTAGAAGGCGGTCGCTGCGGATCAGTTTTATTGAGAGATTAGGACTTTGATCACTAAGTTTTACGACATATTAAACCTGAAATTGGCAGAGGTTCGGAGTTTTATCCCCTATTAGATATACTGGTAGTGTATCCCCGTCTCAACCAGAGCGAATGGGTTTCCCTCCTGATAAATTCCCAATATCTTTGACTCCGTGAAAAACAAACACTAATTATGGCTTCTTTAAAAAAAAATCTATCCGAATCAGACTCTGAGACTGAAGATAGTGATATAATAACTAGAAGATTAAGTAAGTTCTCAGCCTTTCTCATTGAATGGGTAATAACTAGCAGATCAAAACCAAATCGATTAAAAAATTCAGAAACGGAAACATTTTAGTGGAATGGAACGAACAATAAACAGACAGAAAACCTGCTAAAATGGAAAAGTTTGACGATTACAAATGTAAAGTTTATCCACATGAACGATTGAATCCTTGTAAAGGTGTAATAAGAATTCAGGGACTGATTTTGACAACAGAAGATGAGATCAAAGCAGCACTATATAAATAGAGTGTTACTGAATACAAGAGAATCCAATATTAGAAGGAACGGCGAAACCATACATACTGACAATTAATTCGCCTACCATTCCCAAAGAAATCAAATTAGGTTTCACTATCGAAAAAGTAGAACTCTACATGCCAGCTCTGTTACAGTGATTCAAATGCTAGAAATTTGCGCACCACAGGGGCATATGCCAAGGACAACAAGTTTGTGGCAGATGTGGGAAAAATGCAAACTTCCAAACATCTTCGACAATATGTGATGTATACACGAGAGAAAAGGAAATACTGCAGGTAATACGCAAAAAAGAGTATCGTTCCCAGAAGCTAGAAACATTGTTGAGTCCTATATGAAAACACCCAGAATTTCGAGAAGATTCCCTCTACTATATTATGCACGGGTAGCGAAAAAGATGAAAAGACCAACCAATTAGAAACTGAACAAGAAAGCAGATACCTTGAGCTAGTTGTGAGGTAGTTGTAGTTGAATGTTGGCGAGTGGCTAACTTCGCAAAACGCCAAAGAAACGTCTATTATGAAACTCGAAAAGAAACCAAAACAAAAACCTGAAAACAATGAAACAAAAACCAACAAATAGACCAGCAACGCCTGCAAAGAATGTCCCAACAAAGAGAAAATCTCAGTGATCTCCTGTACGCCCACCGAGACCAATGGAGGATAAAAGAAACCTGTACCTGTATCTGTAACGGCATTTACCCGGTGTGGGTTGAGCCGGCTCCAATATTGGAGTTTCATGGGAATTTGGAATTCACAAGAGGTCCCCAACATGCAGGTATAGCACATGAGATTTGATTATAGTGGTGAAGATTTCGTGCAGGACCAGCCACACTTTTTGAAGGGCCGATTACAGAGACCTAGTGCATTACGTGCCACAAGGTCCCCAAACGACCCTCCGCAGGTTTTGAATTCAGAGTTTTCCTTCTCCTAGACCAGTTGCCATCCAAGGCTATAGAACCCAGTCAATAAAAGAAAACGACAAAAAGAAATCATCCCAAAGAAACAGGAACTGTCAAAAAAGAACACTCCGACTAATTTGACCGAAACAATAAAAGAGACTGGAAAGACTGGAAGAAATGGACGTCGGCGCTAAATCACACCATAAACCAAAATAAAAGTATGTCTAATAAAATAACACAGTGGAATATTAGAGTTGCAAAAACAAATCTCAGTGAACTGACTCTCCTTATGAGAATATATCCAGCAGTCATATGCTTACAATTGACATTTCTTAAGGGAAACAATGACGTTATTATAAAAGAATTACACCCCATACAATTATATAAACAGAAATACTGACAGAACATCAGGTGGGACATCGATAATTATCAATAATAAAATTCCACAAAGACAGATCCCTCTGGACAGAAACATGCAGGCAATTCCAGGGTCTGTAACACTACGTAAAACAATAACCATTTATATACCACCAAATCACAACAACATCCAGTCAGAAAAAGATCATTTAATAAAACAGCTCCAAAAATCTATTGGGATATTTCAACTGCCAAAAAGTAATATGGGAAGCAAAGAGACAAACAAAAAAAGGTCAGATTATAGAAAACCTCAAACAAAAACAACCTTCGTGCCAACAACAATAAAACGAATAGATATCTCCATCAAATAACAGGATCATATTCAGAAATAGATCTGACTTTATGTGATCCAACCATATACATGGGCTACACGTGAAGATTGCATGGCGATACTTGTGGAAGCGACCACTTATCAATCATCTTAGAAAATAGAGGTTTTCGACTCGATGAGAAAATACCACAGTGGAATCTAAAAAAAAGGCTAACTAGATAAAATTTTAAAAACAATGTAAACTAAATCTAATACCAGAAGCAAATATTAATAATGAAGATCACCTGACATACTTCGTCAAACACTCGTATCTATAGCGGAAGAGAGCATACCAAAATCATCTACTCTTACAAAATACTACAAACTCTGGTTTGACAAGGAATGCCAAAAATCTACTCTATCCCTAGAAAATTTAATTTAAATCCCGCAAAAAGAAAACCTAAACCTATTTAAAAACAGCGGAGCCAAGGCTCGATGATTTATCAAGGAATCTAAAAATAAAACAACATAGAAAAACTATATATCAAAAATAAACTCAAACATTGTCAAAAACTATATGAAACCTGATGAAGAAGATAGCTGGCAAGAATAATAGCACTCCATTAAAACATCTCAGAAAAACAACACAAAGATCACAAACAGAAATGATATCGCTAACATCTTAGACGACAATTTTTCACAGAATTTTGCCTCGAAAAATGAAACTGAAAAAAATTTAAAAACTCTGAAAAACTGGAGAAAAGAAAAAGCCGAGTTTCAACTTTAAAAATAAAGAAACCTATAATGAACCTTCAGAAAAGCAGACCTGAACCTATCACTTAGCAAAACATACACTAACATAGTAGGTCCTGACGATGTTCTTTATAAATCCTTAAAGCAACAAAAGTTCCGAAGTTTTGGAAAAAAAGCCACAATAGTACCTATACGAAAACTCAATAAAAATGATAAAACAATCGCCCATACATCTAAAACTGATTCGTCAAATCATCGACCAATAGCTTAACAAGTTGTATTTGTAAAGTATTAGAAAGGATGATCAATGACCTTGAATCGAAAAACCTAATATCAAAATGACAATCAGGTTGCAGGAACAAAAGCAGTGAAACTGACCATTTGATCAGACTAGTGACCTTCATAAGAGATGCATTCATTAAAAAGGAGCATTTGTTTGCAGATTGAAAGGCAGAATGCCACTCTTTATTCAAGACTTCCTAGAAAATCGGAAATTTAAAGTACGTGTGAGACTCAATTCTCTGACTTAAAAGAGATGGAAAACGATGGACCCGAAGGAAGCAAACTGACAATAAACTTTTCAATATCAAAATGAATAAAGTTATTAAAAGCGTCAATCCAGGAATTGATTGCTCACTGTACACGGATGATTTTTAATATGTTGCCGATCAAAACATATGCACCTCACAGAGCGAAAATTGCAATTCTTGTTAAATAAGTGAACTGAAGATAATGATTTTCGATTTTCCCAAACTGAAACGAAGTGTGTGCATTTCAGCAACCGCCACAAAATGTATAATGATCCATGTCTAACGATGAATGGAAAGGAAATACCAATAACTGATAAATATAAGTTTCTGGCCATTATATTTGAGAAGTAATTCTCTTTCGTTCCCCATATAAATTATTTAAGACAAAAATGTTACAAATCAATCAACCTACTCAGTGTTATATACCACACTGATTGGGGAGTTGAAAAGAAATCACTTCTAAGTATTTACAGAAAAATTTGATCAAAACTTGACTATGGTTGTTTTATCTGTGCCGCAATACATTCATACCTTAAAAAATTCGAAGGAATTCGCCATCAAGGGCTGAGACTCGTATTGGGCGCTTTCAGCACGTCTCCATTGGCGAGCATATATATATAGTAGCAAATGAAACCCCTCTATCACTGAGAAGATAAAAGTTAGCATTCCAATACGTTACAAAATTATCTCATGTCCATAAAATCCTGCCTATGACTGTGCACTTAAAATACAGTACAAAACCCTCTTCCAGAAAAAGCTCAGCCATTAAACGAGAGCTTACCAATGAAATGAAAATGAACTCTAGTCACATGCACCAATGAATCATCTCCAAAACCCCACCCTGGAAATTGAAACAACCACGCTTTATACTTGATTTGGCAAAATGTTCAAAGAACAGAACAAGTCCAATTATATTTCAGGATGCATTTGAAAACATAAAAGACCAGTATTCAAACTATAAATGTATGTATATATATATATATATATATATATATATATATATATATATACATATGGATCTAAAGATGAAGTGGGAAGTGCTGCTATCTATGGTAGCAAAGAATACACAAAGAGACTGCCGAAAACTGCTTCAATTTACACCTCTAAGTTAACAGGCATTGTGCTGGCATTGAATATGATCAAAAACAGCAGATCAAACAAATTCATAATACGAACAGACCCAAAATCCTCACTGGAAGCGCTAGAAAATAAAAGTAAATATAAGAAATCCACTAATTATTCAACTTAGTAACAGAATCAACAACCTCTGTAACACAAAAACGATAATCTTCTGTCGGATATCGAGCCCTGTTGGCATTTGTGAAAACGAAAAAGTGGTTAAAGCCGCCAAAAGATCACTATACAGTATCAAACAAACACCAAAATTCCATACACTGATTTGAAACCAATAATTAATAGGTTTATAACAAACAGATGGCAAACTCTCTAGGATAACTGCGCTAACAATGAACTAAAAAAGATTCAACCAATAATCAAGACCTACCAGAGTTACAGAAAAGTGAGAAAGGAGGAAGTAATCATTGCTTAACTCCAAATAAACGCCACATACATAACACACTCACATCTACTAGACTGAATGCTAACTAAGGCTGTAGAGCCTAGCTGTATTGCTATTTAACTCATAGTTATTAGAGTGGAGAAGAGCGTTAGTGGTAAAGTTATTGCAATGGACTAGACTGGAATTTGAACTCTGCTCTACGATTACACTTTACAGGCGATAACCGTTAAGCTACCAATAGATTCTCAATTATTTCTGATAAAAATTATTTTGAATATTCATGTTCTTGATATCTAGGCCCTTCTTACCTGAAAATCATGTTATATCCTCTATTTGATGACTGTATTTATGCGTGTTTCACTGCCTGTTCGTTTTTATTAGTTAAGTTCTCGATTGTTTTCATTCATCCTTCTCTCTTACTTTTGTTCTTTCATCTCTATATTTACTTTATATTTCTACTCATCTATAACTATTCGTCAATTATTTGTCCCTCAACTTTTTTTTTTCTGGTTCTTTTTTGCCATTTCAATTCTATCCATAGCTACTTGACACCATATTTCTATTTTATTTCTCGTTGTTCCGTGAATTCTTTTCAGTTTTTTACATTTTCATCTTTCTCTTCATTTTTGTTTGCATTCCAGTTACATGGAACTTTTTCTACTACTCGTTTACCTACTATAACTATTACTGTTGTTGTTGTTGCTACGGATCTCAATCCTTTTTCGGCGATGCGATGGAAAACCGCAATGCATAAATAACTCATTAAATTTGGTTGTACAGAAATCTTCAAAGATTGAAACTGACGCCGAGAGACATTGTCTTTGACATTCTGTCTCTTGTCTTCGGAACTGGCTGGAACGTTTCAGAAACAAGCGAAGATATCAGAACAGTTTATCTTTCTTTCGTTCACTTTTGTAGTTGCTTTACATTTTTACGCTTCTTTCTCTGGAATCGGTGTGAAAATCTAATTCATTTATTTAGAAGTATTATCCGTAGATGTATGGGATATTTGTCATTGACATCTATTCAAATCATCTCGGAAAACTTGATTGACTAACTTTCCCTATATTATTTTCTGCTCAAATCATAAAATTTGTGGGTTTGGGTTTATTTTATTTTACGTCATACCAACATCAATGGATTATTTAATGCCGGTCGACAAGATATTAGAATAGATTGGTTCGTTTGTTTGTTTAACGGCATATCAACATTTATGTCATTTAATGCCAAAACATATCTGCATTCTTTATTTTTTTGTTTTTGTTTTCAACACATAAAATTAGTCCATGTTTATATGACATTTAGATAAAAAAATCCATGCAACAAAGACTGAGTTGAATGACGAAGGAGGAAAGATACAATCGGTGAGAAACAAGCAGATTTCAGTCATCAAATCTCCTAGAATTTTCACCTATTCAGCTGGTAGTTGTAATTTATGTTGTGACTGATATTTCTTTCATTATACTTTTGTATAAAGCGACTATCGGACTGGTAACATTTCATTTTTGATATGTTATTTTTTATGGTAATATTTCTTACTAAACCTTTACTATTTTCGGTGGGAAAAATGTAGGGACTAGAAATATTAATAATTTTCCCATCTGAGCTTCTGACGTTCTGGATAAAGTCGCAATACAAATCAACTGAAAATGCCATGAAAAAAAATTGACAAGTCTAAATTAAAAATGGTCGACATGTATCATCAAAAAGCAGAAATCTTTATTCTACGCTAGTTATATCAGCAGCCTTAAATAAATATGACTTTGGTGAGATTTGAACTCCCATTCCCTGCGGATTAGGTTATTAATATGGTTACAGCAGTAGGCACCAGTGAAATAAACCAGAGAGCTACATTCTCCTCCTATCAAATCTCCATCCTATCGCGGTAAGATTAGTTTGTTTTTGCATTATTTATACGAGATTTAATAGTCTCTGAATTTCTACGAGTTGTTCTGGTCACAGACAGAAATTAATTAATTGCAAGCCGGATACTTTAAAATAGATCTTGCATATAAATCAAAACAATGTGACGTTTAGCGAAGAGCTGTTGACCATTTCATGGTTGCAGTGAGACCCATTCTCACTGGGCATCGTACTAGGCTGATCCTGTTCCAAAATAAGCTTCACATTATAATTAGGAACAGTAAGCTAATGAGGCAAATACGAAATTGCTAAAATCCAATTCCCGCTTGTGTTGCTTTAATTCTCCCTGAATTATTTCTCATTCTGGAATATACTCACAATTGTTAATATCTACAAGTATGAGGAAATCCAAATTTACATGTTCGTTATATCATTTTTATGATATAAAGGAGAAAATACTTTAGCAAAATTACTTCAATGAATAAAAAAAAAAAAAAACCGTTATTGAATATCAATTTAATTTTGTCATTTTATAATTATTTATTTTTAATTAAATATCACGCCGATTTTAGCAATAATATCAAATTTAAACGTGCTTTTGTTCTTTTTAATTGGACCTCGCAGATGAATGTTATGTATATTTGTTTTCTGTATGTAGACGTTCAAAAATCATGCAAAAAGCTGTTTAGAGAGGATTAATATTAAACTATTGCCCTTAAATGTTGTTAAATTTAATATTATTTTTAAAGTAGACATATCCTCATAAGTTGCCGATACTAAATAAAAAGTGAGATTATATTGCTAATTGCTTTGAAAATAAAATATAACTTTCCATTTACATAAATACATATCATAGGTCCCACTTTGATAATACGTTTACAGAAATTCACTCTCAAAATGTGTACAACCTGGTTCCGACTGAACTCAGCTTTCGCAGACATTAACTAAATCCCCAAACTCCCGTAATGTGCTAGTCAAAGGGATTGACGCCAGGTGTATTAATAATAAATTGCCAGGGGAACGTTAGACTCTCTTATCATACGAGCAAGGTTGTTCGCCATTTACTTGCGAAGGTCAGTCCTTAATATACAGCAGTTCGGCGTCTCTCAAGCCAATTGAAGCCGTTTGCCTCTGTGGTTGAGACAGTGGTTATATTAATTACTGAATTTGGCAAAACCAATCTGGAATTCGAAGCGCAGAAGTACGGCGTGGTACCTAATTGTTTTGTCGCTGCCGGCTTCACTAAAAGTCATTGATGTCTTTGGCAAAGTGTCTGCATTGAGTAGCGAATACGACGAGAAAAATAGACTCTTTGATTTTAAAAGGAAAATATATATATTAGGTTGGTGCAAAAATAATGACGTAATAATGTCGTTTTTTGACGTATTTTTAACGTCAAAAAACGACATTATTACGTCATTATTTTTGCATCAACCTAATGATAAGATTATTGGAAAGAGACGATTATCGACTGGATTCGGGACAATATTTTTAAATCGGGAAAAGATTTATTGAATTAATGGAAATGATTTCAAAAATTTATTTTACAGATACGGGAATAGATACATTTTTGTGGGGGAGGGAAATTGCAGTTTATTTAAAGCCAGAAAATATTGTATATTGTAAATATTCTTTTGGAAATAATGATTGTTTGTTGAAAAAAATTCTACTAATTAACCCATAGCTGGGAGAGAAATAGATTCCTCCATTTCCGAAAGCTATTTGTACGTAAGGGAATATAACAGACCCTAATGAAATTGGAACTCAGCTCACGGATTTCTAATTCCGAGTCGTTATCTGTTCTACAACCCGCATATCCAAGCTTACAGCACGTGGTATTTCCAAGTAGTCACCTGCCAAGGAACTAACAAATCTTCACGTTGCTTAACTTCGATGATCATACGACATCTTTTGTTTCAAGGTGATATGTCCTTAGACGATACAAATTTACGCGGATTGATGCGAAATAGTGACTAGTAACAATAGTCTATGAGGGATTAATAGCAACTTGATGAGCTTGACTTAGACTGGCATAATTGTGAATCAGCCAGTCAGTATCTAATGTACATGCCCTTTATTTGCTAGAGGAGTATTTTAAACACTAGGTACCATAAGTCAACTTCATATGTATTAAAATGGATGCATAAAACCACGTAAGCATGTATGTATGCGTGCTTAGGTATTGGGTTTAATTATCAGTCATGCATTAATACAAGTTTCATTAATGAGAAGAAATAGAGAAGACAATATTTTCGTTAACGTTTCGTGTGTACAAACAAGGAAACCGATAACAATGAATAATTGTTGTCCAAAAACGGAAACTAGGATATTTCTTGCATTTATCGAAGACAAAAAGCTATAAATCTTATTCGTTTTCTAATTTTTTATGTGTGCGAGTCGTAATGATGTAAAGCAAGAGGCGATATACAATCGAAACTTTTCACTGACCTAAACCTGGTCATTACCTGTAAAACACATACCATATATATATATATATATATATATATATATATATATATATATATATATATATATATATATATATATATATATATAACACTTACACACACACACATATATATATGTATATATACAACAAATGATATACATATATTTATATCAGTGTAATAGTAAATAATCGAATGAGAAATTTGAAATGTGAGGCTGATTTGTATTTCTAATGTTTTCAGTGTATACTTATAACCTGCTTTTGTCTTCACCCATATCTATCTATCTATCTATCTATCTATCTATCTATCTATCTATCTATCTATCTATCTATCTATACATACATACATACATACATACATACATACATACATTTGTTTTAAAGTCAGGATTCATTAAATGACTCCAGCCAATTTCCACTGAGATGAAATGGAAATGATTGCATTTGAAGCGAGAAATAATTCCTAAATACACGAAAGAAAGAAAAATTATATTTGAAAACTAAATAAGAAAAATCCTAGACGATGCTACAAATCTGTTATTTTCTTGTAACAATTTTGACGCTAGAGAAAATAATCTATCACTCTTGTAAGTATCCAAAAGTAAATATCCAAAAGTATATTATATGAAGATTAATGTATTATTCTTTATCATACTTTTTGCTATATTTGTACAAATATTGAACAATATTTTGCTCTTTTTATGCAAAGAGCTTTTATTTTAAACCAATACTTATTTATTTTCAATATAATTATTTTCGTTGACAATGAACTTCATTAAACATGAGTCTTTAACTGTATAAAATGTAAAGTTTGTATCAAAATTCAGCTATTCTGTCATGTCATATATTTATTGATACAACTTTAAGTAAAATATAATAAGCATTATTCCTTTCTTTTTTTCTCCATTTTTCTATCTCTCGTGCTAACACAGGTCTCACAATGGATGCTACTCGACCAAAAATCTGCACTATATTCGGATCCCACGTGCTGTCCAAATTCCCCCTATTTTTAGATAACACATATGTGATTATACATATATATATATATATATATATATATATATATATATATATATATATATATATGAATGGTAGTACTCGTTTGGAAAAACCTCAGATGGCACAACTTGCAGTAGAACAAATCAGTACCCGAGGAAAAATGGGGAATAAAAAAAAAGAGCTAAGAATATTAAAACAATACTAAAACAATCATCCAGTGTTCAATCTCCAAGAATAGAGGAAAACAAAACACCAAAACAAGTAAAAAGGCAACTACATAAAGTGCTCAGTACACTAAGTAGAGCAAGCCTAAACGGCTCTTTGGGGTACTACCTGAAGATCCGTTTAGGTGAAACCTAGGTAGGTTTGCCTGGCTCCTTAGGATTATCTTATCTTATTATATATATATATATATATATATATATATATATATATATATATATATATATATATATATATATAAATTCTAATTTTTTCAGCTCCGATGACCGTTTGGAAGTGACGGTGCTATCTTATTCTTACCTGACGTCTCCTACTAAGTAATACCTAGCAAAGTTATTTATTTACTATTCTTTTTATAAGAACTGTAATATACTGTTCATATTTTCAATTACATTATTTTAAGATTACTAATTTCCCTTATTGTAGTATTGAGGATGAATACAATACTGTCAGGCAAAAATGGAACAAAGAAAATATTCGATTCATGAAGGGAATGCTTTGTGCAATTATTCTTTGGTCGAAATTGATCGATTTACATTATATTCATTCTATTCGCTGTTGAGACGTAATACTAAGAATCAAATTGCTTGCAGAAGAACAGAATTGATAGAATTTCAAATGGTCTCTCTTTTGCAAGAACATAAAAATTAGTGGTTAATTTGTTTGACTGCGCTATGACGAGGATATGCACAGCTAGGAATATACGCAAATATGGAATCAACTGGAACGGTACAGATATCAACATCACGGGAAGAGAAACTAGTCAGAAAGTGTGCGTGTCTTTCACTTATCACATATTCATTCCTTATACACACACACACACACAAACTAGATCGATAAAATCATCTGCACAATTTATTATTGGTACAGAAGCAAACCACTGAATGATCAAACAGGGAGTAAATCATTTTCTGTTTCATTGCTTTGAAATATCATGATGAAGTTTACACGAATCGTAAACACACTGAAATTGCCATTAAGTAGTAACACCATTTTTCCAAAAAGTACACACACACACACACACACACACACACACACACACACACACACACACACATATATATATATATATATATATATATATATATATTTCTGTGTGTGTGTCTGTGTAATTTATGGTCAAAACTAATAATTATCGATTATATTTATTCGCTCGGCTGATGTATATTAATTTATTTGATTAATTTACGTTATTCTTTAACTACTCTAAACATTCGGCTGTTATTAAAGGCGTGTGGATTCAACTGCATAGCATAGCAGTTCATCTGGATATGAAAGCAGTGATAATAAACGTGGCCATAAGCAAAGTTTGTGGCATACGATGATAAAATTCTCTATCGAGTCAGCGACAGTATATATTAATAAATATACAGAGTATCCCTCACAGAATCTACGGAGTATCATTCACAACGCAGTCTTCAGGTGCTGGGTTCAGACTGACCGTTACATGACTGAAATTTTAATAAAAAAATATCTGGTTAACGCAACGCTGGAGCAGTCCATATATTCTACAGAGATTATGAGTTTTCTTTCTTTTTTATTAAAAATCTATCTATCTATCTATCTATCTATCTATCTATCTATCTATCTATCTATCTATCTATCTATCTATCTATTCCTTCTTCTCTCTCTCTCATATGTGTACACACACACACACACACACACACACACATATATATATATATATATATATATATATATATATATATATATATCAATACACTAATTATTAAAAGAATGGGTAAATGTTCAATTTCTCGGTTAATAAATGTTTTGACTTGCATACCTAAATTCTATTAAGAATTTTCATGCATCTACGTTTCAGCAATATACTGCTTATATTGCTGAAACACAAATGCATGGAAATTCTTACATATCGTCCTTCAAGTAATTATTTTACTCACATATTAATATATTTAAGCGTTTCACCCCAAGCAAGGCGGGAAGCCACAAGGACGCAAGGGGTTACAGAAAATTTGGAGGAAGATCAGATAGAAGTGATATAAGAAAGGATGAGGAGAAGGGTAGTGGATAGATCAAGGCAACTTGCGATGTCGATTGACATATATATATATATATATATATATATATATATATATATATGTACATACACCTGAACTATATACCAATGTGACTTTTCTTATTACTCTGTAGAAGTACACTCTATATGCATTCAAGCGACAAAAGACATACGCTACCGAAATTCGAAACTCTTTCTTTTCTGTTTGGTATTTTTGGGGTAAACAATATCAATAGCCTGCTATAAGTAAAGTTTATGTGAATTCATAATCTCTTAGATTTTCAGAAAATCGCATTGTAACATTTCCTTTTTGAGAAATACGATTCAAATTTAGCTACAAGATCTATTTGACATGTCTTGAACAATATATATAATTTTACTGATTATACTTGTAATTTTGAAATAGAAATTTATTTGATAATGTTCAGTTATTATGCTGTTTAATTGTTGGTCTTGAATGAAAGTTGTTGCTTCATCAAAGACGGCATATTAACCAGTCAAGAATGTCGAATATATCGAAATTGAAGAAGGCCATAAGCGGTCATCACTTTGGCATTGTTTCTGTCGACATGGCACAGGTTCAAAGGCAGAAACAAAAGTCATTACGCGTCCAAAGTCTCGAGCAGTCAGACAAACTGTCGCTGACTCGATTCAAGTTTCGAAAAAGTTAAGTTATACCAAATCCAATAAAACAGTCAGGAGAAAATTCGATAGGAATTCTATCTTCATATGCCCAAATAATTGCTTATGGTGACATTTATTATCACTGGTTTCATATCCAGATTGACTGCTGTTATGCAGTTGAACTATAGAATTCATGATTCTAAGAAACGAGTGTTTATAGCAGTTAAATAACAGGATTTAATCAAATAAATTAATATTCATGAGACGGCCGAATAAATATAATCGATAATTTTTAATTGTGACTTATTGAACATAAACGAGAGAATTTAAAAAGCGTTCAAAAAGCAGATTGTATTATTTCGAAGCTTATTTAAAGTTATTGTATGATTAGTATACATAGTTGGAATAAGAATGATTTTGAATTTAAAAAAAGCAATTACCGTGTTCTCCAAGAAGTGGAGAGAATCAGAGAATGAAATTAATAAATTCCTAAGCACATCAAACATTACGGTATATGAATCAGTTATACCAAATTTAATATGTTAAATTAGTAATCTAAACACGGGTTATCTTGCGCTAGGGGTTATTTTCCGCAGCAATGTGTGCTACTACAAACCAAGATATAAGCCTGAAAAATATTCCTAAATAGTCTCATTAGATGTAGACGCTCATAAGGATGTTGGGCATGGCGTTTAACTCGTTCATAAATATTTAAACTAACATTTAGATTCTCAGAACAATTATGAAAAAAATTTCGTATGAATGCATCCTTTGTCTCTAAAAGACAACCCTTTATCAGACCCTATAGACTGACGCTACAAAACTCAAAGTCTCTCTAACAAATAACAAAAAACACATCACTTGAAGACTATCAACAGTAACAAAACTAAAATGCGTACCACATGTAGCAAGATGCGGAAAAACGTATAATCAAGATATTGACTTTGTATACTATGTTGAAGATAAAATGTAGATGAATTATGGAGAGGAATCCGAAAAAAAAATGATAAAATGAGATAAAGAACAACGTAAAAAAACAAATCTCAATCTAATATGTTTCAGCTTTATTAAGCCTTTGTCAGAGGTAGGGAATAGAAATGAAAAAGTAGAGACAGAGTACTTGAATGTTATGAGTTTTGGAAGTTTCCATTGGTCAGACACGCATCACGTGTATAAAGGCAATAGATAATATATAAATATGTGTGAGGAGCATTTAGGATATTAAAGTGTGTGATAGTGTAAGAATGTGTAAGTAAGGGAATGCTTGTGTAGGTGTATATAGGACGGTAACATTAATTCATGTAAGTGTATAAGTGAGGGAAATCTACAGATGTCGCACTCATATTTTGTCAGTGAAATGCAGCGGTATGTTGCAAAATAATTTTGTATTTGGCTGGATTTTTATATATGTATGTGTGCATGGAAAAAACTGTGATCGTGTGGATTAGCGAAACGAAGTAAGATATCGTAATAATCTAGTTTTGGTTAGATTTAAAATGCGTATTTTTGAAAAGGAACATTTGTAAAATCCTCATTATTTTACACATAAGTAATAGATCTGTAGAAAAATGGTGAAATTATGTAATGTTTTAATCGAGTGTTTATAGTTGATAGTAATGCTATGAATATATTTTCAAAATATTTTCTCCTAAAAGGGTTATGTTCTTTTTCTACACTATCTTAAAGAAAAGTTTAGAAAGGAAAATTCCCTCAATGCTAGAAAGAGCGATAACAATTCCTGAAGAAGTCTATTTGTTTTAAGAGAAACGTTTTGGAAATTTTAACCGACAGTAACGGTAACTGTTCGGGCAATGAATGTCAAATGTTTCCTTATAAGGAATCGGCTAATTTCACCATTACCAGATTTTACACTAATTCTTCATCCTAAGTTATCTAGTACTTTTCTTGCTGTGCCAATTAAGCAGGTTTCTATAACACATGTACGTATGTATAGCTTGTCACACGTATTCGAGGATATCCGTCTACTTGGGCGGCTAGCCAATCCCTACTGCAGGTGCATTTGTGTTTATTCAACACCCAAAGAGCCCGCCATACTGCAACTGAGTTACAGTTTCTGGGAAAGAGCATATCGTCTAACGTGATCAACAGTTTGAACAAGGCCAGCACGCTCAAGCCCTCGGCCACGATGACTTGTAATTTCGTGCTAGCACAGTTATCGACGGCATCCAAGGGTTCCGTCTACCCAATTTCGCTCACATGGATCAACCCGTGGTATGGTTTTCAGGCATTTTCCAAAGGTGCCACACGCTGGGATCGACACCTCCAGACCAGTAACCTCAGGAAGTCTCCTTCCTGACAAATCAACCATGGTGAGTTTCGAACCCGGTCAGAATGGTCAGAATGCGAACGTTTTAACCACTCGGCCACGTGCCCAACATATAATACATATTGGTAAATGCAATTCCTTCAACTAATGGGCAAAATTCTTTAAAACTATTCTCTGATTACAATAGACCTAATATGTACCTTAATAAATATCTGAATCACCACCCGCTATACTTTATCTTTACAAGAGCCAGATCAGATAAAAATATAGTGCATTGCTGCCACACTCATACAACACACATTAACCTTCTACCTTGTGTGACTCTTGGGCCTTGTATTGTATGACCATTAATCTTAATGTTATCGGTAGTATTTCATTGCCAAAAAGTTGATGATACACATCAAAGATAGTGTATAATTGTCTAACCACGATGTTACACAATCATATTCATGTAATAAATTAAAATTTCAAATTATTTAGAATTAACCATGAGGCTTACATGAACGCGAGGGAATTAAACCTTTTGGGATCAGCTTCAAGATGTCATGTCCATTTCCTTTTCACAGATGAAGTTCATAAATAATAAGCAAAATATTTATATTTAACAAATATTCCTAGCGTATTTCAGGAAAATAAATGACTTTTTTATAAAGCCACGTGGTGATACTTTTAAATATCATTAGGTATCAAGTATATAATTAAATGTGGTTCATTGAAAGGAATAAGGGAATAATCCTATAAACTCAGTTTCGTACACGAGAAATGCAAGTTTATTAACAAAAATATTAGTAGTCGGTGTTTGCTAAGAAAGATATGATTGTATAATTATTATTTGGATACCTTTGCAAAAGGAAATATAATATTTAAAAGGTGAGCAATCTCATTAGCTTATAAACTACATTCAAAGTTTGCTTTGTTAAACTCATATTGAAAATATAGATGTTTTCTTGCCATTTATTTTTCTTTTTTGCGATACATTTTCCTCTTTTGTAACTCATCTCTCTTTCTCGGTTGTCACTAATTTCTCTCTCTCTCTTTGTTGTCACTAATCTCTCTCTTTGTTGTCACTAATCTCTCTCTTTGTTGTCACTGATCTCTCTCTTTTTTTGTTATCACTGATCTCCCTTTCTCTCTTTGTTGTCTCTTCTTTTTATCACCCTTCCTCTTTTTGTCATCAATTCCTCTCTTTTGCTGTACTCAATGGCTCTCTTTTCTCTAGGGGTACTCATTTTCTATTTTCTGTACTCAATTTATTTCTTGCCGCCTAATTTCTCTTTTTCTATCAATCAGCACTGACACAAATGTAGCTGTTTTGTAAAAGTGTTGTATATGTATATACTTTCTCTAAATAATTCTTACATCGCTTTTAATGACTAAACAACGGCATTTACTAAGTAACCTTATTGATTGCCTTGATAATTATACTGTAATAATATTTTAAATGAGTATTTATCAAGCTTCACTAACTACTTGATTGATTAGGTTTTTATGCATTGACATGTTTAATACAAGATTAGATTCCAAGGAAAAACTAGCCTGGTGTGATTTCTTGTAATTAACAGATTAACAATTGCCGATAAGCAAATAAGTTAAATTAAAAGAAAAATAAATGCCAACAAGGCCTCATCAGAAGCAGCAGCGAGGAAACAGAAATGGCAGAATTTAACCGTTACAGAAACAGTGGCAGCGGGCAGGTGATAAGAACATTAGATTTTAGGCTGCAAGGTTTGGAATTGTCCTAGGGGGAAATAACCTAATGTATTAAAGTGTTTGTGAATATGGTGTCAAAGTAATTGTGGGTTTAATAGCTGGGCTAGGTAGAACAGACATATACCCGATAGAATCAGAGCAAGCAATACTAAAAATAAGATATATTCGAAGAGTTGAACAATGAGGCCGTAACAATGTATCCACATAGTTTAAAGGGTTACTAGGACCGACAGACTTAAACAAAGACCGGAGGAAGCAGCGAAAGAAACGTTGTGATAAATAAGATAAGGAATTTTTTACATTATTTACAATGTTCGGACTGTTGTCCAAAACTTTGTTGACATACTCACGACCTTTCAGCTGTTGTAAGCTCCGGACTTCTTCAGACGACTGGAATTTCGAACCGAACCTTTTATTTCATCCACCCGGTTAGATTGTTCTAGTTCCACATCCCATACCTCTTCCGGATATCTCAGTTTCAGTTATTTCCCTATAATTCAACTGTCCAAGATTTTGTTCACCTCTGCTGTGAGCAGGTACTGAACTCACAACTCTTTGGCTCAAGTCACTGTATTGCTTCAACCAGCGTTTTATACACTGAGCCATGTCTCCCTAGCCCAGTGGATAAAAGCATTGGCTGAAGTAATCCATTGACATGACCCAAATAGTTGGGAGCTCAATACCTGACCACAGCAGAGGTGAGCAAAAACTTGGAGAATTACTAAAGGGAATTAAATGAATAATGATATCTAGAAAAGGCATGGCGTGTGGAATTAGACCAATCTAACCCAGTAGATGCAGTAAAGGGTTCGGTTCGAAATTCCAGTCTGAGGAAAGCCGGAGCGTACAACGGAGGAAACGTCGTGAATGTGACAAAAAGATGAGGACAACATTTTGAACCTTGTAAATAGTGTAAATATTTGAAATACCTCATCTCAGAAATATAGACAAATAAAAATGAGGAAATTAACCCGAATGTAAATAAACCATATTTGCTAGAAAAAAATGTTCAATGTTTCATTATTCTACTACGGAAACTTACGCCAGATAAGCAATTCGTCTTCGGCTTCTGTGAAAATAAATTTTTGTAACGGTTTTGAAATGGTAAATAGTAATTGTTTGTTAATGTTTGTTGTTTCTTATCCTGGTTTTCTTTTGAATTTCGACATAAAATCGATCATGGCTCGCCACAGTTTCCTTTCCTTTATAGTTCTTAGTAATTTTTTTATCTCTCCTTTTCTGTCATCCAGTTACACAAGCTTTTTAGATAGCTTAGCACTATTCTTATTGCTTTCAATATCTGATGGCAGTGTCAAATTTTCTAAACCTCTTTTCCTCATTATGTACCCTCGAAGTTTCAACTGTTCCTTTCTGATGTTGAGAATGTGGCCTTTTTTGTTTGAATTTCCCTTCATTCACATTAGTTGCTCCAGGTCTATTGTCCTTATATTGGTTGTAATCACAAAAACAAAAGTTGGGACAATAGTCCACGGGTAAAGAAAGTAAATAACTCCTGTCCTAAGAAATTCAGACAAAAATAGTTTTATTACATTAGCGAATTGTATCAATATTAGGCAAGACAAAATTATACCGGACTAACTTAATAAATATGATACGAAGAGGACCTATTTGAGAATAATAGGTTAAATTCATGTCTTCTAGACCATTTAGAAACTGTAGAGGTTCAACTGTTATTACGATATTAAATTCGTCTTAATAAATTATATTATATAAGAAGTTTCGTTGATAAACAATTGGGTAGGTCCTACTGATGTCAAAAATGAATGTTTGAACGTAGAAAAAAAGCCAAGATTTCTAGTGTGGATTAATATGCAGTTCAGCAATATCAGTATCCTTCGTTTTCTATAGTATGTTAAGTTTTCTGGGGTAGAGTTGGCAGCCAATTGTCTTTCTTCTAGACTAGTTGATCTATATCCAAAGTTGAAAGCCCACTTTACCCTGTCATTAACTTTAAGCTGGGAGGGAGAAAAGATGGACTTATTTCCAGTGGATTTGGGTGAAATAGAATGAAACAGATCCGGCTGGAATTTGAGATTAACACGCTAATCCCGCGCTGATTATTACCCATCATTGTGTGTACTCTCTCTCTCTCTCATACACACACACGCACACGCTCACACATACATCCAGAAAGAGGGACAAAAACAGACATATGTTCAGATGTTAAAATTCTACTCACATTAAACAATTCTAATATTTAACTATTTCGATTAAAAATCAAGACGATTTTGGTACTTTTACTTCAATTTATATCCAAGAGGACAGAATCCAGGTAGAGCTCAATGTCCAAGACAGAGCAAGAATATAATATAAAAGGCTCAAACACTAATATTCCATGGTTATAATTTATTATATTGGAATCGTAATTTTAAACCATTATTTAACTTCTCTTTTTAAAACTTCTCTCTTAGATTTTATTCCTTACGCTCACCTTAAAGCCTTTCCTGTTCTTCTTGCTTCCCTTATACATTTCTATAAAGCTTTCATATATTTCCCTTTGAACCTTGCTTCTCACTCTCACACATACATTTTTACTAAAATTTTGTTTTTTTATACCCGGAGTGATGTTTTCCTATTTCTTTTTGAATTTGTAGGTCTGATGAATTGGATCGTAATTACGATTCCAATGTAATAAATTATAAGCATGGAATATTAGCTTTGGGCCTTATATATATATATATATATATATATATATATATATATATATATATATATATATATATATATATATATATATATGACGTCACACATTATGAAATGGACAAAGTCCGACAAGTATTTTAAGACATATTTATGTTTATACATTCTTTTTATAGATACAAATATTTAAGTAAATGCTCTGTTTATAATAAACAGTATTAAACAACATTTACCGGAGGACGAATATTTTCTGTGAAAATTTCTCGGACATTCAGGCCGGTAAATGTTGTTTAATACTGTTTATTATAAACAGACCATTTACTTAAATATTTGTATCTATAAAAAGAATGTATCAATATTAAAATTTCTTAAAACATACACACACACACAAATATATATATATATATATATATATATATATATATATATATATATATATATATATATATATATATGTTTATAGTTTAAGCGTAGTACATACTAAGTTGATTTATAGGTCCAAACTCTTTATATCTACAAACGCCACTTCCCCGATATTATAAAGTTTTCCTGCAATAAAATATAGCAAAACACACACACACACACGCATATATATATATATATATATATATATATATATATATATATATATATATATATACATATACACCTTCAGTATTTTTAAGAAGCCATCTGTTATGTAGCAGCTGTCTTCTTTCTTAAAATCTCTGAATGTATTTACTGTAAACATTCATTCACCAAAATTGACGTAAGTATATCAAAAGGCATCAATCTGAATTAAAAAGGTAATCGTCTTCTTCAAAGGAAATTTAAATTATACAAAGGCTGCGCACACTATATCAACGGTCATACTTATTCCACAAAATTATTTACTGAGCCTGGTTTTAGCACAAGATTATCGAACTAGCTGCACAGGCGCTTTATTCTTCCCATTGCTCATGTTAAATATATTTTATAAAGTAAACTGTAGTAATAAACATGAACTTTTATTACTATTAATGTGTAAGTAGTGCAATAGCAGTTCAGAACGAGAACTCGGCAAGCCGAGTTCGAATTCTCGTCGACTTTGTTGCATTCATTTTCGCGCAGACACTCTTGCAAATGTATTAATTTATATAATCTTACCGCAAGAATACGAGTTCATATCAGTGCAGACTGGGCGGTATATCCTTCGTTGGCAACTAATCTATATATACGCATATATTGTTAAATATGACAGGCAATGAATGTCTATTATGTTTGATCATGAGCAGTTACAAACTCCGTAAATTTGCTTTAATTTCAGGTGAAAATATAGACAAAAACATTGTCCAACATTCAGATATATTTTTTTTATTAAGCTGTTCTTTGATCTAAGTTTTCGGCTCGCATGAGTCATCTTCAGAGTGGTTAAGCAGATATTTAAACAAAGATATTCACCATCAAAGATAATACTCTGTTATGTTGACATTGAAGATTGCTATGCGAGGATAACAGTCGCGGAATCGTAGACCCAGGTCGTAAATTCATTATACGGTTCTATGATGTACCACGTCAGAGACCGAATTATTAACAACAGAAGCATATGTCTAGATGCAATGTAATGTGTTGTGACTAGTTTGAAATGTAATTTTGTTGAATGTGGTTTGCTTTGTTTTAATGTAAATGGCCTCCAATATCTGAAGGTTCTTTTTACTGTGTGCATGTATGAGTATTGTTGCCTTATCAACTAATATCTGTTTAATATTATGTACATGGCTATGTTTTTACTAAGAAAAGCTGTTTAATAGAACTAAGATCAGAAAGGTGACATGTAAGTTTATGGGAAAATGTGGTTTTTGCAAAACCAGTATATTTATTGGGTTTATTATTGGTATCAGACATGCAATCTCTGAATTGGTATGTAAATTGATACTCTACATTGGATTTATGTAAAGGATTTAGTTATGTGTTTTAGGGTTATTAGAGACTATGAGGTCACTTGTTTTAATTTTTTTTATAATATATGATGAGCTTAAATTGTTTATTATTATTAATGGGTTTAAAATTGATGCCTATTATGTTTTTGAGTATTGTTTCATCATGTTTGTAATTATTATGCATTTGGTTACAATAAGTTAATAGTGTTATGTTTATTTTGATGTTCAGTATTATTAATAATATCAATTTTGTTAGACATATAATTAAGTTTATTGAGATGCATTTTAATTTGTTGATCAATGACGGAATTAAGAAATCCATTATTAATGAGTGTTTGTTTAATGCTATGTAATTCTTTAGAGAATATGTTTGAAAGTTAATATACTGGTAGAGGTATTTGTGAAATGATAGGTCGGAGGGGATTATCTTTTTTATGGATTTTTACATTTCCATGAAGGTAGCCAGGATGATAGTCACCTATGATCTTTTGAATTTTATAAGACCCTGCTTCAACATTATTAGCAGTGATAAGTTTATTGATATCATTTTTTAAGTTGGGAGGTGGTGTTATTGGTTAAATTTTTAAATTTATTATGATCGTCCAAAATGAGTCATTTTGAGTGGTACTCATGTTTGTTTAGAATAAGGAAAGTATTAGATTTATCAGCCAGTCGGATAACAATAATGTTGTTATATTTTAGTTGTGTGGCTACTTTTATTAGGGGAGTGTTTATAATTCCATTCGGATTTTTATGATAATGGCGTTTAATGGATTCGGCTTTAAGTAATTCTTTTAAACCTACCTGTGCAGTAATATGGTGATCTTGTTCCAAATGAGGTATTTGTTGCTATAATGCTTCAATTTGCGTTTGTTTCAACATTAAATTAGGTTTCTGAGCGATATGAAAATTTGGTTTAAGATTAAGGAATTCCGTTTCATTTGAAGTAAGTTGGTAATATATATATATAAATACTAAATGACATAATATAAACAACTCCAAGTAACTTATTTAATTCTGCAAAACAAATACTTCCGTTCTATGGACGAAACTTGTTGTGTTGGTGATCCTGTGTAGTTAAGTCAGAATTCAATGTTTTATTTTTTATTATTTAAAAAGGTTTAAAAAAAAGAAAGCAATAGAGACTATAACTTTTTTATAAGAAAAAGTTAACCAATTATTTTATGCTAATTAATTGTCCTTTTCCAGTGTAAAACCATAATCATTATTTTGACTATTGATTTATAGGTTTATACATTTTTATTTATGAGAAATACTCATGGAATTTTCATGTGTTTCTTATTTGAATTTTCTGATGAATCCTAATTAAGTTAATCAATGAACAAAACAAATTGCTCGCTTGTATCCTTAAATATTTGAGCTTAACAACTTTAACAAAATATTGCAATAGCAATCATAATTATGAAACCAGGTTATAATTTTAACAAGTAGGAGAGGACAAATAAAAATATTTATAATTGAAGTTGCTTTCCATTTCCCTCAAGGCCACAAAAAAATTAATGTGAGTGTTATCACATCCGCTATCTTCCTTTACTTTTTCCACACTAAAACCAAGTAGCGTCTCAAATCAAAACGAACTGTTCATTATTTATCTGAGATAATGGCAGGGTATAACGCACCTGTTAACCTACGTACTGACTTGTTGAATTATTATCAGGATTTTTATAAATATAAATACGTAAAATTTTTATACTTATATATTATATATACAGATGGTATAATTTTTCAAATATAAGTATATCCTGAAAATTTACCAACATCAATTTAGGTTGGAGGATAAGCCATAAGAGTGGGTGGGACAATGAAATCGGGATTGTTGATTCTGTAAGGCCGGAAAAGAGAAGTCACTAGCCCCTAGAGAATGAAGAGAAAATACTAAACAAGGCAGAACGCTGGAGTGTTAGATGTCTGAAAGAATCAGCGCATATGCTTGGCTGTGAGGATCTGCTTAGTAGGCCTAGCACAGAAATAAATATATGGAAGCCACTAATAAAGAAATAAAAAAATTATAGCTATCTGTCTATATTTCTGAGATGAGGTATTATGTACACTATTTACATTATTCTGACTATTGTCCTCATTTTTGTTGCCATATTTATCACAACGTTTCGGCCGTTGTAAGCTCCAGCCTTCATTATTGGAAAATTCGTAAACTTAAGGAATCAGCGCATATGCTAGGCCACAAAATCTCCTGAGCCGACCAAGCATAGAAATGAATATAATATGGGAACCAGTTAAAAGAGTGCCAGAGAAAAGCGATAATAACAACGGAAATTGCAATATGATTGCTGAAGACATTATGTTTATAAATCCCAGAAATTCATATACAGATGTCCTTAATGACACATGTCACAGTGAATAAATGCGTTGGTTAGATCCAGTGACTGGATTCAAAAGTTGTGAGTTCAATACCTGGTTACGGAAAACTTGGGGAGTGGAATTAACCGGAGATAACTGATAACTGACATTAAATGGAACTAGAACAGTCTACCCCAGCGAGTGAAATAAAAGGTTCAGTTCAACATTTCAACAACCTGAAGAAGGCCGGAGCGTACAAACGCTGTGATAAATAGGGCAACAATGATGAGGACAATAGTGTAAATTACAGCTAGTTTTCAAACATGACATTCAACAGCACTAATACGCGATTAGGTTAGTTTTAAGGCTCCAAGTTTACTATAGAGAATTGTGGATTAAAGCGTTGATTCATTTAATTGGCCAGGGACTGAGTCATACTAAAATTAAGAATTTGACGAGAAATGTGCAGATTAAAATAAAGATTATATAAAGGTTTCGATATACACCTGATGAAGACTGGCCGAAACGTTGTAATAACAATAAAGATGATGACAATTGTCCGAATGTAAACAGTGTAAATGATAATGCTTTGTTCCAGAAATTCAGAGATAATATATAATACCAATTTTATTGTAAAACTTGGCTTACATAATAAAAGCTGATTGAGATTTTTACGATGTTAACTGCATTCTCTCATAGAGTTTCTAAACGTATTTTCTTATCTTATTCTGCTTCTAACTTTCGATTTTGAATTGTGCATGCGTGTATTCATACATATATAAAAATATAAACACGTAAGTGTGTGTGTATGTGCTTCTGTGAATTTTTACATGCATATACAATAGATTCACCTTGTTAAAGTTACCTAAGTGATGTTGATTACCAAACCAGAATGCAGTTAACGATCAGTCTTGCCCTGTTTAAATCTATAACACTGATACCATATGAATAACTGGTTACTGGCCGCTAGGTTTCCTATTCCAAGAAAGAAGCTATAACATGGTTCGTAGTAGCTTTCTGTTATTTTCGCCCAAACAAAAATGAATGCACTTGGCATGGCACGGTGAGGATTATGAAGACACGAATAGCCTTTTCTTTCTTTGCAGCACTTGGGGCAAAGTGGTTCAGGTGGAAGGGGCCCATATATTGGCCGGGTTGTGATCAATTGTTCAACGAACAACGACATAGAGGTTCTCAACGTATGCTTAGATTAGGCCGTCCATTTAATTGAAACTCATGCTGACACTGGGCGGGGATTGGAAGCAGAAATTTTGACGTGTATCTAATTCGCCATTGTAATAAGCTCAACTATATTGGCACTGGCAATACACTTCTTGCTAAGATATTAAACCTTAAATAGTAACTCGTTGGACGGAGATTCTATTAGTATCTTGTATACGAAGGAAAAGAAAATATTTAATAGATGGAAAGCAAGAGAGGCAATATGCAAGATCGTTGGAGAAAGTGAGGATGTAAGTATATATATATATACATGTAACTCAAGTTGTCATAGTTTTCAAGGCATGCTTGGAAAATCCGCATTCCAGTGTCTGCACTAGATCACTGAACATCAGCTTCCGAAAGAAATTTCCAAAGAATTAACTCAATACCAATCAAGGGTGATAAATGATTATTTTAGCCATTTATAAATTCAATAACTGCTTCATAAGTCAACTTGTTCACCTCGACGTATGAATGTGGTAAGACGAATCAGATAAACTAGTATCGTCAGAAAGAAAGAAATAGAATTGAAGATGGATATATTTTCATGAATTCTGAAAAATTGAATTAGTTCATATACCAGACATATCTTACGAGAATGTAGGAAAATAGGTTACATATATAGAAATCCTTGTAATGGTCTATTCGATTGTGTATTTGAAAAATGGGAAAAATATTCTTTTTCTCACAACTAACGAAATTGCTCATTATCATTGTTCATTCAGATTCTATCACAAGAAACTAATGAAGGTAAAAAAAAAAATAAACAAATTCTAAAAAACAAAATAAACGAGTTAAAAATGAAGATTTACGAAAATAACATAAAATGAGAAAAAATTTTTTTTAAAGAAACTCACATTTGTCATGCGATTATTTGAATCCAATTGCATTCTTTTAAGAAAATAAAGCGGTCAATCTGTCGAGAGTAGAGTAACAGTTTATTAAGAGAGAAAAAAAATGATACTTAAAAAAAAGTACTCAGAATCTCTGTATCTCAATAAAAAATCGGGCTGATCTTTATTTAATTATATTTGTTTACCTTAGAACAGATAGAATACGATATTTCGGCCAGGTGACATTTTCAGTATCAATCTTCACTATTAAAAGAATTGTTTTTGTTGGTTCTTGCGCTGTTCTGCTGGCAGTACTGTTACCATTCTTAGTAATATTTTAATATGAATTTTCTGTTCGCAGGAGCAGGTTGCATCAAGATTCTTTTATTTCCATTTTTATTTCGCAATAACTGGCTTAGTGTGTTCAGTCAGTTAAACCCAAATATATGACAAGTATTCACTATATATATATATATATATATATATATATATATATATATATATATATATATATATATATATATCAAAATTTTCTTTGAAATAATTTTTATTTTCCCAAGTACTTTCGATCTCATCTGAGACTATTCTCAAGAGGTTAAAATATCTGTGGATATGTATACAGTATCTACGTAAATTCAAAATATATTTCTCACTGTTCTTTTACGCCATTACAAATTGGAATTTTTTTCCGTTATGCAAGGGAGGTAAGGTTCGTCATTTATTTTTTTAAAGAAATTTTTTAATTATAATATTATAATATAGATGTAAACGAACGAAAAATATTTTGGTGCATAACAAGGAAAGAGGGTTTGGAGAATTTGACACACAGAACATATTTACATCAAGAGGGACAGAGAAAAGCAGCACATAATACGCCTTGCTTAAATGGTTGACAAAACAGAAGAGATAGCAAAAGGACAAACCTGAATACGAGTTACAAAGGACTGGGAGTTGTGGAGAGCCATGATCACCAACATTGTAAAGGAACACGGTGCATAGAAGAATGTTATTTCATGAGTTATTAAAAAACAAAACGTAGAGATTTCATTAAAAGCAGTTCATCAGGAAAGATATTAATTTTTTTATGGTTTTGTCGTAATTAGCTCTTAACAATTAACTTTAGGAAGGTTGTCCATAAACACGCACTCTCATAAGTCAATACAAACTTTACAATGCACCTGAATCTACTGCCGAATAGGTGTTCCTTTTTATTTCTTTATTAATTTCATAGAGAAGGAACAAAATGCTTCAACGTTATCGATATTTTATTGCCGTCCAAAGCACATATTCTCTACTGACAGGTTAATTAGATGTGAAATGATTTCTGTTTGAAAATTCAAAAGAAAATAAAGCTAATCGAGACACACACAGACAATGATATTAATAGAGGCCGACATAATTAACCGCGACAAATTTGTTACTATTGAATTTTGCCCATCTAACGAATGTTTATCGTTGGTATATTTTTTATTTATATTATCTGGTTAATTGATATTTCTGCGCAAACATCTTCCACTCAATATTCACGTTTTTTCCGTTTTATTTAGTATTTTACATTGACTGTGAAAAGCCAGAAACTAAAAATAAAAATGCAGTTTCATAATAACGTATTTTAAAACTGATTACTGTGAATTAAACGTCATAGTTGAATCTTCGAGCTGCTAAACTAATCAAACATATCTTTTTTGTCGTTCATAATTAATACACAGTGCGTCATCTTGACAGTAAATTAAAAACTATTTATATCAAAATCAAAATTATTATTAAAAAGGTCGTCTTTTAATTATCTTCATATCACACAAAATGCTTTTATTTCATATAATGTATAATCATGTGCGTGTGATAGTTTGTTTCTATATCCCCTTACTGTTTTTTTTTGCACATTATTATTATCCAAAGTTATGTATTGTGTAGGCTAGTACAATATTTGACTTGTACATGCAAATAGTTTTCATTTTAGTTACAATGTACTAGTACAAAGTGAAGATGAAAGTAAAATCTAAATACTTAGTAAATAAATATATTAAACAAGATGGTTTGACCAAATTTAGCCATTCTTTGTTGATTGGGGTCAAGAATGCGCAGAATCCATCGAGGTAAAAATAGACATCCGTTTACCTTATCTATTTCTACCTTTTTGTTTCTCGTGCAAACAGGACTTCTGCCCATATATGTACTGTTTATCAAAAGGACAGGATTTCGCATTAATAACACGAAAAAATCTAATATACCATAACAAAACAAGATAAATATTATCTTGGATGGTGTGATCAAGGATATTTTATTTAATGTATCGTATGTTTATATTCCTGAGTGCTGAATTTTTTTTATAAGTTTCCTTGATGATATTTTCCCCTAAACGTCATTCAATTGCATAACATGTTTGGGTCAAGAAATTGCATGTTACTAATCACGTGAACAATGCGTGTCACGAATTACGTGTCTAATTAAGCACGCGTCCTTCTGATTCAACGACAGAATACAAATTTTAAGTGACAAGCATTCCCCTAAAAAAAAAAAAAAAAAAATGAAAAAAATGGAGGCAGTCAGAATGTATTGCTTTATCACTGACATTCAAATGCCAAGCTCGGCAGCCGTATGAGTTGAGGCGCTACAAGCGTGTTGTTACTGGTTATCAGACGATATATGATAAGGAAGTGCCGATCCGTTTTACAAATATCGCCCTCCATCTTTATATCCATCCTTGCCCATTTTCCACTTCTCTATCACCCTCTCTCTCTTTTTTCTGCCCGTTCAGTCCACTTTGAATAAAGCGTGGGTACTCAAATGAAGAATACCGCAATGCTTGCCTGAAATAACTATAAGTTATATGATAAAAGTATTTTCTGATTTTTCTAAATACTCCCAAATCTTCCTGTTGACAACTGTTTCTAAATTTATTCTAGATGTTGTCGGTGTCTTTGAACAGTTGTTCATCAGTTATACTATGTAAATTTTCTACATATCTTGAAAATACCACGATGAGTAGACTTGAACAAATAGGGAAAGATGAAAATGTTGTCTTATTATCAAGAGCACCACAATAATATTACTTTTGTATAAACATTGAATAGACATCTTCTAAAGAAGTCGGAAATGCGTAGAACAAAGTAACCGTTCAGGAAGGCGCCACCTAAACTGACTGCTGCAGGTTAACTATCGTCTTCTTCGTGAAACATCAAAAGTTGAATTTTGCTCACAGATAACTTGAAATAAAGTTGATTTTAATATCTCTATAAGAAGAGTCCAGTAGCTTTTCATTGAGTTGAGCAACTTTATCTCTCCGTCCAGAAGGAAGTCTCCCGCTTTGACTGATTCTCACAATGAAAAGTACGTTAAATATACCCTGAAAAATATGACTTAAGCCAAGGAACAAAGGAAAAAAAGACTATTCCATGACGACAAGAAGGTCAATGAAAATGATCTTTATAGAATGTCATTTTATTTATACGATCTTTTTAAAGAGAGCAAGTTCTTTTCAAATATGTTTTTAAAGGATCTGTTATAGTAAAGTAAGTTTTTTTTAGTCTAGGTTAAAACTGAATTGGTGGTAATGCTGAAATTATAAGCGTAGCTTAGATATGGCACAAGGCCAGAAGTATGGAGACTCAGTGTGAGTCGTAAATGTTTTAGCAAGACAAGCTTTTTAACCACGACACCACACCGAAGTGAGCCTGAATTGGCAGTAATGCAAAGCAAGCAAAAAACGAAAGCGGAAGTCTTTCGTACCATTAGTCGATAACTAATTATAATGAATGAAATTTCGTATTCCTAATTTTAAGCTTAGTTAGGAATAGTCTGAACGCAAAGGCGTCAAGTTCATGAACTGACATGCAAAGTCCCCAAATTTAACACCGTTGGGCACTTTAGGGGACATATTTACACATGTGTCTGAGTAGAATAAACTTCCTTATAAAACATTGATGTGGTGACATGGAAATCTCGGAAAATATTATATCCTCAATGAAAGTAGGATTTCTGGTTTATAGTAAAACCATTCTCCAATTAATTACTGAACATTCATATTTAAACGATTTGCCGGTGTTATATACTTATTTTCACATTCAGACTATCTGATTTTTCAAAGGTTGTATAATGATCAAAATCTTTTACTACTCCAGAAAGTACCCGGGTCCTTATATCATGCTTTTTCTGTTTTATTAATAATGCTTCCATTATTTTGAGCCTTTTTTACATGTGGCCTATATAGTCTCATCCACATGTAAAAAAAGGTAAAAATAATGGGAAGCATTATTAATAAAGAAGCCAACACTGAATAACATCTATTATGAACATGGCCACGATATGTTAACTATGTTTGGAAAATAAAACATTATTACAACTCTAGACATATACATAAAAATCCATATATTCAGTTAAAATAAAAAGTAAAATCTTCCTTCATAATGACTAAAAGAATATCTGAAATCGCTCGGACAATTTCTACATAACCTATATCCACAAAAAAAGAACATTATGAGAACACAAGAAAAATTAAATAAAAAATTAACCGCGGGTACCTTGTCAGTTATTTTTAATGAAACTTGTATAAAAGAGGGATTGCTACCCAAATACACAATATATATATATATATATATATATATATATATATATATATATATATATATATATATATATATATATATATATGCAAATTTTAATGATAATAGCCGACAGAACTAAAAGCTTCTTGGTGGTATAGTAATTTTGAGTTACATCTCTGTGGTGGTAGGTAAAGACTCAAATTTTTTGAAAATTAGGAATAACTGAACAGTATTAAAAAGAGATCAAAACGAGATATCCCTAGACATGGATAGTGGCACGAAAACATTCTACCCACTCCCGTAGATTATATAAAGAGTTCACTTCAAAAGTACCCGTAGGTTACCCGGATTGGCAGAAATCTGAACAAGGCTTGAGGACGCAATGACCAAAACATTGTGCTAATAACAACATTGATGAGGATAGTAGTCCGACTGTAAATAACGTAACTCTGAAATCACCCGGTTATATAATAAGCATATAAAGGCATAAGAAATGACGTTAATCTTAAATTGGTTATCTATCAATCTTGCCAAACAATCTGCCACGCAGCCTCTACTTTTCTATCATCCATAATAAACTCCATCTTCTTTTCTATTCCTCAAAGTCATCCCCATAAAAATGGCTGCTACTTTCAGATATTGATAATCTAGCAGTAAAGCTTTCAGAACACTACCGAGTATTTCTCTTAAATCTACTCCCTACACACACGTTTTCTAGCTTACAACTGTAACTAAGCTCTTTGTCTTTCTCTCTCAAAAACGTCTGCGGAATTAATACCAAGGGCGAACGGCTGCATTAAAAGCAGGGAAGCGAGTAGCAATAAGAAGATTGAGATAAAATATATTAGATAGAAAAAAATATACGAGACATTTTATCGTTGATTCTGACATAAACGACAAGGTAGAAAAAGAGGGAGAAAAACGCATTTGAATGTTTCTAATATTTCAAACGATATATTTTATAAATATTTCCAGTTTTTGAGGGCGTTTGTTCATTTAATGAAGATGAAAAAAAAATAATAATGCAACTATGCTATATTTTCTTTCGTTTTAAAATACTGAAAAGCAACCGAGATTGATGAATCGAAAGTAGAACAAATTAATGATTTTGTTCACAATATTTGTAGCAAAGACGCACAAAAATGTACGCTTCTTTCTTATATTGCAAAAAACAAATTAAAAGAAGCGTTACGCACTCAACACGAAACAAGGTGGATTAATGACATTTTGTTTCCAGTGACGAACTTGGAAAGACGTTTCAAGTGGAAGTAACAAAGACGCAGGCTAAAAGAAAAGAATATGGCGTAGAGTACAATACATTGTAAATGAACTGAAATAAAATGCCATCAACTCGATTACTATATAAAAAGCTAAAATGATTATACTGACATTAGACAAATTCAGAAAGAAAATGAAGCCCCATATATATATATATATATATATATATATATATATGGGAGTGATCAGTTGACAATACTTTTAAGAGCTTCTTAATACACAAAATAAATATTTTTATACAGATTCCCATTTATAACCTGCTTCAATCAGCAATTTTTTATAAATGGACGTTTCTTTATCATTGACACTCCCGAGATATGTCGTTCGTCACACTTTTTTTTTTTTTAATAGAATGCATCAGCTATTCGAAATAATTCCGTACCTGTTCTCTAATCCATTCTCGTTCATGAATGCTATGAGCAAAAGATTGACATCGGGTAACTGGGAAATAATGTAAAGAAGGACTTGCAAACCTTTTCCTATCATTCAAATTCGAATGATGTACAAATAACACCAAGTCATCAAAATATATACCGGAACTAAAAATGAAATAGAAAACAGTATTAGTATCATTATATGTCAAATTGTTACTATTAATAGAATTACTTACATTCAAAACTACTGTAGTAGAATCTGTTACCTTTAGTAGAATTAGTAGAATATCATATAACAACAAGATATTGCAATCTATGGATGAAGGAGAAACTAAAATTACAATCTGTACATGGAGGAGAAAAGGATAATAGTGTATGTGTGTGTGTGTGTGTGAGAGAGTGAGAGAGAGAGAGGGGGGGAAAGGCAGAGAAATTAAACATATTCATATATTACATATAATCTTAGGACTTTGAAGTTATAAACATTGAGAGACAAACACACTCACACAAGTATATATATATATATATATATATATATTATTCGAAACGTTCCTTTTGTGTGTAACCATGTTTGAATAGACGTTGTGTTTTTATTTTATTTTAAAGAGAGTGGATTAATTTTACAAGGCTGTGCATTCGGTAACATTGTCACAATCCAACAAGTCTCAATTAGGCCTTAAGTGAAATCCCTTATCTACATATTTCTTTATTTTATATGCTAAACGTAAACAAAAGCTTCCTTTATTACTTACCTCGAACACCGTTCACAGGAGGAAAAAAACAACAAAACAAAAAAACAAAAACAGTGCATCTACTCAAACTACTTACGGGTGTTTAGAGTAATAATAAGTCGAATTTAAAATAAAAGCCATTATTTCATTCATATATATATATATATATATATATATATATATATATATATATATATATATATGTATGTATGTATGTATATATATCACTGTTATATATATATATATAGATTTATATATATATGTATATATATCACTGTTATATATATATATATATATATGTATATATTTATATATATATTATATCTATAACACTGTTATATATATATATATATATAACATGAAAATGAATTTTAGAAAGTATATAGAAATGTATAAAAAAATATTAAAGAAAGGGAGAAAGTGGAAGTATATAAAAGAAAATACTCACGAAATTAGCGAATCGAAAACTATGAAAAAAAAAAAAAAAAAAAAGAAATAACCGGTTACCGATCCTCCCTCTTCAAATCCAATCAATCACAAAATGTATATGAACATCGACTAAAAATGGAAGCAAAAATTGCTACCATGGAATCACAATTACAAATCGAAAAGCTTACGTTTAAACCTAGCAGGTATTACTTCTGCTTAAAAAGGGGGTCTGTTTAGATTTAATATAAATTATCATAAGAATTATTAGATATTAGTTTGGTGCAAACATATTACGTCATTCATTTTTGCACCAACCTAATAGTAATGTGATTGATCTCTGCTGATTATTGTAAAAATATCAATGGCGGAAAACGAGGCACAAGGCGATTTATTTACTAAGTGTTCTGCAATAACAGAACAGAATGTATTCACAATCGTGGATCTTAACTGGTAGGTGCTGTAAATCGCAGTTTCCTACCTTTGATTATTTCTTCTAAAATATTCAGCATCACATTGTCATTTTTATTTATATATAACTGAACTAACATTATGGACAGGCAGATGGATTTCAGTTGGAGAATTAAAACAAATTATGGATTCACTGAAAAATAGCAAATCTGCACATTTTGAGTGATTTGCATAGCAAAATCAGTGTTAACTTTTGCAATCCTAGATAACTGCAAATAGTGCATTAATCTGAACCATACA
>OZ010584.1:49801380-49816380 GCA_963932145.1 Acanthosepion lycidas
CTGTTAATGAAAACTAATATTATTTAGAATCGTAAATATGATCTTTTCTATTTCCCCCCACGTTTACGGCGTGATATCTGCATTTCTGTATCGTTGAATCGCAACCTTCTCGTGTGCTGCATTCGAAGATCTTTGATTTTCGTCTGAAAAGATGAATTCGACAGGTCGCTACAATCACATTGTTGAAGAGAAACTTGACACCGCCACGAAAGAGCATGTCGACCATTCTCAATATAATTTGACGCGAGTGAGTGTTGAAAATATTTAAAGAATTAAAATGCGAACAAATCTATTGCTGTATACATATTTCTCTTTGTAGGTGTCATAATAATGAGGCGTTGGTTATTTGGACATATTTCTACAGATAGTTATAGCGAAATTATTTGTTTCCATACAGAAAACATTTGGCATTTACTGATGGAACAGTTAACGTCGTTTGAAATTTATAAAATATTCTATAATAATTGTTTAGGAAAATAAGTTTCTTAAGTTTACTGTAGTCCTTCTTTATATAAGTTTCCTTTCTAACCTTTTTTAGGCAGTCTGGAAAGACAACTTGATTATATCATTATTTTCCATTCTAGTTAAATGCTCTACCTCTTTTAGTTGTTGCTGTTGGAAGTCTTATTTTTATTAATTAGTAAATCTCTTTTTGTGAATGCGTAGAGCTAGCGTGTAGGGTTTGATGAAAGGTTTCTTTTGTGAAGACAAATAATAATTAAAACAAATAATTTGTTCGTTTGAAGCCATTTTTAATCACCGATTCGAGAAAACGGTTGCATATAGATGGCAATTTAGACATTTTTGAACAAAATTCATTATATCCATATGAGAGTTTAGATGTGCTGAGGATATTGAAGAACATAGAATGAGTTATCTTATTAATATTTTCGGTTTGTACCATCTTACGTTTTTGGAGAAAAGTATCCCAGCTCAATATATCCTGTGTTCACTTTCCTTATCTCATATATTAAATTTGTTAAACCTGATCGATACACCGAGGTATCGGAAGTTTAGAATTTATTAAATCCACACTCTGAAGGTATATGATAGATTTGTGGTATGTAACAATTCCACGCCATCTCAATTCCAAATTATACTTTCTATTTTGGAATGGGTTTATCTTAAATCTAACCTCTAGGTATGGTTATAAAGAATTTGATTTTCTGTTAAATAGCATTTTTATTCCAACTTTTAATACTTATGTCATCAGCATAGTCCCATTATCATCGGCACATTGACCTCTATTATCAGTAGATTCGTGTGTGAAGTTGTGGAAATGTTTAAATAAACTCATCCTATTTCTTTACATTTTTGCAAGTTCAAAATGAGATGGAAACTCTTTTCCTCTTTGTCGTATTCCTGGCACGGTTGGAAATGATTAGATTGTGGAATATTCGGACTTTTAAAACTTTGATCGATACAGTACAAGGCATTCTTTATTTGTAAGATAGTTGTTTGATGAGAAAAGAAAGTTTGTTGATATATGGATTCCATATAGTAGGTATAGAACTTTCTATTCGATAAGTAGACCGTTTCATTGAGTTACTTGATGACGTCATTGCACTTCTTACCAGAACAAAAAGCCAAACTGTCTTATTAGAGGTTGACATTCATAGAACGGAGAGAGCATAGTAAAATAATAATTATTATATTTTCCATAATAGATCAAGTTTGAGATACCTCTGTACTTATGAGCATCTTCAGAACTACCTTCTTTGTTTCCATTGTGCTTTTATGAGTGACAGACCCCACTTATTTGAGACTGAGTTGTGCTTTAGTTCCCAAACTTCCTCTTAAAATCAAAACTTTTATTTTTGGATTCGTGGAAAAAGCAACCTATTTCCCAAATTTTAAGTAACGATTTTTTAATTTTTTTATTGCTTTCTCAACTGTGATACAATGGACAACCACATAGAAAAAAATATGAAGTGGTTTTATCTGGAATAAAGTGTATCTTTTTGAAACAAAGCAAATGGTTCAGGCGAGTAAGCGACGTGTTGAATAAAACATCTACATATATGCGGAAGCACGGTTCGCGATCTTATTATTCAACGTGGCGTTTGTCTTTGATCTTTTATCTTGTGAGCATGCAATAAGCTTTCGGCGAGATTAATTACTGGGGCATTTACTGGCCAGTCGGTGGAATGCTTGGACGAAGGCCGCGTTGAATGTTTACAGTTATGAACGTTTGGAGACAGATATTTGATGTTCGGTTATATTCTGGTTTTTATTCTATCTTCTTTAGCATTTCAGATTAGTGTGGTTAAGATTGAAGAGGGACTAGAAGATTTTCTTTGAGACCGGAACATTTCTTATAGTAATTGGTGATAAGATTGATGTTAAGAAAATCTATAGTTGTGAAGCGCCATTTGCGCAGAAGTAATCTTGAAAAAAAGGCTTGTAATTATAATAATAATGTAATAGTAATACTCTATAATTGATAGGCGTATTTTAATATGTTTTAAATCAAATATTTTTGAAAACCTCAAAAGAAAAAAACCAAATTTCTAATTTAGCACATTTTACGTAAATAAATCAGCGTATTTCATATTGTATTCATTTTGGTTCCAGATGACTTGAAAGGCATTTCCATTTATTATTCATATATCTACATCACATTGTAAATACGTATTTGCCTTTCCCATGCCCGGCATTATTCGAGAAACTTCAACCAATAAAAACATTATAGATGTGCTTAAACGCACCTACAAAGCGGCAACACATCAGCTAGTTTGTAACTACGAAGGTACGTACGTGCCTATCTATCAAAATTTTGTTTCTGTTTCTTACTGATTTCTCTTTCGCCTTTGTTTTATTTATTGATAAGATGTTAAGCTGTTTGATATTTGCCGACTCTTTCGATTTTCCTACATTGCTCTTCCTTTTATCAGTTATCTTGCAAGTACAGAAAACAGAAACCTACAGGGTGAATTTAGATTCGTATGAAACGACACAAACGAAAAAATTCAATACACTTCTTTAGTCACCCGCCTGCACGCACATGAAAATATAGTCACCACACACCTACAAGACAGGAACACAAACACACACACTAGATTTTATTATGCAGCTCAATAATTTCATAAAATAATTGGTGTCATAAGTTTAAAAGTTTCAGGATATATTTGTATAAAATATCCTATGTGTACTTTAATCTCTTAAGAAGTTAGATCCTTTTGTCCAACTTTAGGATTATTCATCAAACACACGTACGCACACAGACACATACGTACGCACACACACACACATAACTGTATATTGATATCGTTAAAATGAACACTTTCGGTTATTATTTATTTTAATTTTCTTGTATTTAGTTTGATTTCTGTTGCTTTTAATTTTTTGACACCGTATTTCAGAATATTACTCTATATTATTTTCTTCCTTCATTGGTTTAATTTTCTCTTAATACTTGTCTCAGCATATATATATATATATATATATATATATATATATATATATATACATACATATACACATATATATATATATATACATATATATACATATACATACACATATATATACATACATACATACATACATATATATATATATATACACACACACATATATATATACATACATACATACATACATATATATATATATACATATGTATACATATATATATATACATACATACATACATACATACATATATATATACATACATACATACATATATATATATATATATATACATATATATATATATATATACATGCATACAGATACACACACACACATATATATATATATATATATATATATATATATATATATATATATGTTCTTAATGGACTTATTAATTCAGACCTCCACACAATCTATTTAATTTAAAATATGTTTACACACTGTTACTTATGAAGTTTGAAATATTAAGTGTCACCACCCCGATATTTAGTTGGTAGTAGACATCAGAACTTATACTCACTCATAACTTAATAGGAATTCTTTAACTATTTTTTCTACTTATTTACACGTTAATTGGTGTAGATAGGCTCAACTATCATCCGGTACGCACTCCTTCCATGTTTATTGAACAGGAGTAGAGGTTCATTCCTTATTCCCTGTTTAGGATATGGTTTACCGATTCTCTTTCTTCCTTTCAGGGCCTCAATGATTAAACTTAACTCTTTGATGATCAGACTAACCACTGACTTTCTATTATGAGTGTACCTGGTTGGCAGTTCCATGGTTGCTGCTTCCGACCTGTCGTTAGGAGCCCGAAATCTTTGGTAGCGATTTCCGACGCTGCTTCGATCAACTGTCACATGATATTGGGGTATCTGCAGTGCCACGTCGCGCATGATTATGAGTCATTGCATCTATTTCCGGTGGGCAAACCTGGTGCCACATTATGCTCTCGGCTACATTCTGGATGGTTTGTATTGCCATTGACAACAGTGACAATTATGGTGGTCTTTTTCCTCTCTCCTCAAAATATATCTCGCGGAAATCACAACAAAAAGAAATAAAACTAAACCAGCTAAGTGTTTATCTACCCCTGAAACTTCCATTCTCCAATACTCGCGGTATCCATTTCAACGTCTGCAGAATAGTCGCCAGATATCTTTGCCCTATCTGAAATCAACTTGAATTCTTCCATTGCGACCAGTGAATTCTTGATTCTAGCATTCACAGGCATGGCCTTGGTGTTTACATCTGGGACAATCTGCCGATGGCCAGAGAATTGTCTCTCGAGGTCGCTGACTACTCTTTCATGTGATTCCGTCTTTCTAAACACTGTCAGCTATCTCTTTTTCCTTTATCGCTCCCCATCTTCCTAATACTGCAGTATATTAGACGCACGAGATGACAGTATAGAAAAAGCACTTTCTCGCCATCCATCTGCGAATATCTTTGTCTTTGGTGACCTTGATGCTCACCACGACACGTGGATGAAACATGTTGCCAGTATAAAAACATTAAATTTTTCCATTACCCAATCCCTCACCCAAATCGTAGATGTCCCCACATGTTTCCCTAGCCAAGCCGAGCAATATGTTTCTCAATGATATATTTCTGACTTTCTTTTCCCGGTTTTGCCAAGCTTCTCGATACTGCCCTCTTCATAACATGGCAGCTGTTGGTATCTCCTTCCAAGAATACATTAAATAGGAACCCCCTATTCATATGACCTCTTTCCGTTAGCAGCATGTTGAGTGGGGCACATTCTGGGATTTTCTTCGTGGCGCCACTTGGAATGACACCTTCAACCTCCCAATTGAAAACTACGCCACTATGGTTTCTTTTGGGTTCAAAGCCGGCATGGAAGCTTTCATCCCCCCCATGGTTCACATCAGCATGCTCAGTCACCGTAGCACAAAAGAACCACTATTTCCGGCTATACAAGAGGGACAGCTCTCGTCTTAACAGGTGCCTATTTGCTACTACAAGTAACAAATATAGGCATGTCCTCAAAGTAGCTAAATCCCTGAGAGAATTCGGCAATGCATAGCCTCTAAAAACTTAGTCTCCCGTGAGTGCAGGTTTCTCTGAAATAGGGTACTAAGTAAGTACAAATTTAAACGATTTGAGGTTTTATAATCCTCTGTAGATAAAGCTAAATGAAATGCCCGTAAATTATTCTCACACTCTACTTTTGATCTGGAGTATCCCCATCTGACTTCCTACTTAGAACTGAGTTTCTGTTGAGTGATATGCATATAACACTTTCCATGGCTTCATTTTAAATTTGATCTTAACAAAGAATGTGGACCCAATGGCATACTCGTAATAGTCATTAACAAATGTGCTCCCGAAATCTCTCTAACCTGTATAATAAATGTCTCGCGGCCTCCTGATTTCTTGTTTGATGAAAGTCATCGTCAGTTGTTTTAAAGAATTCTGGTGAACCATCTGACCCATCCAATTATCGGCCTAGTAGCCTTCTATCTCTTTTTCGGAAGCTCCTGGAGGCCCTAATCAATGTTGAATTGGTTCATCATCTCTGGTCTTTTTCTCAGACAGTCGTTTCTCCGGGTTAACTGCTGATGTGCTAACGATAATTGGGAAAAGAGTCCATCGTGATTTAGATTAACATGGTGAAACCCGGGCTGTAGCATTGGACACATCGAAAACATTTGACAGAATCTGGCATTCAGAACTTCTTCACCAGCTGAAAAGCTAGGCATCCCCGGGAAAGTATTTGAGCTGATCTAGTCGTTCATATCAAATCGTGAAATGAAAGTTGTCCTGAACGGCTACTCATCTACATCCTTTCGTACTAACGCGTGTGTCCCCCGGGATTCCATTCATGCTCCTATGTCGTTTTTAATCTTCGTTACCAAAATTCCTGATGACATCAGTTCTCAACTAGGCTGATGACACAAACATACTCCAGCCTTGACAGTAAGGCTGATAAGTCAGACAAAGTCAAAATGGAAGCCGATGTACAAATTGACTTCAAGAGTGTCGTTAAATGGGAGAAAAGAAGTCTTGTCAATTTTAACGCCTCCGAAACTAAACTGCTCTCCATTAATCATCTCAGAGACCCCACTCTGCCTTCCCTCAGCATGGCTGATGCTATCCTCCAAGAAAGTCATTGAGCTTTCGTGGACTAACATTCTCTGCTGACATGAGGTGAAAAACTCCACTGAATCCATCTCAAGATCCGCTGCAAAGAAATTCAGTTCACCGTGTTGAGAGAGAAAATTTTTCTCTCCGAAATCAATTTTGCATATCTGTAAGTCTACCATTGATCCATGGTTAAAATATTGCTGTCATATATTATCCGGTGCCCTTGCTATTTTCGTGGAGCTCCTCGATAAGATTCAAAGGAGAGTAAGCAATATTACCGGTCCTGATCTAGTGGCTCCACTTCTGTCACTTATCCACCGCCATAAGGTTGATCCTCTGTGACTTTTTTATAAATACTTTCATGTTAATTGTTCGGATGAGCTCTTCGTTATGGTACCAACTGTATGAATTTAAGTGCAATACTAGACTGGCGGAGAGATCTCTTCAATTTACAGTTGAACTAGCTAGATGTAGCCGTAACTTCTATGCTACCAGTTTCTTATCCCGCATTTCTGGCTTGTGTAAATCCCTCTCAGTCCTATTCTTTCCAGCCAACTTTAATCTGCAAAAATATAAATGCAATGTCAATCGCCAACTACTGTTCTCCTGATTACACTTTTCTCTTTTTCCTCATTATTAATGTTTCTGTTCTTAACTCCACACTTTGTAAGCCTCCGCATGCTAGTGGTTGTACTGCCTTACATGGGGTGATAGAGATTAAAAAAGATTATATATATATATATATATATATATATATATATATATATATATATATGTGTGTGTGTGTGTGTGTGCGTGCCTGTGTGTGTGCGTGCGTTTATAACTTTAAACGTTATTTGTATCAGATATTCGTATTTAGATAAACTCTGCGCTATCTTACTAAAGAGTATATTTATTTATTTTCTTCTACCGGCCTGAATGTTCGAGAGATCTTATTAAAGAATATACGATCTCTGGCAGGATTCAAACTTGTGTCTCTCTGGGCAGAAGGAGGTACCGTTAAATCCGATAAGCACTGAACAACTTAGCTATAAAGAACCAATCCGTCATGCAAGACGAAATTGTACCTTTAGGCGAAACCTCTCTTGTCATAGATTTTCCGAAAGTTTTCTTATCTGCAAGGTTTCGTATCCAAACCTAAACAACTAGAATTTTCTACTGAATGTAATGGATTTTTATTAACCCGAAAGATTGTTTATCACGTTAAAATTTATTTCTAGTGGATGCTTTATTTTAATAGATACTCCGCTCACCGACAAAATATTATACTTATTTTCATCATTCCGGCCTGAATTAATTTTTGCACCTTTGTTGGACGTGAGGAATGTTCAGGAATTGGTTAGAAATCACAGAGGAAAAAAAAATTTAAAGGTCAAGAATTAATATATATAACAATGTGAAAAAGTGATTTGCAAGCAAGATAATTAATTAATCAGCTAGGTGGGGTAGTTGGAGGACTTATGGTGTTGTAAGTGTAAACAAAGTAAAAGTAGAAGAGTAACCAAACTACCACATTTCATAAAATATCACAACGATAGACATATAAATTAGACAATGTACAAATTGGACAGAAAAAAAATGATTAGTAATTTTTAATGGTGAATAAGAAAATAAAGTTTTTGGAGAATATGTGTGCAAGAGATTGAATCTTTTCTGAAGTATTCATAGTTTACGATTTAGAATGAAGGTAGTATAATATTTTGTTCTGGTATTGCAAGCAGTAACATTATAGGTCTCTTCAAAATTGATAACAATATCAGGATTAAGGAAGTGAAGTGTTTCTAATAATCAGGATTAAGGAAGTGAAGTGTTTCTAATAAATCTTCACCCAATACGAGGGCCAAGAGCCACTCAGTATAGAAGTCGTAAGAAAAGAATGGATGAGGGTATGTATGATAGATGCCTCTCGATTTGAAGAGGTTAAGATTGTATTTATCGGGGAAGCATCAGCATGAGAGTGTTGTAAAATGTAGGAGTTCTCGGAAAGAAAGTGACTGGGTGAAAATTCATTCTTTTCGATTGAATACGGAAGGAATAATGATGAGTGACTCTGCAAATGTTTGAAGTGATGGCTCGTCTCAACACCTGATGTAGATAACGATAGGCTTGCGACGTTTCGTCTGTGGGAAAGAGGCTGTAGGGTTGAGAAAGTACATCACTCACAAGGCCATGTAAACGCTTTCGAATTCAGTCATGGTTGAAAAGTGAGAATTTGAAAGCAATATCTTTTCTTGCCTGATTTTTGTAATGATAAAGTATGGCAGGAGGAATAGGCTAATTTTCTCACCTTCTTTAACGATGGATCGTATAGACGTGTTCCAGTTGAGATATGGGGGCAACTCGAATATCTATAGATGTTCAACGCAAGGAGCCTCATTAACTGGACAAAGTACAGTATGCCCTTACTGATGATGGTATGTTAATCGCATAGTTTTTAAGATACAGAATGTTACAAGCCACATTTTCTCCATTTAGCCTTTAGAGCTAGCTCGAAGGAGAGATATACCAGACCTTGGTCATCTAGACATTTCGAGGTTCATCTATAAAGCGTGATATCATCTGCACTGATATTTACTAAACATCTGAAATGTACCTAGTCAGATAGTTAATATAAAGAAGACAAGATGTTAAGGTATTTATCTGTTTCTACGTTGAGGCAATATGTGACACAAAGTTTTTTTTAATGCGGGTGGAATCATACACATGAATGAGCATATGGCCTAAGGACAAAGATTACACAAACCACTGTTAATCGATATTACAGCGACACCAAAGAGCAATGAGGAAGATGCTGCTGTATGGTTGATATACCTGGGATAAGGCGCCTTATAACATCTTAAATAAGGCGAGAACAGATACTACGCTTTCATCCCGGCCAAAAGGCAGAAAAGACGTTAATAATGACCCCAAGATAAATATAAAATTATTCTAATTTCTTGTGCAAAAAATGTTTGGAGTGATAGAGCTCATAATCAGAAACTATCATCTAAAGAATATATTAATACAAGAAACTGCTTTCTCACATTCTCTTGACTATTATCCACTGTGTTTAGAAAAATACAAAGGCAACAAATTACTGGAATTGCTTTTATGAGATCTATATATAAAATTAATAGAAAACTTATAATTCATCATTAAATGAATTCTAATTTAAAACTGAGAAGGATACGAAAAATGCAGCTGAAATGAATTTTAATATCACAAAAGTAGAAATTGAAAAAAAATCACGGATTAAAAACTGAAGACGCTTGAAGACTAACAAGTAACCTATATTAACTTGAAACAATAAAACAATTTATATCGGTTACTGTGTTTATCAAATATTCCTATCTCGTCTATATTTATTCTGTCCTATACATGCATACATACATACATATATTATATATATGTGTGTGTTTGTGTTATTTGAAGAAAAAGAAAACCAAGGCATTAATTTCTAAATAATAAATGATTTTGTACCCATTGTGTTTAGATAATAAAACCTGACAATCTCTAAAGGAGTTGTCAATATATTTTAATAGGAATAGTTATTAGAAGCTAAATCACAAACGATATATTTTACAATGAAATATTTTACTAACATCAGAATAATTGCCATGGAAATATTTATAGAAATGGCATGGACAAGCTACTATATGGTACTTGAAAAGTAGCTGAAGCCGAGATGCCAGGTCAGCACCAATAATATTGGATTTTCTTTGCATTGCATCAAGAATCTCTAAATATGTAGCAGAAGCACCAGACCAGATGTGGCAAGAGTGTTCAAAGTGCGGACGAATGGCAGACATAGATTTAAGATAGTTTCAGGAGAGAAAAATTGTCTATCACGACAAAGGGAACCAATCAATACAGACTAAACAATTATTCAATATATTCATTCCACTCAGAGGAAAAAGTTAGTCAGAGAAGATGCAATGAGTCATTCCCCTGAAGTTAAGCATCAGCCACGCTGATGGAAGTGTAAAATGTTCTCACAGATGATTAAACGAGAGCAGTTTTGTTTTTGAGCCGTTATAATTAACAAGCCACGTGTACCATTTAAAACATATTGTAGGTCACGTTTTAGAACAGATACCAATTTGACCATATTCAACCGAACAGATTTACTATTAAGACAGGAGTAAATAGTTGTAATTAGCATAGATACTGAGCAGAGAATTGATGACACCAGGAAGGTCATTTATGAAAATTAGAAATAATGTTGGTCCAAGAATAGAGCCACTGGGGAACACCTGCATTAATGCAAAAACGATCTCAAAGAGTGGCAATTCATGGCACCGTTCATTTCTCGATGTGATAAAAACTGAATCAGTTCTGAAATTTGTCTAGAAACACGTTAACCGTTCAACTTGTAAAGAAAACTAGTATGTCAAACCCTGTCAAATGCCTTCGAGATATCCAAAACAACAGCCCGAGCTTCACCATTCATAGCTAAAGCTTAATAAACTCTTTCAGGAATAACCGTTAAGTTGTCCTAGTGAAGCGAAAGCCATATTGCTTATCAGAAAGAAGACACTGCGTGGTGAGAACATTAACCAATTCAGAGTTAATTAGAGCATCTAGTATTTTGCCAAAAAGAGTTAGAAGACTAATAGGCCGATAGTTAGAAATATCAGACAGTTTGCATGAGTTCAGAATAAGCTGAGGCACGAAGTTAAATACAATTAGCGGGTGGACTGCGGCACTTAAACGATATCTTATTGGAATCAAGGTCCCCAATATATTTTAAAAAAATCTACTCCATACAATTAAATAACAAGAATGTGATTGTACCGTTGATACAAAGGCAGGGCGAGTCTTTATTTCATATTGTTTATATTAAATTCTACTCCCATCCGCGTGTCGTGAACATATCAATACTCATCAGACCAGCTAAAGTTTTCCAATCTTCTATTGTCCAAATAGCCAAAATAGAAATTGTAACTAAATGATTGGCCCAGATTTACTATATTATAGCGACGAAAACCTAATAATGTAACACTGAACTGCATATGAGCATGACTGAAAAATAAGATAATATTAGGTTGGTGCAAAAATAATGACGTAATAATGTCGTTTTTTGACGTAGTTTCTAACGTCAAAAAACGACATTATTATTCCGTCATTATTTTTGCACCAACCTAATACAAATATCTACACAAATATCCATAGGCAGACATACATCAAGATTTATATCTATAAGTAGGTATGTTTTTCTTTTTTCTTTTATATTGTAATATTTAAAATATAGAATAGAATATAGACAAACATGAATAATTGTTTGAACTTACAATCTTTTGGAAAATTAAATATTAAAGAGAATCAAACTTTGCGACACGAAAATAACATATTTTAAAGATCGTTTTCGCAATTTTTTATTGAAATGAAAGGATAATATCTTGACTTATTGCTGTTTAATTTAATGTTTAAAGAGTCAGCAAACAACTTTTCATTCTACAGGCGATTTGTCAGTCCTTTTATTATCATTCTACTCTTTTTTTTTTCTACTGAAATTTAATGTGTGAAAAATAATTTCAAATGTTTTCTTTATATAATTGCCTTTATCCGAATTAGAAAATTGCACTCCTCCCACTTCGAATCGTTGGAGGTCAATATTCTGTAACTGATGAATGTTTGTTTGCTCTCAGGTATTGCGCACATGTTAAAAAATATGTTTTAAAAATGTTTAAAAATAGACGGAGAAAAAGAGAGTTTGAGTGACATTAGTAAATGAATAAAGAACACCAAAAAACAATATTTCTGTATATTGCCTGTGTTTAGTGAAGTATGTGGGTATGTTTTTATTTCTTATGTTGATAAATACTCTCTACTAATCTTTTTAGTAGCAGAGGATGTTATAAGTTTTGTGTAAAATACAATAAAACCAAATCTGAATTAAATATATATTAAAGGTTGCCACATAGATTTGGATTTGTGAATGACGATTTATGTTCAATAAACCTACTTTATTTACAAATATGTAAGTTTCACTAACATTTGAGCGTTACAGTTCGAGTTGAAATGTTGATGAGTAATCAAGTTATTAGCTTGTTTGGCAACAGTCTTGTTGTCCTCGTAATACTCAAAATCTTGGAACGAAAATAAGATATTTATAGAACATAACTAGATAAAGATTTCAGATTTTTGTTGATTAGTTAATCGCATTTTAGATTTTATTAGTCAAAAAGCTGCAGGCTCAAATTCAAATATTCTTATCGCTATTAATTGTTTGTATGAAGCTGCTCTTGCAATACAAAAGCAGTCATTTACGATATACTTTCATAGGTGTGTTATATACTTTACTGCTACCCTTAGTTTCAGGTGTGGTTTTCGAAGTCTCAGATTTCAAACGTTGATTTTAAACGCAGGTACTCTTTTCCTATTTGGAAAATGAACCGCAATGCAAACTTCTTATCCCTTTCCTCCCAATATTATTATGAAATCATGAAATATATGGTTCTGCTCTCAGCGAAACTTATCAGCGCTGAATGCGGAATCGACAAGCCTAGTTCGAATTTCGGACCGAAATCGTGTTCACCCTTATGCCTTAGGGAAAGACATCTTTTTCCTCTCACTTCAGTTACGAGTTAAATAGCAGAAGAGACTGGACCTTCTCGCCTAGAAGGGGTAATTTAAATTCAAAACCGTGAAAAAAAAAGAGCAATGGAAAGCCACTATTATATTTCGCGATAAATCCTAGCATTTCCAAGATACTAAATGAGAGTATGACCACATACGACATGAAAGAACATGACTGTTTAAGGAAAGTCTAATTGACATAATTAAGAAAATTTTTAAAAGTCCATTGTGAATATTTACATGAAAGAAAAGAAAATGAATGATTTAAAATAAGATTAAAAAGACAGGCCTTGTTGCATTCTGTGTTGGTTTACATTTTGTATTTCAACATTATTTTCATTATATGTGTGATTTTTCTATCTTAGCGTAATAATTAAGGTTTTCGTACAGGAACATTCTACAGGTTATAATTTATTTAGAGTAGAGCCAAATTATTTGGTAATATAAAGAAGTCATACACGCACTGTTGATGGGTTGGATAGTGTGTGTGTGTGTGTGTGTCCTATGTGCTTTAGGCCATCTCAGTCACAAAGTGCATAGATATTCAGGAAAAGTTGAATAGTAACTTATAAGCGAAAATCTTCCTCAAACTCACGAAACATTCACTTCTGCCCAGTTTCTTATCTTAAAATAAAAAATTCTAAAGTGATGGATTTTTATTTAATAATTAGACATATTTTATTATTTAACATTAATTTTAGAGAATATATATATATATATTAGTAGATGCTCCCTTTATTTAAAGCATTATATTTATTTTCGTCTACGAGCCTGAATATTGGAGTAATATTATTAAAGAAAATATGTACTCTCGGGCAGGATTTGAATTATAAGGCACAATTCAACTTTGGCAGTCATCGTCGCACTTCGTGGCCGAGATGGTTTAAAACACGTCAGATTTAACACGGTTTTTTTTTCTGTTAAGTGTGTTGCAGGCTCGAATCCTGTCGGAGGGCACATTTTTTCTTTGCGATTTCTCGAATATTTAAGCCGGTAAACGAAAATAAATTGAGTACCTACTCAAATATGGGTATCCACTAAAAATGACGTTTAAGCAATAAAATAAATCCATCACTTCTTTAGAAATTGCTTTGATTAAGTTTGGATACCAAACTGAGCAGATATGTATATTTCGAGAATCCGAGAAAGATTTGCGCTTATAAGGCACTATATATATATATATATATATATATATATATATATATATATATATTGTTCGATTAATAATTTGTTGTCTAAATTATGCAAAAATGAAAATAACACTGACATCTCATTTTAACAGATATATTTACCAAAATACACAAAGATATTTTGAAATGCTAAAGAGTCAATTTATTCAAGAAAATCTCCATTGGTTTCAACCACGGCCTCCGAAAAACTTCGGAATATCCTGCATCTCTTATGGAAGGTCTCCTTGTTTAAGTTGGTGAATGCTGCGATAATCCTTGACTTCAGGTCATCTTTGGTGCTATAAAGAGTTTTGTTGGTCTTTCGCTCAAATGCGACCCACACATAATAATCAAGGGGGTTGCCGTCTGGGTAGTTCGGTGGCTAGATGTAAGAAATTGTTTGACAGCTATCACTGAGTACTACTGCTTGTATGGTATGTTACAGAGTCCTGTTGCCAGGCATGGAGTCTTCCAGTAGCCGCCCTCTTGACCGAGGGCAGCATTACCTTCTTAAAGCTCTTGATGTAGGCCTCCGTGTTGAATCTGAGACCCAGTAGAAAGATGAATTGAGGCATAAAGTCGCCATCACAGGTGATCAATCCAAACACATTTTTAATCAGCATTAGACTTAACACTCTGTAATGCTTGTATTGGAGCTTTCGACGCGAATGCCAAGCGTTCCAGCATGCCGTTTCCAAGTTTCTGCCGGAGTGAATGGCGTCATTGTCCTATTTTTTCACAGACT
>OZ010584.1:49821380-49836380 GCA_963932145.1 Acanthosepion lycidas
GAGCTATTTCTTCAGTCGTGAGCTGCTCCTCACTCTGGTTTGCTAACTCACCGGCAGGAGCCAAATCTCTGTGGGAAATGTTCGATTGTCGGGGTGCCGGATGCGCGCATTGAGTGGGTTCGCCTCGAGCAGTTCCACCTTACTCACAGGAGAATCATACTTTGTCGAACGTGGTTTCTAAGTAAAACAGTACCTGGCTGTGAGAGCCATGAAGACCCTGGCCTTAATTCATCTTGGAAATTAAAAAAAAAAAATCGTGAGATGTTGCATTAGTTCTTGTACACAATAGTTATTACGTCTTCCCAATGTCTAATTGGAAGGTTTTAGTTTACAAGAGCTAACTGTACGGTCTTCCATTGTACCTCTCGCACTGTCCATTCCTTTGAGACTACCCAATTGTATGGGATATACTGGCTTACGGCCATTTTCTGCATCAATAGGAATCTTCTTAGTTGATCAGATATAAAAGAGGTCCCGCGATCTGTATTAGTATAGCTGGCGCCCTGAATATTGAGAACAGTGAGCAAACAGCCTATAACCTTTGTTGCACTTACATTTGGGCAGAGAAAGGCAAAAGGGAATTGCGAGTACTCATTGACAAATTAGTAGATATTTGTTTCAGGATTTAGAAAGTAGAGAGCCCTTAAATTCCACGCTCAGCATTTGAAATAGCTTTTTAACTTTTACTAGGGTTCCCAGTTCATGGATGTAGAACCTTGGTTTTATTCGAGCGCAAATCTGACAGCTGTTTCTCATTCATTTCACGTCTTCAACTGAAAAGAGGCAAATTCCGGCTTCAAACCCCGTGCATCATTCACTGGAGGACAGTGATCCTTATGGAATTTTTGTAAATCTTTGGTGCTCTTTATTGATCCAAACACTTTTGACAGCGCGTCCACCGTTGCATTTTCCTATCCCGACCGATAGAAAACGTAAAACGAAAAACAGGAAAGCTCTCCCCTCCATCTCACTATCTTTTAATTTTTTATTTTGCTTGATGTCTTGAGATTAAACATAAAAGGACTTACTTTTGATCAGTTTTAAGCAATGGCCAATAATGAAATGTCGCCATATTTTAGTACCTCGACTATGACATAAGCTTCCTTTTCGACAACTGAATGTCTGCGCTCAGATTTTGACAATGTTTTGGAAAAGGACGCTACAGGGCGCCTGGATTACTTTAACACGGCAGATATGGTGTGGTCGGAAGCGGTCGTCTCTACTTCTAGGGGAAAGCTAGGATTCACCGAAGTGATGGTTGAGTTGGCAATATCTCTTTTAAAGGCAGAAAAATATAAAGAAAGTAATGTTCGTAAGTGTGTGTATTTTCTCAAAAAAGGGGGGTATCCCTTGAGAATAATGAGAGAACATATCCATGGTTCATCTCAAGGCGACTATGGTGTTGGGAATAGGTAGTTTTAGCAGTGATTTCAGCCGTTCAGGTTCCGGCTTCATAATTTACCCACAGTGGTCTGATGGTTGCCGACCCATAAAAACTTGTGCCATGGTTGAGCGTAGGATTACATTTCTTGACAGCCGCCAAAAACAATTTTAGGTTGCGACTGGGGTCGACCTAATTATGGCCGCGCATTTCCGCCTTATCTATGTAGGCAAAGGTGCCTGGTAGTTTTTCTTCAAGAATTTTTTTTTTATCGAGGACTCTCTGAGAAATGGAATCCCGCTAGTGATGGCAAACGGAATCTGTTGGAATTCATAAAATCGTCTGCAGGCTTCAGAAGCCATATAAGGCTTATCTTTAGGGGCTAGAACTACTTGGTGGTAAACAATCCTTAGGTCTAACTTGCTAAATATTATGTATTTGGCCATCTCGTTTATATCCTCAATACGGAATATAGGATATGCATTCAGGAGGGTTTACCTATTTATAGTTTGGGAGTAATCTATTGACATGCTTTTTTATTATTATCAGGATATATTATTAATACTTGCGCCCTCCATGCTGATCTGCTTTCTTTGATTATTTCTTCATTCAACAGTCTTGTTATTTCTGCTTGAATAAATATTTTGTCTTCAAGAGAATATTTTCGAGATTTGGTGCCCACTGGTTTACCGTTTTTGGTTAAGTTTTCGAAAAGAGATCGGTATTATATATATATATATATATATATATATATATATATATATATATATATATATATATATATATATATATATGTAGCGGCCAAACCGCGGATGTTCAGCGCCGGTCTAGGGCCCCCGAAAGTGACATAAATATTAGAATGCTGTTTGAGGAAATCATAGGCCAGTATGATATCGGTGCACTGATTTGGCATCAAGAAAATGCCAAAATAGTGTAATTAATTTGATTCAACACTAGGCCGGCCAAAATATATTCTGCGAAGATAGTGAAGCGTTCGCCATAGCCTTTTCCTTTTTTAATATCTGCGCTAATAAAATTCTTTGAGCCGCCGGTGTCGACTAGAGCATTAATTTCCACCCCGTTTATTTTTACCGTTAATATAGCCTTTGAAAGACATTTAGGGTTTGTAGTTGATACGATACTAGTCGCAATATGAGCATTCAAACCAGGTGAAAAAAAACTTGATCGACAAATCTTAGAAAAATGTCCTTTCCTCCCTCACTTGTAGAATTTAGTTTCCCTGGCTGGGCAATACGACCTGGAGTTTGAGACCACAAAAATGACATTTTCGTTTTGCTGCAGCACTAGCTGTGTATGCAGTGTCTTCCGGAGAGAAGATTTTGAACTGGCGAAGGTGGGCATAAATAAGGAAGTCTGTCACAGAGGACTCTCTTTTCTCCCTGTTTGGGTCTTTTGAACTAGTGGATTAGTAGTAGTGTCCTAAGTAAATGCAGCCTCTGTAACACTTACTTGTAGGTATGAACAAGATTACTTTCCTGCATTAGCTAAAAGAAGTTGTTTATTTTCCAGTAATCTTTGGCGAATATAGTTCGATCTTAATCCATTTATAAAGCAGTCTCTGATAAATTCGTCCTTTGCCTGATCTGTTGTCTTCGCTTGAAAGTGGCAGTCCTGATTTTAAGCGCTGAAGATACTGTTCTCGGTTAGTTGCTAATACTCGCCGGGCAAAGATTATATTTCTTCACAAAAATTCTATCCAAAACGTCCATGGCAGTCTGGTAAGTTTTGCAGTGAGAAATACTGGTATATACGGAAATCGAAATGTGGTGCATTAGCAGGTTAAGTCAATCCGTATCAGTAATAGGAGTAGATGAACTGGTGTCCAGTGCAAGCAAGAATCCTTCAAATAATCGTTTCCAATATTGCCAGGCGTCAGTAGAAGACGGGTCTGCAGAGTCCAAGGCGAGACGTTTTGGTTTAACGTATTTGTCCATAATTACGTTCTATAAATTGTAATGAAAACTCAGAGTCTAATTCGGTTTAATGTAATTGAAGAGTCTTTCCGTTTTAGTTGAGACGACGTGACTTATTTATACAAATCATACGACAGGGGAGATATCGGGTTGTCTTCCCACACTCAGGTTTGTAATTTGAACACGGGTGGATATTTCTATCTACCATAGCTGCATGGAGGAGAAGCGGTAGATTTTTTATAAAATCATTTCTCTTGCAGCAAGGTGGGAATGCCGCTAGTATGCAGGGCGTTACAGAGACTGAAAGTAAAGAAAGGACCAAAGTTGGACGGGATTCAGAAGACAGAAAATGGCGACTGACGTTGTATTTAGATCTTTGAAGATTGTATTTACCAGGCAAACAAGTAAACGGGAGGGAGTTTTAAAGACGAGAAGTGCGAGAAAAGAAACTGTTGGGGTGGAAGTGGTGGTTACTATTTCAACAGCAAACGGATGAGACCTAGATGCCAATCTAGTAGCACACTTATATTCGTGCAATCAGGGCACCAGGAAAAAAAGCTCATCAGAGCAGATGCCATGAAAATATTTATAGAAAAAAACAGAGGGAAACCATGTCACGTCGGTGAGAAAGTGAGTGAAGACGAGATGCCAAGTCAGAATCGATTATATTACAGATCCTTCTTTGGATTTTGTCAAGAACCTCGACAAAGATGTGCACAATATGACGTGATCAATAGCTGAACAATTCGTGCAAGCTTAGTCATAATGACTACAATTTATTCATTATATATCACCATTCTTGGCAGGGATTCTATTATCTCAATATGGGATACTTAACAAAAGTGATGAAAATATACTAAAAGAAAAATACACTAAATGAATTGTGCCTGTTGATATGACCAAACACATATTTAAAAAAAAAATTAAATTTAAAAGTTTAAAATATTCGCTCCCTTTCTTCATGTGTAATCATATCAACAAAAGCATTACTTTAGTCCGATGAATATAATTTTCTCCCATTTTTTACAGTGAGATTCACCCTGCACAAGGCCCGGAAGCCACTCAAGGAAGAGGGTTACAGAATAAGAGGCACAGTTTATGCGGATATTTTGGAGGAAGATTACAGTTAGCCTGAGAGTTGAACATATATTAGGTTGGTGCAAAAATAATGACGTAATAATGTCGTTTTTTTACATTAAAAATACGTCAAAAAACGACATTATTACGTCATTATTTTTGCACCAACCTAATACATACGCAATGAAATCTACAACTACAGACAGGAATGGTTACAAATAAATCTGCAATTGTTCCATTTGCTGTAGCCTTGCACAAAGCGAAGACCAATTTTATAAATACCTGTACACAGGAATACTTGCATGGAAATATGTATTCATGGTAGGAGAAAGAGATTTCAGTGAGTAATCACGGATAAACAGAAGGCCGAATTCAGATTAGAAAAGAAAATATCTGTAAAACAAGAAACGTGTGAAATAATCATTATGTCCAATCCAAATGATTGCTTCTTATAAACTATTACGGTTGCTTTCTTTTTACTTTTACTACTGCTTATGCAAAACATAAGTATGAAACAAACAAGAGCAAAAGAAATAGGAACAATATAAGCAAAAATAGTAATAAAAAGTAAGATGTTAGCTCCTTTTATGTGCTACATCGCTTTCAGGGCGTAGGGGGATATCATGACTAGCTGTAACTCACTGTCTTTTGTTACTCTAAGTAACATTTAACACATTACCATTCCTCTTTGTTCCGACATCCATTCACAGAACCTCGTTAAGTAGGTTATTCATTGTTTTTCCCTGCTTCTCCTGCCTTCAGTATGTCATGTGAAGGATCAATAATCTTCGTCCTATATTCTCATTATGTTTCATGTATTTTTCTGAGGGTAAATACGAATTTTCTTATTGTTTACAGTTTTATTTAAGATTTCCTCACACAGAAGATTATAAGATTTTAATTTGAAATAAAATTTAGTATGAATACATCGACGAATTGATTGTAATTAGAACAAGAATTTTAGTGGGAAGATTTTGATTAAAACATGGAAAATAATTTCAAGCAATCTAATTTAAAATAATCCCAGGAACAGCCTGCTTCCAGAGAATCTGGTAGTCATGAAATCCCTTCCAATCAAATAATAACATCACGAACTATTATTATTTACTTTGATTTCTGATATATAAACATTTCCTTCCGTGTTCTAATCAGAGATCCAAGGTCAGAAAAAAAAACTAAAAAACTAAAATAACACACATTTTACATAGATAAGGCACTATGTAATTTTTGAGCTGTACTTCTGAGTACAATGTTTGTATTTCTTTAAGGCCTGGGATACAAGGAATCCCTTCACTGAGTCTACTGAAACTGTTTCCAATCAATCTGAGGTCTTCAGCTACATCTGGAATTATTGATGACTTCATATGCCAATTTTATCAGATTTCCACTTCAAGATACTTGTTCTTTGATAGTTTTTTTTGAAGATCTTCAGATACATTACAGTCTATAGAGATTGCCATACCAATAAGAAAGAACATTCTGTTTTTATGGTCTTTGATCAGGATGTCTGGGCGATTAGCATTGATTGTTCTGTCTGAGTGTATTGTAAATTCCCATAAAATTGTTACAGGTTCTATCTCTGTAAATGGGTTTGGGTGATGTTCATACCAGTTTTTGCAGATTAATTCCCGTAAAAGTTGCATATTTTTCCACTTCAGATATTAGCTGACTCTATCACACCGAGTTTTATATTCCGTGACTGCTAACACTGTGCAACCTAATACAAGTTGGTAATTTTTTTCTGGATAAAAAAAATCATCATAATTATTATTATCATTATTATTAGATGAGAAAATTGAACGAAAAACAATGATCAAATATTAAAATCTGCACTACAATATTAACGGCGATAGAAAAAAAATAGGAAGACTGATCAGCATTGTATGTTATGATAAAGTATATATGATAAAGGAAGAATAAGGTTTATCGTCGCCAAAATGCAAAATAATGAAAATATATTTGAATAATAAGAAACACCTCTATATTAGGAAGGCAAAAAGCAAAGAAAATGTATTTTAAATAACATAATGTGGCTGTGTGTACACATATTTGAAAAATATGAATCATTAGAAAAAGCACCAGAAAAATTTATTAAAACTATACAGCCACTAACGGCAATCGATGAAAGCAAATCTCCTGATGAAAGAGTCGAAATACCCAACCTATGAAAGATTAATGCAGGAAATTAGCTCTAAATATGCATATGATTCACAAGAAACAATTATCAGGTGGAAATGTTACAAACTATGGGATCTGACAACTCAGAAGATGGACAAAGGGGAGAAATTAAATATTTGAATTTCGAACGATTTAACCAGTCTAATACAGGAGACGTATGTTCGTCATCCTTTACGATAAAAAAAACGTACTACAGTAAATATCATCGTCTAAGTAAGCCACAAATTAAAAAAAAAAAAAAGAAAACAAAATGCTGGATAATGCGTGGCAGATACGGAGAAAATTTTTATCTTTTATTCCGTACGTTAAAAATTCTGTAACGAAAAACCCGGAAGAATTTGAAAAAAGAGGAAGACTGTAAGTTCCTCAAACATTAGCATCAGTGAAATCAACAATAATACTGATGGGTTGCTGGGGTATTGTGAATATTTGTTATAACTTGATCTACAGTATTAATGGTGTAAAAGGAGAAATAACAGAATTTGCCTGAGTGGGAGTCTGCAACAGGCCACAGTAGCAGATGGGTTTAGCCGGAAACATGTAATCAGCCATTATATTTACACAATTTACATTGTTCGGACTGTTGTGCTCATCTTTGTTGTCATATTCACAACTTTTCAGTGATTAAAATTTTGAACAGAACACTATTTTGTCCACCGGGGTATATTGTTCTATTTCCACGTGGCATGCCCCTTCCGGATATCTCAGTTATTCCCTTTTAGTAACTTAACTCTTCAACTTTTTGTTCCCCTCTACTGTAGCCAGGCATTGAACTCACGATTTTTTGGGTCAAATCACCGGATTACTTCAACCAACATGTTCCATTGGATAAAAGCGTTGGTTGAAATAATCCAAAACTAACTTGACCCAGAGTTGTGAGTTCAATACCTGGCTACAGCAAAAACTTGAAGATTTGAGTTATTAAAGGGAAATAACTTAATAGTGAGATATGGGCGAAATAAAGGCTTCATTCCGAAATTCCAGTCACCAGAAGAAGGCCGGAGCGTACAACAGTTGAAACGTCATGAATATGACAACAAAGATTAATACAACAGTCCGAATAATGTAAATGGTGTAAATAGTTAGAATACCTCATCTTAAAGTTACGATATCTCATATAGACAGATACAGTCATTATATGTTTATTTTCTTATTTCCAAATTTATGATTATATTGCTCATTCAGAGGTGTCCAGGCTTAGTGGGATGATAATGTATTGTTTTAGTGTCATGTTTAAAACTCAGTGAAATTATCTGTACAGGCATTAAATGCCACAAACATATGTAAGGCAATCACGGACAACACAAACATGCATTTACTTTACATATGCGCTTGCTAAGTGACACGCAGACAAAGAAACACTTTTTTTTTTTTAAATATAGATCAGTCTACCATGGGATCAAAAAAATTACTTTTTTTAAATATAAGATTTTAATCATGCCCGATATAATGACATTTTTCGAAACAAGTCATAATAGACAACAATTTTAGACATTCTGATACAGTGTAACCCGGATAAAGAGACCCGGATATAAGAGAGATTTTCTCTCGTCCCAATTTAGAGCCATACTTACCTAAACAAAATAACCAAACCCGGATATAAGAGAAACCCGGGTATAAGAGACTTCGTATCCGGTCCCGACAACTCTCTTATATCCGGGTTACACTGTATTTATCAATTTTTTGGATAGGGTCTAATTAAACAAGTAACATCGAGTTATCTACTAGGCACAAACACTCACACACACACACACGCACACACACACACATATATCACTAAACTTTATTCTTAGTAGATATCCATATCTGAGTATACGTCCCGTTTGTTTTTGAAACAGTATCTTTATCTACCTGTCTGAATATTTGAGAAATCTTAAAGACAAATGGACTAAGTAGAGACTTTCCTCGAATACTCAGACCGCTAGAGGAAAATAAATGGAACGTCTACTCAAATATGGGTATCTACTAAAAATAACGTTCAAAGTGAATATATATATATATATATATATATATATATTTATTTTTTTTTAACATACAACGTGTGTTATCACGTGCGATACCCTGTCTTCATCAGCCGCCAACCAGGGGTGATCTCACGGTTTCGGTGGCTAAGGCGGGACCACCACCCCAGGTGCCACCAGCAGCAATTGCCACCAGGCAGGGTAGAAAAACAAAAAAAAACAAAAAAAAAAACCCAAACTAATTGATCGTTCCTCTTTGGAAATTGTTAATGAAATAAATAAACGATTGTCCCTCTTTGCAGCTTCTGTCCGTAATGAAAGTTCCTGAACGCGTTAGGCGTTATTGACGCGCTCGTAAAAATCGTTATAAACGACTACGCAAATGTTTCACTTGCGCATGTTAGATCGTGAGGTTGCGCGCATAATAATAATAATAATAATTCAGTAATATATATGTACACGAAAGAGTGAGTGAGAGAGAGAGAGAGAGAGAGAGAGAGAGAGAGAGAGAGAGAGATAGAGAAAGAAAGAGAGATGAGAAAGGCAGAAGAAGTTGAAATTGTTGATTTGAAAAAAAAAAATAGATAGATACTGCTTAAATGGTCTCGGCACAATCAACTTCCCCAAACCTGACTAAGCAGACTTAAAAGTTGATGGTGAGGATTTTTTTTAGTGGGGCAAAGACATGTTCTTCATACCCTTGTAGATAGTTAAGTCAATATATAAAAATAGAACGTATTCGCTCGAGCAGATCTACAAGTACGTATGTTGTGAGTGGGATAGAGAGTGGTTGGTATTTTTAGTTAATTGGATAAAATGAAGGCAAGTTTTCAAAAGATTTTTATCAGTATATCTGACTGAATTCTTCGGAAGCCATGAATGAAAGCATAAAACAGGCCTAAACAAAAATCAGAAAATAGATGAAAGTGTTGTCTCTAGAGAAAAAAAAAGAGAAAAAAAATTGGTTTGTCCTCCTCATGCCTGGAAGCAGTGAAGTCACTTTTAAAATGTCTGCGAAAAAAAGAACAAAGGGGCGTTGCTATGTTTGCTGTGCGCCTTTACCTGGAGAGATCAAAAGAGGACCAAGAGAATGCTTGATATTTTCCTGCCAAGATTCAGGCGGCCATGCAGTCGGATTGATACGAAGATTATAAATTTAGAATGGGTTTGCCTGAAAATTTCTTTTGGTCATCAAATATTTCCGACGTAACAAACGCACACACACACATGATATGCATACATAATATGACAGAATAAGGAACATATAGAAAACGTTTATAAATTTCAGTTTTTGTTTTTATTTAGGTTTCATAATACATTCTTGGAAATTAATTATGGAGGAAATTATGAATATGTTTTTATAAAGCTTAAATAAAAGCGAAATATGTTAAATTTAGAAGCACTTCCTATTTGTTCCTTATCTTATTCTGTCGGATTCTAATCCATGTTTGATTCTAATGCATCACACACACACACACACACACACACACACACACACATATATATATATATATATATATATATGGCTGTTTCTCTCTACCGTGTGATAAGGTCTTAGTGGTAGAAAATCTGATTGACACCAAATCGGTCGGGTTTCGTCCTGGCTTGAGACAATATAAAAAGCATAAAAGGGAAAGTTATGATGACGAAATGCGATAACTTTTACTTTTTGGCTTTTTATATATATATATATATATATATATATATATATATATATATATATATATATATATATATATATATATATATATATATATATATGTATGTGTGTGTGTGTGTGTGTGTGTGTGCATATTCTATCTGAAATTCTGGGATGAGCAATTAATTACATGTAGACTATCGTCTTTATCTTCGTTGTACCCAAAAAGTTTCGGCTGTTGTGCTCATCGGTCTTTATCAGGTATATACCGATCCGGATAATGTACAGAGATTTTCGAGCTTTTCGAACCCTTTAATTAATCTAAGGTGATAGATTGTCCTCGTTCCATTGCTCAAAATCGTTGCGAAAAGGGGAAACTACTGGACTATCTTTCCCAAGAAGTAACAACAGCTGACAGTGAACAAAAGGTTTCTAAAGAGCCATGATCAGCTAAGTTCAAAGTGATATTTTGTTGAAAATATTAAAGGATTTCGTTTATGTGATTGAATCGAACTTTTAAATGTTTCAGATGTTAGAAAATCACGTGCTTCTCTCTGCTTGGAATTATTGGGTTCTTTAATAAAATATGCCGATTTCCTTCTTTATCTTTCTGTGACCGATATACCTCTTTATATAGGAATTAGATCCAATGTTAGGTTAATCAACGTTATGGTGAACGGGGGAGGTATATAAAGTTTGAGGAAACCTTGTCAGTGTTTAAAAAATATTTTGCTTTTATCGAGACCATTTGTTTTCAGTTATTGCTCTTAAACATTATTTATTTAAATTATTTTACTTCAAACAAGGCAACGAAGCCAGTGAGAGAGAGAAAGTGTTCGTCAATTTGAACAAATATAAGAAAGAAACGTTATGAATGAGAGAGAACAAGAAAAGAACAGGAATTAAGATAACGACTGACATTGCATTTAAAGTTTTGACGATCATAGTTGGTTGGGGAAGAAAAAGTGGGTGGGGAAATGCGAGTGAAGAAACTACGGTTCACATCTAGCCATTTCAAATGATGATACCTTACCGCCTATCTAGTACTGCGCTTAAATTCACAAAGGTACCATAAAAGAAAGTTTATCAGAACCATTTCCATGAAAATATTTATAGAAAAAGGAACACAGAAGTTACGTTACGGCGGTAGGAAAATTGTTGAAACCGAGATACCACGTCAGATTCTTTCACTTTTATCAAGAATCAGTAAATAAATAGCAGAAGCTGCAGACCAGATATGGAAGCAATATAAAAATACGGGTTTGTACATGTCCTTTGCCACTATCTTCTGAACTTAGGTAGTTTTTGTCCATAATGTTTTCTTGCTTCTACCAGCCAACGCGCTAAGTTTGATTTCCTTACTAACTTTTGTTATCTGTTATTTGTTATCTTGTATTTCTTTTTGTGTTCATTCTAAGCTCCACACCCAATAATGCATATAATTTTTATAAGCAGATTAAAAATCATAGACAGTTATCATTTAATAATAATCTTATGTTTTTGTATAAGATAGTAGCTTTTTGGTCCTAGCTTGTGTAAATTTTTCCAAACCTATACAGTGATGTGACAAAAATTATGGGCAGGCGATGCTTAAAGATAATAGTAGGTGACACCATAATAAATAGAAATATCCAGACATATAAACATTATGCTTTAACGCCTAGAGATTCAGAAAACAACGGCAAAACTGATTATGGCAATGAGCTGAGAATTATCGGAGTTCGAATGGGAGCAGAAGACCTATGATGATACCGAATACAGCGCCTTGGCGAATTGTACTCTGAACAGTTGACCAACTTTACGTGGTGCGATATGTTATGGTTACATCAATTATGGGCTTAATTTAGAGTTCGTATATAGTGACGAGCACATAAGACTATAGAAACCAATTTGCAACAAACAACTATGTAAACTGGTAGTGGTTCCATTATGGCGTGAGTTGTGTAAACGTAACATGGTCACGATAGGTTCGTCGGTCTGTCTAAATACATCACTGACACGTGTTAGCTTCTTGATCATTTGTAACCATTCAGGTACGTCATCTTCTCCAGAAAGGTGTCTATTCTAACAGAATAATGCACCGTATCAATAATTTAACCAGAATTGTTTTCAGGAGTATTCTAGAGATTTTTGACGAATGATATGACCACAGCATTTCCTCGACATGGAAGGAAATCGAACATTTATGGTACATGGCAAATATATTAGAGAACTGTGGACAACTATTAGGATGTAATACATCAACATCACATAAGAGGTCCTTTGAACACTTTTACAATTGGTGCTACATCGAATTGCTTCATGTTCCCGAGGGATTGCTAGAGGGTGGGTTCTAGAGGTGTTTGCTAGAGGGGACTCTAGACGATGGTAAGACTTATGCCATGACTTTGGCACGTCGGTATATTTTGAGTGATTTTAGTTAGCATTGATCATTTTAAAAAAGGAAATTATGATTTCGTTTAGAATTTCAGAGAATTAATGCACTATTTTATATTTTTACAACGACGGGCGTTCAGTGTTTATAAATGATGAGTTCAAATTATGTTTTTCTGTCGATTCCGGGTCACTTGCAACATACTTAACGCCATTTCAGCATTATGGAAATCGAGTGTGTGTTTATTAATCATTGATTTTAAAAAAAAATTAATTATTACTTCCCAGACTGAAAGAAGTTTTATATAATATAGGCCTTTTGAATTTTAAGATTATAAATTCATGATTTGTATACTTTGCTGTTGATGTTGCATATTCTTTGAATCTTGGAAGTATCTGTTTAATATTGGTATTAATATGATAGCTGTCTTTGCCATATTGAGTAAAATGACCTTTTATAGTATTGTCTCTGAGAAATTTCATGTTAGTCAATGTGAGAGGGTTGCAGATACTTGTTCAATATATATATATATATATATATATATATATATATATATATATATATATATATATAGTATTTACATTATGCGGACCATTGTCCTCATCTTTGTCGTCATATTTATCACAACGTTTCGGCCGTTGTACGCTTCCGGTGGTTGGAATTTCGAACTGAACCCTTTATTTCGATCACTGGACTGTTCTAGTTCCACGTGCCATGTTTGATGGATGTCAGTTATCTCCTGCTAATTTTTTCCTCTGAAAGTTCTCCACTGCCTTAACCGGGTATTGAACTCACTGTCTGTCACTGTCATCTAACCAGCGCCTTTATCCACTGTCACATGTGTCCTTGAGGACATCTGGGTATGAATTTCTGGGTATTATAAACCTAATGTTTTCAGCAACCATTTTTACCAGTGCTCATATTGCAATTTTGCTGTTATCATTGCATGTTTTTACCAGACAAAAAAGATGAGATCCGCATAATGTAAATACTGTATATAATACCTCATCTCAAATATATATATATATATATATATATATATATTGTTAATAATAATTCGGTAAAAAAAATTAAATCTGACGGCTGTTATTATTTGTGACTACGTTAAGAGTTTTGTAACATATAAAAACACATTGTAACACATTAATAACATAATAGATGCTTAATTATATGTTGGATGACGTTTAGTGATGTGTACATGCGTTTTGTATTCTGCCTGATTATAGTTTTATTTTAAATTGTAATGCATTTGTTTGCAGTAAAATAAGTATTACCTTTGTTATAATTATGCTGTGCATATTTGCTATTTCTTCTTTGTTTATGAACAATATAGTTTGAGAAGATATTGTTAATTAGTATTTGCCTTGTGTTTCTGGGCACTTTAAAAATAGCAGATGAGAAGAGGAAATTACGTCGTAGATGCTGATAAAATATTATGATAACTAGCTGATTATTTAAATCTATTGAGATCTCTACGTTCAATATTGATTTATTTTTTAATTTAACTCTTTTAATAATTTCATTTATGCTTTAATCTAAGAGCAAGACATATCGGTTACATGTCTCATATCAGTTTCAGTTATTTCATTGTAAGGACTAATTTGTTTGGTATAACTTAAAATAATTAAAGAAGTTGCTGTCCACGCAGAACTAAAGTTCAATGATGCACGCTAAAAAGATTTATGGAAGATATATATTTTCATATTTTAATTATCGTTTCGGAAGTTAATGAAAATATCTTTGCTATTTACAAAGCCAAGTAAATTACAATGTCAGGAAATCTTTTAGATTTTTAAAAGTGTTTTATGCACACTGATGCTCAAATCAGTTAAATTGTATGGAAACAAGGAAACTCAATAAAAGTATTTAAAAAAAATCTTTGTTATTTTTGATACGAGAAGGTTCTGTAAATTCTCTGCTTGACCTACTTTCCAAATTTGGAATTCCCCACATACATACATGTATATATTCAAGTGAACAGCAGGCATCTCGAGGTGGTTTAATGGTGTAACAGATTGTCTCGCTAGAACAATTACGAGAGAGTTCAATCCTTACAGGGTTCCCCATAATTTCGTTTGGAAAATCGCTATATTCAAGTCATTTATAGATCACGCGGAACTCGGGTTACGAGTAAAGCCATCCTTTTACAGTTCTTAAGCGTTCTTTGCTCTGTCTGGGCAATCTAATAAGTAGTTTTGCCTTTAGGACTTTTTTCATTTTCTTTGTTTCTTCGGCCGTTTTGTATGAGACTTTATCTGGATAAGCGTTTTCGGTTTTGGGAAGTCATCCGTAGGTTCTGTCGGAGTTAACCCTTCTTTAATTTCCTAGTTGTTCAAATTGTTCCTAGGAGGCGCTATCCGTAAATTATCGACGAATGTGAAAAGTATATGTAAAGATTAAATTTGGCTCCGAGTGCTAGCGCATACCTAAGATTGTTAACGTTAGTCCAAGATTTG
>OZ010584.1:49846380-49943880 GCA_963932145.1 Acanthosepion lycidas
CAAACTGATTGACTCAATGAATCAGCAATGTTCCCACTGATAATGCTTCTGGTGTTTCTGTTCATTATTTTTTGTAATACAAATTAACTTCATAATTTTCTATTTAGAAAAGGTTTGATTTTCTTCTTTTTTTTGATACGAATGTATAATACTATTTTTATACAAAACCTAAAGTCCTAAACAATAAAAAGATGCTTTCTGACCTTCTTGTTTTTCTGTCACTTTATGACATTGATATACAAATGAATGATGGATTACTAATTTTTTGACTAGAATACTGAATTTTTACTAATTTTTAGTATTTGTCAGTATTTTTAATTTCTGTTTTGGTATTTTTACTAATGACTAATTTGCACAATTTTTAGTCACAAATTAGTCAGTACTAATCACAATCATTCATTCAAAAAAAAAAAAAAAAAATTAGTATTTTCCAAAAATTTTTAAATTGCCAAAAACAAAAATACTAAAAAAAATTTTTTTTTTGAATGAATGATTATGATTAGTATTCATTTGTAGATCTACTAATACAGCGGATAAAATGAATAATTTTTTATTAATGACTACAAATGTTAATAAAAATATTGAATTTTATACAGAGTACTAACTTATACTAAAAAATTAGTAGATTAGTACTAAATAAGAAATCAGTATTTTGAGTGTCGCTTAGTATTTTTAGGCATAGTATTTTGACTAAAACAAACCCTTAGTATTTTGAATGAAAAAATCATTCATTCATTTAGTCACGAAATTGTACATCGATGCTTTATGATGGCTATGAATTTTTTGTATGGGTGTAGGGGGGGTAAATGGAGAAATACATAAAGCCGTGGGGTCAATAATGGAGGAAAGAATGGCTGGTGTAGAGGGATGCAATATAATCATACAAGCCTTTTAAGGTGAATATATTCCTCTTGTACGGAGTATGAATGTAACTATGCTCCAGTGTGTGTCGAGTTATTCCTTGACATGTTAGCAATATTCCACTTTAGACTTATAATTTCATGATTTCAGTGGTTAGAACACAATCTTTTATTTCCATCTTTCCACAAATATTCGCAAAGCCTTTAATCACAAAAAAGATGTTGGAATGTAAAGACTGTAAATTTGTTAAGCCCAGTTCAGAATAAGGTCATATTAATGACCTATATTCCATTTTTGAGGTAATTGTTAATGCATGGGAAATATTGAGATTTCAGGAAGAATTATATTTAATTTTTATAGATTTAAAGGCATTAGGTGGCAATCGTAGGAGGTTGAGTGACAGCAACTCTCCTCAGACTTCAGCATTAATCACGGTATTCAAGTTGTTCCCAGTAGTACTGTTGTCGAGATCATTTCAATTCTTCCTCTGATTTCTAGATTTGATTTTGCTTTCGCGAGATTCTTTGGGACCGTTCTAAATACTCCTGTAAAGATGGACATGCCTATCAGCCTCCAGAAATAGTGTGTTCTCTTCTCTCACATGGTTTGCATCTAATCTTCAGGAGGGGCCTAATCTAGAAAACCAACTCAATTATTACAACTGTTCTTCATCGATGTGGGAAGTGATTCTGAGATTTGCAGGCGAAAGCGATAAAAACACGTCTCTCTTGTTTATTTGTAAAGATTTATGATCTACGAGTTATGCATAGAGAGTATGCAGTCATTTTGAATAGATCAAAACACGGTTACGCGACCTTTATGTAACTTGACAACTTTTTTGTCCTCGGTAAATATTCAAATGATGAATAGTTATGGGGATGCTTCTATGTAGGAAGCACGGATGAAATGATGCTATATACGCTTGAAAGCGATGCATATTCTGAAAGGCTCTTGAGAAGAATAAATCTCTAAAATTTAAACGTGGTTAGATTGAAATCAAAGCATATAGGTGACTGGCGATGTGTGAATTAAAAAATCCGGGAATCCCACCGACGGTTCGGAAAAAATTCTAACTGTACTGAATATATTGACTGATTGATGCCTGGTGCAAAGATTTTTCAACTAAGATTTGGTTCCCTGCAATTTTTTATTTTCTAACTTGGCTATTGAAATTGATTTCACGCAATGGAAGAGATTAAGGAGAACAAGGCGAAACATCTGATGGTGATCCCTAAAAAGGAATTTGAAGATTTTCCAAATACAAGGGACACTGATTTAAAATTAAATGTCGAGATCAAATGGGGAAAAGATATGCAATAGGCAATTTAAACGATTAACTACCGAAGGGGCTTACATTTTGTGTAAGAATAAGGAAAATAAAACAAGACCAAAATACACTGTCGTATATTGAATATAAAAATATTTTTGTTATTCAATTTTCTGAGGTAACCTTCTCTTTCTGTGATGTTATTTAAGTACCTTGAAAGTTTTCATACTAACCAAATGTATATTTAGTTTTTATCCTATTTATATTGTTCGGACAGTTGTACTTATCTTTTTTTTTTTCCATATTGACGACGTTTCGGCCGTCGAACACTCTGAATTCTTCAGATGATATACGTTGGAATTTCGAATACAAACGTTGGATTTCGAACCGAATCCTTTATTTTCTCCACCGGGGTAAATCTTTTTAGTTCCACGTGCCATGCCTTTCCTAGATAATTCAGTTTCAGTTATTCTCCTTTGGCAACTCAACTCTCCAAGTTTTTGTTCACCTCTGCTATGGCCAGGTATTGAATTTATTACTCGTTGGGTCAAATCGATGGATTACTTCAGCTAACGCTTTTATTCGAAATTTCAACGTATATCCCCTGAAGAAGTACGGCAGTCGAAACCACGTCAATATGACAATAAAGATGAGGACAACAGTCCGAACAATGTAAATACTGTTAATATTTACAATATCTCAGAAATATAGAGAGAAACTTATATTTCTTTATTAATCATATTTAGTTTTAGATCGGGCAGCAAATTTTGTTTTTATGAATGATTAAGTTTTGTTATTTTATAATCTGATCGATATTCTCGCAAGAAAATTTAGTATTGACTCAAACTTGGATGCAAAATCCGAATACTTATTTCTTCCATGTGCCATACACCTTTCGGACATTGGCGATCACGACTCTCCAATATCCTGCACTTTGTAGCTGTGTTGGTAAATTTGGATGTTTTGCTACTGAATTTATCCATGTTGTTACTGAAACCGAAATCTTTTTTTTCAATACACTTTCTTCTATAAAATATCAGAAAATTGTCTCAGATGAATGAAAGCTAACTCATTTGCCATCTGTCTCCAAAATTAACATCTTTTTATTTATGTATATCCATGAGATCGCTAAAAAAAAGTGCACAATCTGATGGAAAAGACGCCAAACTTGACGAAAACAAAATGTTATCGTCTAATTGTTTATGTTACTATTAAGAGGAAAGAACAAAGTAATTTTTAATTATTTAAAAAAAAAATTCTGTCTTTATTAGAACATTCTAGCTTTCGACTGAAAAACCTTGTTTCTCGTCATCCCCGGAACTCTAGTAAATAACATGGCGAATTTTTTGTGCATTTTTTGTTTATGACAGACATTAAATTTAAAAAACTTGCAAAAATAGAAATAATTGTCAGATTCTAATTAAACTTTCAGAAACTATTCAGGAATGATGGAAATTATTTTGTTATTTTTTTAAGTCATTATAAAAATATATTTATATATATATATATATTACCCCCCCCATTAATAATTTAATGAAAACTCTAAAAATTTAATGTCGAAGTACGCAATGCATTATATTAGTTAAAAACACAAGGCTTTGAGGAAAGTAAATCAGGTTTTGTTTTTTTTTAAATTCGACCTCGTCTACCTAAAATCAGCTTTAATTGTAACATACAAACGCAATAAAACAAAGATACTATTGAATTTTAAATGCTTTTAGTTGATTTTATTTGTTTTTATGAATATGCATAATATTGTCTGAAGGCAAAAAAAACTTTTTCCATGAAAAATGAATTTTTAAAAGAATTAATTGTCATTTCATAAATTATTTTATTATTTTTACATTAAAGTTGTTAAATATTGTAAAATTAGTGAACATCTGTATTTAATTTTTTTTTTAAATTCATGTATCTGTACAGATTATAAATTGCACAAGCTTTTTGCAATCAACGAACCAACATTTACAAAAATCTTAATGTGTTTTGTGTCAATAAAAACAGTTATAATCCAAATGTACGGAAGCCTGGAAGAAACATGATACAATAAAAAATATCACGTGACTTGATTTTGTATATAATGACTTGCGTGCTTCAACATTGTATTTCTAGAGTTTTCATTAAATTATTTATCAGTGGGTGGGTAATATATACATATAAAAATGACTAAAATAAAAATAAAAGAACATTTATAATAATTCCTATCATTCCTGAATAGTTTCTGAAAGTTTAAAGATAATTTTTTTTTTAAATAATTAAAAATTACTTTGTTCTTTCCCCTTAATAGTAACAAACATTTTGGCGATAAAATTCTGCTTTGGTCAAGTTTAAGGCCGTTTTTATCGTGCTATGCCTACTTAAAAATAACGAGGTAAATAAGTTGTTCACGTAAAGGTAAACTCTCACTTATGACCTTCCGTACTATAACTTTCTTCCCGTAAAATATCAATCATCAATCAACACGCACATATCACTCGTCAATCAACACCGCTGTTAGGAAGACCGACTTTCTCTCATTTCAAAGAACATTTTTTCACCGCAAAAAGTAAGTAATCTTTGTTTCAAAATATATTAAATAAACTTTATAATTTTTTATTTTCTTACATTAATAAAAAAAACAAAAACATAATTGATTTATTAATTGAATTTTAAACGGAACCTTTCACTTTTTTAAAGAAAACGATTGACGATTGGTTTTCTCTCAATTTTACTGATTCAAAAAAATTCAAGATTTTTAACGAACATTTTGGATGTGCTAGAAATTATTAAAAAATGAAAAAAAATATTCAAAAATATTTTGAACTTTCCTCTTGATAATAGCATTATCATTTAGACGATAAAAAATTATTTTCATCAAGTCTAAGGCCTTTTTTTATTGAAGGTATGCTATTTTTTTATGGATCTCATGAACATACCTATTTTTATTGTTCGAAGTAGTCTTTGACCCTTTATCATCCATTTCTTTTTTTGTTTGTTCTACAATCAATTCGCGTTAAATAAGTTACCCACTGTTTGTCCTTGATTCTCTTGTCTATGTCCTACATGTGCTAAATTCTCCACATTTTCTTTCAACATTATGCATCCCCGAAAATTCAGCACTATCTTTCTGTTTGTAAGTATTACTTTCCATGTAGTTTATACTTTCTTTAAATCTTCCTCGTTGTTCTCATGATCTCTCCATTATATTCCCAGCACTTAAAATATATAGAAATCAATTAAACCAGAAGAGTACACAATAACGTACCAGAGAAGCAGTTCGTTAAAACGTTCACATTCAAAATTTAATACCTCATACAAGACAAATTATATTTCATTTAAATGGTTTTAAAACGTATACGAAAGCCAGAAAAATAGGCGTTAATACCTGCAACCAATTTTACTTACGAAATGACGAATCGCTCCATCTATCATATCTCGATCTACATGTGCTGACATAAAAGTGGGTCAATATGTAAGATTATTTTTAAATCTGTGGGTGAATGTATGTATACGCGCACAACGCAAAGCAGACAGCGACCATAGAAGATGGACACAGGTGTAAGTCTAATGGTCAAGCAGGGAAAGGAAGATATCAGCCTTTGGCACCATTATCCAATTAACGATTTCATTCTTTTGTGAAATAAGAAACTTGCCCAAGGAGCATCGTTGATGCAGACTGCAAGGCATTGTTGGTTCTTAATCGTATCTTTGAACAAGGCTGACTGACCGGCAAAACTGACAGCAAAATCGATAGAAATTCGACTTTCGAACCAAACTAATATGGGACCTATAGAATCCTAGATCGCGTTGAATAGGTCAGCTTGGAGGTTTTCTGAGATCAAAATCAAGTGCATGAACGAAATATGATTATAAGTTTGGCGAAGTTTATTTTCTTCCGATTTTCAAGAATTCTTTCTTTGCATTATTTTTCTATTATTTTGCTTACTTATTTGCGTGTGGATGTGTAGCGAAGTGTGTATGTACATCTTATGTATTTTAGTAAATGAATCACTCATTTTTATCTGAAATAATCTTCTGTTTGCGCTTGGGCTTTGAAAATTTGATGTCTAATATTCTTTATTTTCGCAATTATTTTATTTATATTCTAACTTTCCTTTTAAAATTAGACTGCATTTGTATAAGTCCATAAAATGTATAATACATTATACTTGCATAAGAACTTATATACAAGGAGTTCAGAAAACTTCTCCCTCAAGGTAATTTCCAAAGTCTGAACAAATTAATGAGCTTAATGAGTTTTTTTACGAAAGGTTTCATGATCGAAGCGAAAATCTTTGAACACACACACACATCTTCAAAGACATTTGATTAAAAAGAACTGACATTTTTCAATATATTTTTCAAACTTTTAGATAAACTACTGCGTATTGGGCTCGAAATTGTGGATAAACCCTCCGAAGTTCATATAGTGTTATTTTTGTTCAAGTACTTTCGACTTTTATAGTCATTATCAAGAACCAATGTAAAATCTATATGGTAGTTAGAATTACATCAACGTATTCTTTGGGAAGCTGGAAGTATTAAATGGTCTAGCTTAACGTCACGTGTAACGCCTATTGGGATAAAGCAGTATAAAATGGATGTGCTTCATTTATTTTATTTTTTAATACTAATGTAATATATCCGCACATTGATTATATTATATACATTTCAAGATACCGTCTCCTGTGGTGTGATATTTTATTTAATGTTTGCTGTTCATTATGTATAATAATAGCTTCGAGGGTTTATAGTCTTTCTTTGCATTGGGTGCTGTAGAGTATTTTATATTATGTTGATAATTATATTTTGGCTCTTCATGATGTGCACGAATTGCACTGCGTTTTGACAGGTTAATCTGTGAGAGGGCGTGGTGCATGTGTGCCCGATGCAAATATTTAATGCTATTTTTTTATTATAAATGTTAGAGATGCAATCTCCCAGAGTGTATGAGAATTCATAGAGATTGTTACATAAGGGGTATTTTTAGGCCAGGTGGTGTAGATAATAATTAAATTAGATCCTTTAAATTTTTTGTCGTAGACATTTGTTAAGTTGCCTGAATGATATGTACCTTAGAATTATGTTTGTAATTGCTTTTTCATCCTGTTTGTAATTAGGGCGCATCTGGTTACGATAGAATAGGTTAATATTTATTTTTGTTTGCGTCAGGGAGGTGTCTTGAATTATTTTTTCTAAATTCCGTTAAAGCTAAGTTTATTTATTTGTCGACGACGTGATTCGGGAATTTATTGTTGATTAGAGTTTGTTTAATGTTGCTGTTGTGAAGTTCAAGTCAGCACTAGTCAGCTACTAAGCTCGTACAACTGGTGGTTATTCTCAGTGACCACTTATAAGAATGTTCACTTCTGCCTATGCAAATTATGCATACTAATTTGCTAGTATCACTACAGTTGCTAAGCTCGTAATTGAATAGTATGTCCGAAGAAGAGATTACTTAGGCCCGGTAAATCATGTTTTTAAAACATCCATTTCGTATCTGTGAGGACATTCACTTTAGTAGTTAAGTAAACGAATTTCTGCTAGAGTATTTTATAAAAAATCTTTTTAATCAAGCTTGATTGGATGAATATCTCTCTCTCTCTCTCTCTCTCTCTCTATATATATATATATATATATATATATATATATATATATATATATATATGAAAATATTGTACAAAATAGGAAAGAAACTGGTTTGGTAAATAATCCAAAGTTCCGTAGTATTTTTGTAATTATTTTTAAAAAATAGTGCTCGATACGAAAGTAGAGCATAAATATAATTATTTATTTAAAAATATGATTCCAACTCGCTACATAAGAGGTCTCATGTTTCAAAACAAGAGCCGAAAACTTCAAAATAATATTTGAATTAACTTGAGTTAAAGTAGGCTATGTTCCATCTTCAAGGCAAACTTGCAGAAAAGGAATGTTACGTAACCCTTAAAAACCATAAGCCTGACTTTCTGGAAAACCCGACCACTAGGATAATTAACCCTACCCGACCCGATATAGGAAAGATCAGCAAAAGGATCCTGGAAAAAATTACTTACCAAATAAAAAAAACAACTCAAATTAAAATTATGGATCAATACTAAAGATGTCATCAATTGGTTCAACAATATTGATGATAAAACAAATTGCACCTTACTACAGTTCGATATCGTGGACTACTACCCATCAATTTCGAAGGATCTTTTTACGACTGCCCTGGACTTTGCTGCTGTATATTCTAACCTGACAAAGGAAGAAACCGACATAATCCTCAGCGCAAAAAAATCCGTCCTCATTCATAATGGGGAGCAATAGACAAAAAACAATAACGACCTGTTTGACATCAATATGGGATCACTAGACTCTGCAGAGTCTTCTGACTTGGTTGGTCTTTTAATATTGTACAACCTAACGGCGCACCGCGAGATTGATATCCAGGACATCGGACTGTATAGAGATGATGGACTCATGGTGGTGAGGAGTTCCACTAGCTTTAAGATAGAGAAGATCTGTAAAATTATGTTTAGTGAATTTAAAAAACTTAACTTAAAGATAACAGTCTCTTCTAAATTGAAAAAGGTAAACTTCCTCGACGTAACACTAGACTTACCGAGCAACACGTACCAACCTTATAGAAACCAAATGCTAACCCCTTATATATACACCCGAAGTCAAACCACCCTCCATCCACAATTAAACATATACCCTCATCAATAGAAAATAGAATTAGCAGTAACTCCGCTAACAAAGTAATATTCCACCAACATAATGACTTCTACAACACTGCCCTAAAAAGTAGTGGTTATAAAAATACTAACATTAAATATAGGGACAATTGCAATAACCAAAAGAAAAAAAACAGGAAAAGAAACATCATTTGATATACACCTCCGTTCAACCAAATGGTTAGTATTAAACTAGGACAGAAGTTCTTAGCTCTAATCGATAAACACTTTCCCACCAAAAGTAGGCTTAGTAATATATTCAATAAGAACACACTAAAATTGAGTTATTGCTGCACTGAAAATCTAGAAGGTATAATAAGAAGACACAATAATAATATCCTGAACAAACCCCCTTACCTGAATAGTTCTAATAACTCTACACTTAAATCAGATAATGATAGGGAAAAATTATGCGATTGTAGAAACCCGGTAGACTGCCCATTAGAAAATAAGTGCTGCATCAAATCTGTGGTATACCAATGCACGGAGAACCCTAACAATAACATGATATACATTGGGTCCACGAAAAATGTCTTTAAAACCAGATGGAGGCAGCATAAATGCTCCTTCAACAACATAAACTTTAGACATCAGACCTCTCTATCTAAATATTTTTGGCACCTGAAAGAAAAAATAGGACACCTAAAGTAAAATGGAAAATCATTAACAGGACTAGAACTTGCAAAACTTGGGATGACCCATGCCCTTTGTGCCTCCATGAGAAACTACACATTATTAAGCTTCTAAACAATAAAAACCTATTAAACAACAGGCAAGAATTAACGGTTTTCTGCCGACACAACCGAACTTACGCTCTGAATAACTAGCTAAAAACACGCATACAATAAAATAAATTTTAAAATCCATAGCCCATATACATAGTTTTAATACCCTACAAAAATTGATAACCCTTTATGAAGTCGTCAAATAACAAACGTTACGGCCTTTTCATATACACAAATCCCTTTCATAAAAAGATATAATAAAAGAATAAAATAAAAATAAATAAATAAATCTCCGTAGACGCTCAAGCCAGACTATGCGAAAACTTCCTCCGTCGTAAATTTAGCCACCCCCACCTTACCGTGACCCAGCATCTATGAAAGTAACTCTATACTGATACAAATTATTAACACCCCACCCCTGCCGATTCTAAACAATCCGCCCTTGATGTTACCATGGAAATTTTTGATTTCAATTCTGACCATACTATTAAAACTCGTAAATTTCAGAAATAAGTCATTCCCAAAAAAATTTCGCTTGAAGATGGAACAGAGCCTACTTTAACTCAAGTTAATTCAAATATTATTTTAAAGTTTTCGGCTCTTGTTTTGAAACACGAGACCTCTTATGTAGCGAGTTGGAATCATATTTTTAAATAAATAATTATATATATATATATATATATATATATAATAAAAATGATAAACCATATGGAATTTCCAAGAGGGTATAGATCCAGGGAGAGCTTTATGTCAAAGACAGAGCAAAATTATTAAATAAAGAATATCAAACACTCAAAATCCCATAGGTAATAATTTTTATTTCCTGAAACTATGAAAAATATCTTTCAATCTTTCGGACCTGCAAACCAAATATAAACGGAAAAAAATACTCCAGGTTAAAAAAAGAAAAACTGATATCTTATTGAGGGAATGGGAAAAAGAAAGATGCAAATTTATGATCATATAAGAGGTGGGGGGGGGAGTAAAATAATGTTAAGACCCTTGATTTTTTTAAGGAGACTTTAAGATTTGTGGTGACCTAATTTAATATATTGATTTCAGGTTTAACTCGCTACATTAATATGACATTTAAGGAAGAGAGTAAATGAAAGTATTGCTATTGAGTCAAAGTATTGAGTCAATGGGAATTAGAAAAAACAGACTATCTGGCTCTTTCACAAATTCTGATAGAGATATATTCAATTTAACAAAATATTTATAATTTATATTAAAAATATTGTTTGGTTAAGGACATTTTAAATAATATTCAGAATTTAGCGAAATATTTAGAATTTAACGGATATTAGTATAAGTTCTTAATATAATTAAGGTTAAGTGAAACATATATTTACAAAGCGAAATTTAAAAATCTTAATACAAATCCTCGCGTCAATTTTTTAAAAATAAATTTAAAATTTCTTTTTATGTGTATAAATATGCCGATTTTGAAATTATGGGTGACCATACAAAACATTATCAGCAAATAAGATCGATCATGATAGAAAATTATAGTTAACATTCCTAAAATTAGATTACGGAGAATATTTCCATTATTTTTAAGATTACCAGTACTTAAAAATTATTTTAAAAAGCGTTCCCCCGTCATTTTTAAAAGTTATATTTTAACAGACAAGGTCTCCATAGAGCAATAATAAAAGTGTCAACATCTCGTAAATCACTCGTGAAGAGATTTACGAGGTGATGACAAGCACTTAATCTGGCTACTAGAAATCCATTTCTGTTATTTTCAACTTAAAGTAAATCATATTTGTTTCAAATCAGTTTAATTCAGCTAATATTCTTCAAACAAAGTTACAGAAAAGTATATTTTATTTTCTGATTATTTTTTAATAAAGAATATTTCAGTGCGTTGACAGCTGGTTAAAAAAGGGCGCTAATCAGTTAATTTTATTTTTAGCCCCCCAAAATGAATAGACTCCGACAAATATAATTTGTGTTTGACTGGTTTGTTTGTTTTGTTTTAAGGCATATCAACCACAATGAGTTATTTAATGCATAAAAGAATTTTGTTGCTGTGTTTATTTTGTTTTTTGTTTTTCAAAAATGTATTGCTGGTAATATTTTTCTTGCTCAAAAATGTACTGCTAGTAATAATATTTTCTTCCTCAAAAATGTATTGCTGATATTTTTTTTCCAAAAATGTATTGCTGGTATTAAAACATCTCATAGTATTTTGACATCAATTTTCTTTGGTGGGGTGGAACCGTAACAGGTGCTACCACCCCAGGTCACCGTGGACTTGGGAACACGAGCAATTAGGAGGTGGTTCTATGCTCCTCAAAACCTCCTGTTCAGAGATCTTGAGGCCGGATGTAATTTATCGTCATAACAAGGACTCTTCATTGGGAGTGTATTACCCCTTTGCAGAGGTGCAGTCGCCATATTTTGAAAACCCAGCCGACAGGGCATATTTCTGTTTGAAACCACTACAGAGTATTTTTCTTACTTGAAATAGTAAACTTAATCCTTTAACTTTCAATTAAAGCTAAAATAAAAGCTTCAAGAAAGAATTCATTTAAATGTTAAATATACCGAATTATTAGAGGTAACTAAATGGGCTTAAACATAGAATCACTTTCCGTTGATGTTTTCATGAGCTATAAATACCAAGTCATAATTTTACGACTTTACTATAAAATAAAATATATACTTTCTAAAACATCAAAATTATCCACAAATTTGAAATAGATATTATTAAAAAAGCATTTTCAAACATACATGTTCCATCTCCAAACATTTTTATAAAGAATTGGGTACCAAAACATTAGCAATCCATGTCGTTGATGAACAAATAAAATTAGCTTTAATTTTATGAACTTTGAAAAAAAAATAGCACAAAGAACTGTCCTAAAGCAATATTAGTCTATTCTTTTGTAACTAGATGTGTATCCTATTAACAATATGTAACAGTCACTTAATTCTTTCAGATAAATTGTCTTCCATCAACAATAATGTAACCTTGTTATTGAATTAAAGAGAGTAATTAAATTAAAACAATATGTTAACAAAAGAATAAAAAGACAAAAGTTTTGGCTTCACTAACAAATGAATTAATTATTTTTAACATGATACAATATCTTCGTCTTTGAAGACGGTGTAAAGTGAAATGTACACTTCTTATCAAAACTAGTCAGTCGCCGAAGAAAAAAAGTTATCCGAACGCTGTGAGTGAGTGGGGTATGTTACAACGTGACTGACTTGAACGCCTGTACGGTCAGTGAGAGTTATGTGCGTGTCTACATCACAGGGGTTACAAACGAACAGACATGACTTATTGCTTTACTTATGTAAAGTTAGTTTTTTTGTTTTGTTTTTTTGTTAATCATTTCACTCCAAGCAAGACAATTAAGTAACTAATACGAAGAGAGTTACTGGGCATGAAAGAATATTAGAAAAGAAAAAAAAAAAGATATGAAGGTTAGGGTGCAATAAAAGAACAAGGATTTAGACAGAAGATAACAATTGATATTTCGTTTAAATTTGTGTAGATCAAAGTTGACTGGAAAGCAAGAAACCGGGAGAGGGCTCAGTGAACGAGAATTTCAAGAAAATCTGTTAGCTAAATTCTCAGTATATATGTTCCTACCCACATTGCAATTTATTGTTTAATTCTTATACAGACTGCAAAAAATTCGTTTGAAACTAATGTAAGAGATATAGATTTATTTGTTCTATCAATCAATGCGTATTAGCTATGATGTAGTGAGAGCCAGAATGATGTCAAGTGAACAGTAGAAGTAATAAGAAGTGTTTGTGTAGCTAATAATATCCAATCAACATCCGTGTAATATTTTTAAAATTATTTCAAGAGTAGCCGGTAGGAGAATTTATCCACTATCTATGTGTTTATCAAAGTACATCATTTTTGTTAAAATCCCGGTGTTTACAACTTTTGAAGGAAACATAAAATCATAAACATTATTAAATCGATATAAAAATATTACAAAAAAGTAATCTAATAAAGTATCTTACAGACAGTCAACCGAGAATATAAATTAAAATTAAATTAAAAGTACAAAAAGAGAAATTTTATTTTAAAAATTTAGATTAAGAAAACGCGATACCTAAGATTTAAATGAATTAATGTAAATGAAATATCTTTCTTGAAGTTTTTATTTTAGTTTAAATTTTAAGCTAGTAGATTACATTTAATATTTCCAATAAGCAAGTTACTTTGCTGTATTTCAAAACTAATTTGTCTGAAAGAGTTTGTCTTGAAATTGTTAGACATCGCGGATTTTGGCGTTATTTTTAGCGCAACATAATTCTCTATTAAAATAAATATTTAAAAATAAAAGTATTTTATTTAGGGAATATTAGCGGATTTAAAGTTTAATTAATCTGATTTGAAACAAATATTACGTAAACTTTAAAAAATCTTAGAAAACATTTTAACAAGGCGGTAACAGTTTAGGTGTTGACAACCATAAGACGGATGTTTATCTTTTCTTTTTTTTTTTCGATGGATATATCAGTAAATTCACTTGAGGAATACAACGTGAGTCCTCTTTCCTTTTTATATGTTTTAACTACTCAGTAATCTTTAAAATTTAAGAAAATATTCCCCATAATCAAAAGTTTTACATTTTATATACGTGGGCTTTAAATTTACTAAAATATTATCGCTCTTATTTTCTGAAATGTGTATGGACATCTGTATTTACAAAAATCGGCAGTTTGTACACAATATTCATATTTTAAAATATTGGTGGATGAATTGTACTAAACTTTTCAATTTATGATTAGTAAAGATAGTTTTTACTTTATATATAACCTAACCTCTGCAGATGTTGAGACGGAATTTTAAGATGTAAAACTAGAAATTATAATTAACATTTTGAAAAATGAAAATTCTTGTAAGAATTTATTCATCGAAATTTTAAGACACTCGTATCCATAATGTATCTTATTCATATAAGCATTTAAATGTTTATTTTACTGCAATTTTATTTTTACGATTCAGATTTTCAGCAACTTGAGGGTCCTGTTTTATAAAAATATTTTCATGATTTAGATTCAAGTAGTTCTGTTTCAATTAATATAAACATTAAGCTTTCGAAAAATTAATTTCTCGAAATTTCATAAAATTAAATAAGTAAAAAAAAAAAAAATATTTTTAGCAAGACTTACTAAAAATAAAACATTTCTAAAATAATTTAATTAATTTGTAAATAAATCTTGAAAGTTTCATTAAAATCAGACTATTTGATTTTGTAAGAATTTTCAAATCAATGTATTTTTCACCACAAACAAAAGGACACTAAAATTTCCTATCCGTGCTCCACGCGATGACAGAAACAAAAAAAAAAACAAAAAAATAAGAAAAATTTCGACGTTCTTTGAAAACGTCGAAATTTTGGGTAATAAAATAGGAAATAATTTTATCAAAAATAATTCGCTATTTCCTCTTAACTACAAAACTTGATTGGGGCATTTTTCATAATTCTATGCTATTTTTTTAGCGAATCAGTGGAGGTACGTAAACTAAGTTATCTGTATCCACTTTTCTTTGTCCGGATTATTCAGTATTTATTTTTGAAGGAGTTATCTTTAAAAAGCATGAATATCAATGTGATAATAGACAATTGAGAATCAAATTAAAAGTGGAGTAAACATTTAATAGAAGAAGAACAGTTGTTTGGAGGGGAATTTCTTAAAAGTTTACCTCCTTTCCAGACACTGCACAAAGAAAATGAGAAAAATGGAAGAAGTTCTCCGGAATGGGGAATTTATTATGCGAAAATTTTGAGTTGCAATATGGGAGAATGGGTGTAGAAATAAAAGGTGAGGGATAAAAAAAAAAAAATCACGCTAATCAGTTTTCGTAGAGCGATGAGTAAAGTGGAAGCGAGGAAATGGAAGAGTCAGTAGCAAGTTTTAATTTTTTTCTGAAAAAAGGTGACGGTTCAAACCGAATTAAAAGACACTACCGTGACAGCACATATGTTAAAACGGGGATCATAGTTTAATATCAATTACTAAATCTACTCGATTAAAATAAACCATAGGCGCCTTTCGTCCAATACTTCGCCAGGAGTTAAATCACCAGAAATTAAGTTAGTGAAGAAAATGAGAACTTAAAAGAGGAGAAAGAAAATGCGGTGGGGAGGTCGTCCAGAATGATCAAAGATTCCCCAAATAACTCCAATTTATGTCATCTCTGTCTGCAAAGAGCCGGGCGCTGTGTTGATCACTACAGCTTCTGGAATAGTCAGATGTTTTTTCATGCAGCACAGAAAAGAGTTCTTCTGCATAGTTGTTTCTAGAGATATCCGTATTTAATTGATGTCCGACAAAAGCAGACGAATGTGTCTGTAAGTGTGCGGATATTAATAGCATATGCCTGCAAATAGGACCTGACAAGTATGGAGCGATTCTCCCCTCCAATCGTTGAATAGTTTTGCTCGCATAGTCAGCATCGCACTGACATTTATAACGATAAATAACTAAATTTTGTTGAAAGGTAGGCAAAATAGCTTTGGCGGTGGTGGGTGGTAGAAAAAGATGTTACATATTACAGCAGAATTAACACAGTGTATTTTATAGATGATGAGGCCACATCTGAAAAAAAAAATGGCTACATGGTAATTTAAAATACGCAGTACATTTAGGAGGACCGAAAGTTTTTATTTCATTAAACTTAAAATATCAATTCATTGGGCGTCTCGAATAAAGTCACTAAATGAATCCCAATCACTACGCCGATAACAGAAAGAAGTCTTGTAAATAGGAGCTTCTTCCATTCCGTCGTCTATACGACGGAATGGAAATATTAACAGACACTACAGCGTGAACCGAACTGCCAAGAGTAATCATTGACACCAAGTGAAATCAGTCCAACAATAATTTAATATATTTTCTATTTATATGTTATTTTTAATAGATACAATTTATTTAAGTAAATGCACTGTTTGTTTTTTAAATAAACAGTACTAATTAAATTTACCGCCCTAAATTAAATAAACTGTATCTATAAATGTAACCTATAAATAGAAAATATATTAAATAATTGCCAGAATTAATTCATTTCATAATATGTTGTGAATGTTGACATTAAGCTACGTTTTGAGCACATATGATTGTTCGAGAAAGATCCTCGAAGATTTGTTGTTTATAAAGAATAATTTGGATTTTGCTAACCAGAAGCTTTCTCTGAAGCTGTGTGGTATAGCACGTCAGATCAACTGACTATTCCGTATAGGGTACAGGTTCGATTTCTGTCGGTGAACGCATATTTTCTACGAAATTTCTCAAACATTCAGGTCGGTAAATGTAATTAATACTGTTTATTTCAAAAGAAAAAAGCAGAGTAATTACTTAAATAAATTGTATCTATTAAAAATAACGTATAAACTGAACATATATTAAAAATTTCTCGGACTTAATCCATTTCATAATATATATATATATATATATATATATATATATATATATATATATAAGCAAACACACACACAAATTCTTGTTGCACAAGGTTGAATGTTTCTTGTATGTGAACAATAACCAAACAAACACAAATAGTTCGAATAATTTCGGTAAAGGAGAGATGTGGCCTTCGTTTTAACCGTTTTTGGTCTGTTCTTAGCGCAACTATTACAACTTCGATGTTCCCGTTCTCAGTAGCAGTAATAGTAGTATTAACAGGAGTAGCGGTACTTGGATCTTAGCGGTGGTATTTCGCTTCTTCGCCTTCAGCAACACACAGCGGAAGCTTCCTTTTCAATCTCTGACGTCTCTTCACTCAATTCGACTGCATTCGAAGACAGACGAACCCAAAACTCACTCTCAGTTGGCTCGCCTCTTTATTAAGTGAACCGGCTTCACGTGTATCAGATTGGTGACCTATCTGTTTTTCTAGTGTAAACATACTGACATACTACCAAAGTACAACTTCACTTCTCCGAGAATAAACAATTTACTTTTTCATCGATTGGTTCCCAAGGTTCACAAAAAGACGCTATTGTTTATCCCCTCGCTATTAATTATTCTGCTGCTCTTTGTAAACATTGATTCTCATAGTGTCAAAATCCATTTCTTTTTTTAAAAGTTCCAAATTATTATTCTTCCAGTATTTTTTATTAGTAATTTGATATCCTTTGCACACTTACAAAAACATTGTATTTCGTGTTTTAAATTAACTTTCTGTAACATTTACATTTAAAAGTTTTTACAGCATATTAACATCTTGGTTATTGAAAAACGACTATATTTCAATTGTTTTTTTCTGTTTTCCAGCATATCCTCCTTTATTATCATTATTATTATTTCAGGGGTAATATCCCCCCTGCCACGACGTCGCTTCAAAAATTTAACTTTATGTTGTGGGACTAGATAATTTTTAAATATTTAATAACTTTGGCGGTAGCACTTAAAGAAGTAGATGAAGACAGTCAATCTAAGAAGTTGGAGCAGTCAGTATTTGACGTGATAAAAACTGAAATAAAATGGTCCACCGTTCTTCAAAAGCTGGAAAATTTTTTCTAAATTTATTTTTATAGATTTTTGAAATTTTCCCAACTGAATATAAGTTAATTGGGAGAAAAACAATTTTTGCATTTTCCAAGCTGTTTCATTTTGCAATCTTGCGTATTGTCCCATAATTTTCAAGACTTTGTGAAAAATATGGCCATACAGCACTGATTGACCACTTTCTCATATTATACTGTAATGAAAACTTTTCAAAGTTAAAATAAAAAATGTTATTAAATAAGTAAATTAATGAATGCTAACAGAAATTAAACAACCTACCGCCATGGACTAAAAGGGTTCAGTTCGAAAGTCCAACATATATCACTTGAAGAAGGCTGGAGCGTACATCGGCCGAAACCTCGTGATTTTGACAATAAACATGGGGACAACAGTCCGAACAATGTAAACTGTAAAAATACCTCTATATCTCTCGTTTGTACAGACAAATATTGTTGAGTCAAGTTTCAGGCTCAAATTAATTCTTTGGTTAGTATTGAAAACAAAACAATGTGCATAAACCCAGCACTGACAACTATATGTACTAAATGTAACATTTTAATTATTTTATGGTTGACTAATTTACAGAAAAAAATACTAAATACACTTTCGCCTGAAGCTAATGTTGGCATTTAAAAAGTAGACTTATGGGCAACCTAGTTGTTTGCTAGACTGACTGACGGACTGAACGGATATGTGAATATCAATCTCTGGCTTACTAGACCAGGAAAAGGGGGCTAAAATGATTATTTCCCATCATTTTATTACCGTATATCTCCCGAATGGCAAGTTTTGGATTACGCTAAGTGTAGACCAATAAAAACTAAAAGGATAAAAATAAGAATTAGTACAAGGTGGGTTAGCGTAGCGTTCCGAACAATTGCACTGAACAGAATCGAAACGGAACGTTCTTGTACACTTACATCAGTTTTTGATGGGTTTATATGAAGAGTTGCAAATACACGATTTTTTTTTCTTTGTTTTCTCTGAAGAAGCTGAATTTGTTTGAATTTCCTTAGATTTCTGCTGCTGGTTCTTTCTTTCAATTTCGTCAGCTGCCCAATCAGCCAAGGAAGATTTCGTCAGAAAGTGCTTTAAGTTTGCCTTTAAAAGAAAGAAAGTATCTTAAAAATAGATATATACCCGAGTTTTATAAGTTTCTTTTTTTTCTTTTTCTTTCATAACATAGGAACCTACATGAGCAAATGATTATATGGAGTCTTTCAACATATATATTTATTTTTTTAATTTACTAGTTCGATGCTCCCTGGCGGCGAAACGATCAAATATTAATCTAAATTGTAACATTTTTAAATGGACAACCATTTGTTAGAAATATCCATTTTAACATGCTTTTAATTGCTTTTATGAATAAAATATATAATAAATACAAATTTTATTGAGACATAAACTTTTCGCAGAATAATGAATTTTTACAATATTTTTCAATTTAAAATTTTAATTAAAGAAATTTATAAACTTAAATCTTTTAGAATTATGTATTAATTTGTAGGGACTAAGTGACATCGTTAAATTAAAAACTGTATTTACTAATAAATGGGAAAAATACTGTTTAACAGCCTCCAGTATTTTAAAAATAATTTTGAAAGTGTACACGCGCTATTTTTAGGTCGTTCTGATTACGGATGAAACCCTTTACAATGGATGTTCTCTTTCAATGTATACCTTTTTAATGGTGGTCGGATCGGTATTATTGGAGGGTCTATCTTCGTCTTAAAAATTTTATTTTATTTTTTACAGAAATTCCAGGACTTGCAAGTCATCTTTTCAAATTCTTAACGTAATGAATATGTCCCTCGTTAGAAATTGCAATTTCATTTCACTACACCCAGCTTTGCCGGCAATAGTCAGACACAACACACTTATTTTTATAGTGACACTTGAGCCGATAAGATATCTGTACTAACGTTGGAATAAAACGGCTTGCGCTGCTTGTTATAAAAGGAGAAATACATGATTGCGAAATCGCTTCAAAGGACATGGGTATATTCCCTTTACAAGGGGACAAGTTCATTCAAGTGTATTTTATTATATTATTTCGGTTTGTAGTTAGAAGTCGACTGCGAGCAAAGACTTGTCGAGAAATGATTACTTTACATCCTTCTTATAAGAAAGTATATTGTGATAAACTGTCTTGCTTAACCGAATGTTATCAGTCATTAAATTTAATGGTTGCTGAATCAAACATACATACACTCACACACTCTCTCTCTATATATATATATATATATATATATATAGATAGATATTTAGATAGATAGATATGTGTGTGTCTGTGTATTATATATATATATATATATATATATATATATATATATATATATATATATATATATATATATATGTGGTACTTATTGGAAAACACTCAACATCAGTGATAGAGGTAACATATTTAGTTGCGTTGATGTGAGTTTGTGACCCTGTGTTTCACGCCCTTTGCGATCGTCCGACAAACTGATTAATTTTGAAATTTTGAATCTATTTATGGTTGTGTATTTTCGTTGTTTGGAGGTAGTGGGAGGAAATATTCTCCTCTGTGTCCTCGTCGGGATGACGTTCGTACGCACGCAGACACACACACACACATGCATATATACGTATTGCCGTTCATACTAATCATATACATATATGAATAGTGTGGTACTGGGCGCAGATATGTATACATGTGTCGTTGAATGTATACGTACACAACTGGTCGCTGATTTTCGGTGTTCGAGTTATGTAGCGAATTTTTTTTCTACAAGTGGTGGGCTAAAAAAAAATGTTCGCTTATTTCGTTCGCAGAATGACACTTTCTCACACACATATATATGCATGTGTGCGAGTACACTTATTTACTACCCGTCTGGGTTTTGCATACTTAAAATGGATTTAATATGAGATTATGATAGATATTTTTGTTATCTTTTTTGATGTTGCTTATTTGCTTGTTGTGGGCGATAACACTTATGTAAATAGCAGAAATTCTAATTTATAATTTGACATTAATTTTTGATAGGGGAGGTGGGTATAAATGTTAACTAATTCGGCGATGGTAATTATGATGGCAGTGAAATAGTGCGAATGAAATAATAATTGTAATGTTGAAAGTAATGAAAAAGTAACTGTGTTAAATTGGGGATAAATAACAAGCATGATATAATAATTACATTACTAAATAAATAAATAGTAAGACTGAATTATTAAAAAACTGGGGCAATGACGGTGTCAAGCTATGGATAGAGTGATGGTAGTTGGGGGTTGATTGGTATTGCTTTGGTAATAATGGTGTGGGTAGAGAATAATGGTAATAACAGCGGTAGCAGCAAATGATAGTAATAGTGCTGGAATGATGATAATAATGACAATATGAATAAATAAATAATTTATGGTAATAACTAAAAAATGATAAATGTACAATTAAAAATTTAAAAAAATTGCTGTAGTAATAAATAATAAATAAATAAATAATGGGAGGTGATGGTAAGGATGGGGGAGGTCATGGGTAAAATAGAAAATAACAAAAGTGGTGGTAACTGGGTTATGGTAATAGATGTTGGTGAAGATAGTAATAAATGGTAAGAATAAGAGCAAAGGCGGCGGAAAAAATCAGTACGAATCTTGTGATGGAGGTGTATGACGTGCTAATAATGGTAGTCGTTATTTTGCGGTGGGTGCATATGGTGGTGGTGACAATGTTGGAAACTAAAGCAGTGGTAGAGGTTGTAACTAGTGTTGTGCTATCAGTAGTTTATCGTTTGGTGTCTATAGAGTAAATGGTAGTTTAGGTAGCAGAGCTGGGAAGGATATCGATTTGTGTTACTCGGTATGTTTTTTTATGCATTTGGTATGAATTGAGATAACAGGTATTTGTTTTCATGTCTGCATTTTGGAAATATTTCTGATCTTATGTTCAGTAAATTATTTTGTTGGGTATTGGAAATTATTGGTACTTTTTCGTGTAGACAAAGTAGGCATTTCTTTGTTATTGCTGTAGGCGGGTGTGTATTTCAGTATTTTCCAGCTTATTTTGTGTGTCATGTTTCTGTCTTTCAGATGCTATGTGTATGTGGATAGTTTAGTACTGTTTGAGTATTTTCTGTTAGAGAACGAGAAGTCGTGGTTGTATCAGGTTGGTGCAAAAATAATGTCGTTTTCTCACATAGTAACATATGTGAGAAAGCGACATTATTTTTGCACCAACCTAATATTTTCTTTGCTTGACTGGCCCCTCAGTGGCACCGATGTAGTACATTGTGTTGTTGTTTGGACTTACCTTGAACTGCAACACGTACATATGCATGCGTGCGTGTCTGCGTGTGTATGGGCTTCATCGCGTCGACGGCACAGAGGAGAATTTTTCCTACGGTCAAACAACAAAAATACACAACGATAGATTCAAAATATCAAAATTAATCAGTTTGTCTGATAATCGCAAAAGGCGTAATACCCAGGGTCACAAAATTACCAACGCAAATATATATATATATATATATATATATATATATATATATATAGAGAGAGAGAGAGAGAGAGAGAGAGAGAGAGAGAGTGATGGGAGAGTTTCTAGAAAGTGACCCATTCATAAACATTCTACCTTCAAAGTCTTCCTATTTCAGATAAATGGACTCACTACTAATATATCCACAAAATGCTAATTTAACAGATCTTGTCAACCAACTTAATAACGTTGAAACTACAACCTCTGAAACTGATATCAAATACTCTTTCTTTTCTATATATCATATTATAAAGAAACAATAACGAACTCAATCTTGACTTTTATAGAAAAACCACCACCAACCAAAATGTCCTGGTCAGTTTCTACTCAAACCACTGTTCTAAATGAAATCAGGAATTTTTATAGGTTTCTATTTGAGAGCATTAAGAATCTTCACCCCCACCCAAAACAAAATTTCCTTAAATAAGAAACATACATAGAAAGCACATTCAAAAAACTACAATACACATATCATTTCATCCACAATGCATACAAAATATAAAACTGCAACAAAAATAACATCAACAACCGTAATAATAAATTATATGAGAACAGATAGATAATACTACCGACCAACTTCGTCAGGACCACTGTCCAGAAGAAGCTATCACCTTTAAATAGTCTCAAAATATTCGTAAATACTTCCAAAAATATTATGTATATAATCAGATCCTCAAACACCCATAGCAATAATATTTCTGAGGCAGGCCTATATAAAATAAATTTCCAAAACTGTTCCTCACAATACATTGGAGAAACATGCAAAAATTTAAAAAGACACATCTGTGATCACAAAAGAGACTTCATAAATAACAATTTAACAAATGCACTCGTCATACATAGGAGCAATTTCAACCACAATTTTAATAAATGATACAATCATAAAAATGAAAACAATTGACTCAGATAGCAAATGCTCGATAGTGTCGCCATTGAATAGTATCCAAATATTAATCTACGCTCAGGTTTTTCCCAATATCACCTTTTCTAAAAGAATCACTACTGTCCCAAGCCGACGTACACAACAAATATATCAAGAAATCAAAAGAAAACGGTTGAATCCTCCAAGACATTAGAAACAATATTTCTACATCTGAAAATATTCCCTTCAAACATAAAGTAATTGGCGTAATTTTTAAATTGACCATATGAATATAGTATAGCGTTTTTAAATTCTTCTAGTTGCTAACGATATTTTGTTTGTTGTTTATAGATATCTTGTTTTCATAAATCCATTTCGTTTTTTTTTCTTAAAAAGCCCATACAGGACGAAAAGCTTCACTACAGTATTCCTATTGTTTTTTTTTCCTTTATAAATATTGTCTTTTTCTACTGGTTAATCCTGGGAAATTTATACATACATACATATATATATATATATATATATATATATATATATATATATATATATATATATATATATATTATACAGGTAATAATCCATTGGTATATAATCCAAATGAATCCTAATAATATGAAATATTAAAACTGATCCACAAAAAGAGCTTAATGTAGTTATTATTACAGAACATATAAATTACATAGAATTGAAATCCAAATTTACCTCGTTCGATCAACAACTCGTTAGCATCATCAACTCAGAAGTGTGGAGGAATAAAGTAGGAACTTGAAATTTAAACATCTAAGGAATAAAATAGAAGAGAAAAGAAAAAGGAAACAAGAGAGAAAGAAGAAAAAGGAAGCAGGAGTAGCCGATAAAAAATATAGGCATTAAGTTAACCCAACCGCTAGAATCAGAGGAGGAAGAGGTGGAATGTTTTGACTTAAATAGAGACAGTTAATATGACCTTGACCTATATTTTAAAATATTAACATGCCAAGTCAAGTTGAAAATGAATCACAAAATTAAAGATTCGAGTTCAAACAATTTAAAAAATTAAAATAGAAAATATTAAATATTCTTTATAAACCAAAGAACAAAAACTGTTTCACCTTTTTTATAAAAAAAAATCCCAAATCTACACTCGCAAAAATATAAGAAAAATAATAACCATAATAAATAGTTTATATAAAGAAAAAAATCTTTAAAATTTAAGATTTTTTAAAAAAATTAAGAAAATATATGTAAAACGGCAAAATCTAAAATAAAAAAATATATATAATAAAATAATAATGAATAAAATAATAAAAATATATAAGAATTAAAAAACAAATAAATTATTTAAAGAGTAATAAAACCAATAATAATAATAATAATAATAATAATAATAATGATAATAATAATAATAATAATAATAGTAAAATATAAGAGCAAGAGGATAAAAGAATAAGATAAATATTGAAGATAAAAAATAATAATGATAATAAAATTTATGGAGATAAAATATCATAAGGAAAAATAGGAGAAAACATTTTTAACATATGCAATTTAAAAAAAAAAAAAAAATTACCGACAAAAGAAAAATCAGTAAGTTGATGGAATCAGATAGGATTGAAACGGAGTAGAAATAACGATAGATGTGTTTACTTCTTTCCCTTTTTTTTTCACTTTTTCTGTTTTCCTTTTCTCTTCTATTTTTTAAATGTTTAAATTCTTACTTTATTCTTTCACATTTCTGAGTTGACAATGCCAACGGAATAGCTATTCGAAATGAGTTGAGTTGAAATAGCTATACGAATAAGGTAAATTTCGATTTCTATTCTGTGTAATTTAATATTTTATATACACCTGTCAAACATTCCTTTGTGGTGCAACTTTGTTTAATGTCAGTTTAATGTAGAATTATTTCAAAGGAGAACACAATAGAGATCGAATTCATCTAGCCAACCCATGTGAGAAACGTGTTCTGTACCATTGCACTAGGTGGGTTCATAATTAATAGGTAAATATACGCTCTAGATATACTGTATATTTAAACATGTATTCGATTTAATGTTGATGGAAAGATAAATCGAAAATCAATAATTTTAAGACGTTAAAGACTAGTTGAAAATATTTATGAGAGTAAGAAGCAGGAAATAAAAATTTATTGAAGATGGTAATAATGCCAGTAATAAATGAGACATCGTTGTTCACTCTGAGGCGTTTCTCATGGAAACAGTATCCGTTATTTCTGACAGGTTCATATATTCTTGTCATCTTTAGATAAATCTCACTTTTAATTTAATTTAATTTAATTTAAATTTAATTTTTAACTAACGATCAAATTTATCATTGGAAATAATTACAATAGCAACATTTTTCCATGTGAGAATTGACAATAAAAATTGTTCAATTTTTATCTTCCCCAAATAACTAGAGTTCTCCGGATACTGCTTCTCTATTGTCAATTCTCACATGGAAAAATGTTGCTATTGTAATTATTTCCAATGATAAATTTGATCGTTAGTATTTCCGATCCTATTCAGTTTTCTTGAATTAAATTATTTTGGTCACAATTCGCAACGACTTTTGGCATCAGTCTTTTCTAGCTATGCAGCTTTAGGTACACGAATATCCACTTCTTCCAGATTTGCTTTTAGCATGCTAAACAGTTACACTATATCATTTGAATCTCTACATAAATCCGAAAAATATTTCACAATTTGAATTGAAGCATGACAGAAGAGAACATAAACAAACATGGTATTGATGATCAGCAAAAAGAAACAAAATGAAACAAACGACACACATTATTGTATATAAGAAAAACATTGAAATTATAATTTTTATTTAATGAGTTGTTTACCAGTAATGACAAAAGATACGACAGTATGTCATAATATTCATTTTATAAACTTCAGTTCGAAACAGTAATTTGAAAATGTCAAATTAACGTGTAAATATAAAGGAAAATACATCGATTGATTCTACAAAGTGCTATCTGAAGTAGGATTATTATCGTATCAGTGAGAAAATAAATTATTTCGACACTTGTATGTAAAAGATAATAAGTGAAGTATTTTGTGAAATTTACATGTTGAACATTCTTAATATTTACAAAGGATTAAGTTATGATTAATTTACACATGCATACACAAACAAAAACACAACTTACACACAAAAAATTATTTAACATGCGAAGAAAGGCGTGCATAGGTAGAATCTTTTATAGTAATATTCTTTCTTCCAGCCGCAACAATTTATATTAAAGTAGCTTTTAAGGAGTTCTGGTTTTCAACGAGGTTTTTCCAAAATTTTGTCGCGGCCAGGCATGTTGTTTTAAATTCTAAATAGTTAGAGTTATCATTCAAATGTAGAGTCAAGCGTCGTGAAAGCGAATTTGTGGTGTGACCAACATAAATATTATTTATTCCATTGAAGATACAAAATCCTCGCTGAAAACACAACTATACTTAAACATGAAAAACATAAACAAAAACTAAAATTGTTTGAAGCTATATACATAAAACAGTTGAAACCTAATCTGAACAAAATAATCTACGGAATGTCCACAAATATTCTTAAATGCCTATAATTGATAACTGAAGCCATTGGTGTGTACCAACGTCTTCCCATACTTAATACTTCTCGTTTTTACTCTCGCGTGAACATGTGTGACGTCACGAGCTGCTATGCGATATTCGCTTCTCGTCTTGTATACTCGAGTTTGTTGTTGTTTTGAAATTTTTCATGCAACAAAAACAGACTATAATTATTGTTTCGTCCGTGTATTGTTTGATATATTGAAATGTATTTGTCATCATTGATAATGACTTATGTAAGCCGAAAGCTTAGATTGGATTTAAACATGTATCAATATGGTGATTTCCTTTTGTTTTTCAATGATAATGTTATTAAGCTGATCAGACAATATGAAAGGAACTTACTTAAAATAAATAGACACAACTTGTCTATATTATTTAATGAAACATTCATCAATATATATATATATATATATATATATATATATATATATATATATATATATATAAGCAAACACATAAGCAAATTGTTTCAATCTTATCTTCTAAAGTTTTTTCCGAGTTCTGAATATTTTATTAGTCTATTATTAATGAACCTTCTCCAGATTACAGAATTCATTTTTCTACCCAGCGGCTGGTTACTACATAAGGCGATAGTACTCTGTGTTGCTAATTACTACATCTTTTCTGAAAATCATTGGTATCTGTTGAAAGGACTGACACTATGTCAAATTTTGATACAAAACATTTCGTTTAGTATCTCCGCCAGTGATTTTGGGAAAGAATACATGTTTGCATAGTTATTCTTCAATTATGCTTAGAACTTTGTCCCCATTAAACGGTAAATTCTCCGTTGCTTTCAATGCATTAATGTGTTGCTTATCGCATCGTGGAGCCACATAGATTGAGCATATTTAAAACTTTCTGTATTTTCTTCACCCTTCTAATGTATTTCCACGTACGCCTTCGTTTTCTTTTTTGCTCACTCTTTTATTGATTAATTAATTATATCTGCTGCATCTTTAATAATTACAGTTGTCGTTTGTTATTCTGATTTCCTTTGTTCTATTTAAAAAATCCTGAGCTTTTCCATTTATGACACCCCTTTGCCTATAAAAATGTACACATTACACACACACACACACACACACACATATATATATATATATATATATATATATATATATATATATATATATATATATATATGAGAAGTTAACTGTCATTTTGCTCCCCTCTTTCTTTTCCCAGTCTTTCCTACATTCCCTTTCTGTGTCTCAAACTTTGCTTAAAACTCTCTAGTTCAAATAGTGTTGGTTTTCTTTTAGTCCATAATATTACTAAAGTCGTACCAGCATGCAGTTTTATCTGAACCCTTTGAAGTCGGCGAAGAAACTTTGATAACTTTCAGAATGTATCTTTTAGATAATCTAATTACTGTCGAATTTATTCCGTCTGACATTGATGTAACTAAGTGACTTGCCTTCACTGTCACTCCTGACTAACCACCCGACGCCTCTATACTTGTCATTTCCTTCCCCCTTACAGTAACGTAGATGGTTACTTACGTTCAGCTGTAAGAAATTCTCTTTACTTCGAGTCTTGCTAATACTACCAAGTGATAGGTGATCTTCAGTTCCATCGTTAGCTCGTCCAGTATGTAAGAGATTTGACACTCGCATACACAACACGCTGGCACGGGTATATATTTGGGGATGCACATAAATCATTGTCCAACCAAGGAATTCTCTAAAACTCTGATGTTTAGTCTTTTAGTCAGATTTTAAGTAACCGAGAACAAAATGTACAAAAAACACGCTAAACTCTTACCAAAATCATGTAGATCTAACTTTCCAATCGGCTACTGTTTTATCTTATTTTGAACTAGTTCCCTTATCTCGAGTAAAATAAATAATATCTGTCCAGCTGCCACACTGATTAGATAATACACATTTCATTAAAGACAACTGACAAAGTACTGCGATTAAGCGTTTTATTCAATTTTCTTGCCATAAAGTATTTTGAAAAGACACGGAAGCCTGCCAAACTCCATCCATTATATACTTGTGAAAAATACGATCATAATAGCCTCATCCTCTGTAGAAAATGGCTGTCAACTATGAACACAATCACAGCGTGCTGTGTTTGGAAAATAAAACATATCCATCACTATAGATACACAGAGAAGTCTGCATATACAGTTATAAAAAGAAACCTTGATAATGGCTAATAGAATAGCCAAAAGCGCTCGGATATATAGAGAATTTGGACAGTTTTTAGACATTTTGTTCAGTAATGAAAAACTTATACACATGCAAGAAAAAATAAAGTTAAATCGCAGTACCTTTAATATATAAAAGAGGGAATACTGCCCAAATGTACTATATATATATATATATATATATATATATATATATATATATATATATATATATATATATATATATGTGTGTGTGTATCTATATACGTGTGTGCCTATGTGTGTGTATATATGTTCAAGCGCATATTTATATAATGCTGTTAATGAGTGTTTTTAAATTCTTGAAATCAAAATAATTATTTTTAAAGCAAAGAAATCTGTATAATCGTTGGAAGATCACAGGAATTTGGAGAATTGTTTGTAGATCAAGGAAATTTAAAAAAATCTTCGTAAAAAATCTGAAGCAAAATTGCAACATATTAAGTAGAATTATGATTATGCATTTTATAAAGGCAACGCCGAAAATCACAAATAATGGAGACAATGAACGTATCAGTGACCCATCGACTGCTTCCTTAGGTTGACAAAACGCATTAAAAACAGTAAGCAGTATTAATATTTTTTGTTTAGGAGTTGATGAGTTATTTAGCGTTGTTCAAAATCAACTTAGTTACGAACCTGACTTTACAAGCTTGTTGTTTTATGAAATAAATATAAAATATCAAAAATATCTTTTGGCCTGATAGATAACAACTTGTGTAATATATAAATTGCTTTCTGAAAGTTGTGCGTTCTCAATCGTTAGGACATAATTTCCTGCTCATTTTTACTAGAATTTCTAGCGTTTATTTATGTAGCTTTTCTAATATAATACTACGACCGTTTTATAATCTCTTCCCAAGAAATATATAAGCCTTTCTACTGGGTTTTATCTTTACTAGAGTCAGATTATAACCTAAAATTATCACTGGTATATCTAGGCTGCAGCTGCTTAAGCCTCATTTTCCTGTGTTCGTCATCATTTATGCAGTCTTATAGGGATATTTTTTCTTCACTCTACAGCCTCTTTCTCGTGCATATGCGGCATCGTAAACCTATCTCTGCTCTATTGCTATTTCGATGGCAAATGTTGAGATGAACTCCATTCTTTATTTTCACCAGTTTAGTCATTTACTGTTTGGACATGTCATTCTATTTCGACAGAGTCGAGTCACTCTCATTTTTCTCTCTGTATTCCAAAAGAAATTTTCCACTTAAACTGTTTTGTCCAAGAAGTTTCACGTGGAAAGATCTTTGAACAATATAATCTTAAGCTCTTCAAAACAAGAATCAATCATTTTCTATCATCCATATCTTCATGGTTCTTAGACGGTCACCGAAGTTAAGTAACGTCTAACCTGGTCTGTACCTATATTTGTGACCGCTTAGGAATACCTTGTGCTATAAGCTTGGATGTGTGGGTGGTGTAATTCCAACTGGTTTCGTCATATATATTTAATTACGTGCAAATATCCTTGGGAAAGGTATGAATCCACTTCTTCAAGTTAAAGTTTTTCAAGGTAAAAATATTTTCTGTCTTTAACCTGAAAAAGCTTGGTAAGCCTTAAAAACAAATCAATCAAAATCCTTATCTTGATAATGATAATCTAGACTTCTTTCCACGTCTTCCAGTCATATTTAATTTATATTTCAGCTGTAATCTTCTACTCTTTGAGAGGCTTTCGAGGTTTGTATTGGATGGAATTTATATAAAAAAATAACCATTGAGATTAATGTGAAATAAATCCATGGTGAGATTTAACCGCGCATCCATTACCTTCGTGGTCTTGTTTTTTTCAGGATGTCAAATGTGCTTATTAAGGAATAGTACTGCTAATTATTTTGTAGATAAACAAAATAGTTCTTTTAGAAATACCGAGCAGATGCTGACATATAAATTGACATTAAGGCGCAATAACATCGATATTCAAAATGATTCACCTTTGGTTAAATTAGGGTCTATTTTATGAATTACGATTTTGAAGAGTATAAAAAATTGAATAAATACAGTTATTTCATATAAATTTCTATAAGTAAAGCAGACAAAATCAAAAAATTGAAAAAGAAAACACATATACATCAACATAAAACTAAATGAATTTTAAAGCTGCAAATGATTAACTTCTAAACATGAAAGAAATTTAGAAAATCTCACGAACAATTAAACAGTTACAATTTAATCAATGTGAAGCTGAGATCAGAAACGCGCATTTAGTTTCCTCTTGCTGCCATAGCCTGTTACTGTTATATGATTGGACAGTATAAAACTGTTAAAGATGTTGTCAGTTGTTCAGTAGTATTTATCAGAATTATATTTTATCAGTATGCATTGTAAAAAGAGTTAAACTTTATCTCCTTAAAAATCAGGTACTTGTTTTGCAATTAAACGAAATATGCCAATTTAAAATTATCTAGCGATAGGATCTCAGACATAAAAAAATGATTGAAAAAGTTAAGATTGAAAGAAGAAAATTAACATTTCAGGATAAAGAAACATCCTTTTCAAATAAGAAAATAAACAAAAGCATATATATTTTTTAAATTATTTATCTGACTGCCTGTTTTAAGACTTATCTTCCAAGACATCAAATATGTTCATAAGTGCGTTTGCCTGTGTGTAGAGAATGTGCTACCATAATATTTCTCTCGTATCTCTCTTTCACTCGATATCTCTGTCTTACTCACTCGTTATCTCTCTCACTCTCTCTCAGGTATCTATATATATCCCTCACTCATATCTGATTGTCTCGCTCTCGTATATATCTCTTTTCACTCTCTATCAATATGTGTCGATTTTGAACATTGGAGATAACATTTAACAGATGAATTTTGTATTCTATAGCAATCAGCCAATGCAGTGAATTTTCTAAGTAAATAAAAAAGCATCCAATTGATATTCATACGGCTTTAATTATCAAATCTTTATAATTGGGAAATTGTTTGCTTGGACATGATTAAGCCATGATAGAAATATTCAGAAAAAGACATTTAATTCACCATAAATCTAAATTAACAAGACCACGGATTATACAAATTTACTGATTTTACATACATACATACATACATACATACATACATACATACATACATACATACACACACACACACACACACACATATATATATATATATATATATATATATATATATATTGGGGAAAAATGTAGAAAACTTTTACTTGTGACGAGTTTCCTCCTTCATCAGACTAAACTTAGTCTGACGAGGTTCTAAAAAGCGAAACACGTTACAAGTAAACATTTCCCACTTTGACATACAATTCTCCCAATACTTTTCTTGATATAGAAAAAATATATATATCATGTGAGAGAATTAAGAATTAATGCTAAATCTCGGGCTAATACATCAGCCCATATGACGGCCAACCCTTCAGCATGAACTTCGTGTGGATTTATCTGCAAATTCCGTGCAGGATTGTTGTCTCATACGAAACAGAAGCATAAAAACTGAACTTAAAGACACTCAAACGTCGAAAACGACAGGAGAGTCCTTAATATATATATATATATATATATATATATATATATATATATATATATATATATAATTCTAGGTCATCTTCCATCTTATTCAAGATTATCTTCGCCCTCTCTTTCTCTAACTTTTTGTCTTGGAATAACAATTTGCCTCACAGGTTTCACGCACGATTTAATTTTCAAGTCTTTATTCACTGCTCTATGGACTGCTAGAGCTAAAACTTCTCCCTAAGTGACAAACATCTTATGAAATGAGTTGGATCTTTTTCTAATTGATCATTTTAGATCTAAATTGAAATGATGATGCCTCTTCCTGTTGTATCCAGCTTTCCTCTTTTCTAAACTTATTCGCCGTTCTCTTGATGGTTCTTGAATGGACTTTGAAGATGGAGACCACAATATGAATGTTGGTATCTTCACTGAAGGCCTGAATGATCTTTTTCGTCTCACCATTGCTAAGTTGAAAAGACATTTGGTCTGACATAAAACGATTTCAACCTGTTATCTTTCTAGCTCAATAACTCAAAGAGTTTTTCATTGATTCTTACGAAAAATGTTGTCAAGATGTCTAAAGGTCTTGTCTGAAAACCTGATAAAAAAGAAACTCAGTTTAGTGTTTTTTTAGATATTAAACATTTTATGGGATGGATAATCATGCTGTTACAGGTTTTGTACAGTTTTGCTGTTACAACCGGTATATATATATATATATATATATATATATATATATATATATATATATATATATATATATATTCACAAGTATACTTAAATTTACTTAAGAGTAAATCATTTTTTCTTTCTCTTTTTTTCGCTTTCCTTATTTTGATAATGCTCATCCGTTTCAAGGAAGCTAAACAATGAGTAGCTAATCTTTGTAACATAGCTGTATTCAGTATGTGGTTCCCTTTGAACTGTTCAGTTTGTCTCCGTCTTTCTTGCCTTTTCTTTTCACTCTGTCGATCTTTACCTAAAGCTTCACAACGGGCGCCTCAAATAACCAGCTTTACAAACAGCTAGCGTCAAACACTTGACAGACACTCTAATTCTTCATGTTTTATTTCAGATTCTCACGCAAATGCGAGAATACTAAAGAAAAGATAACAACTCGAATTAATAATTTATTGATCCTTTTGTAACCTTGAAGACATGTTTCGCCCTATGCAGGAAGTAGGTACTGTTCATATCCTTTTACTAATTAAGATTAATAGTAGAAACAACTGTTAAATGTTGTATGATATCACGGTTTGTTCTTTGCATTGTTCGGGACAATCTCGTTTCCGACATCAACGTATTGTTTTAAATTTGATTTTCATATTCTTGTCGGATATTCGGATTAAATGTTCAAGTTATTTTTAAGTTGTCAAAATTTAATTAAATAATCGTTAAAAAAAACACAAAACTTCATAACTTTGAAAATTACGGTTAATTATTTTTTCCTTTGCTGCCGGCGAGTGCATTCCATTATACAATCTACAAAGCGAATAGCGTCTATTTCCGAGAAACACATTCTCAGGTTGAACATTCCCAGTCTACTCAATGACGTAGAGTCATGTCAGTTGCCCGTGTTCTCCCAAAGAGAAGGCAGAGGAAACTAGACCATTTTGCCTCTAACCAGATTTTCACGGCTGGCTGTGTAGGCAGTGCATGGGTTAAGGATTCGTAAAGAGAAATCGACAAGTCGAGTTTAAATTTCACTTTCGCACAAGTACTATTAAGAAAAGTATGCATGCATCTCTTCTCCCAGCAATGGCTTAAATAGCAGGGATGACTGGAAGCAATTTGCCTAGGAAGACTTTGTCTTAAAAACCAGCCTGTCTCCGTGAGTCGATCTGGCTCTCGACACAGGTACTGTTAGGGTCGCATTACATATGGTAACCTTCATTCACTAGTGCTTTACGGAACTCCTGATATGACAATTTCATTAATCTTGTGTCGCACTTATGCTCATGAAGAAGCAAATATATATCATACTAGTGAATTATTTATCGATCTCATATACAAATAATTGCTAATTATATCAACTGTAAAATTATGTTTATTTCTAAATTTAAAAAAAAAAAATTATGGCAAGATTTATGCCAGCATAAAACAAACGAACGTCTGTCAAAAGACTTGCATGCAAACAGAAAAAAAAAAATTACTCCAGTAGGTACAAAGAGTTAAACATTTAATCGTGTATTAAAATTAGAAGATAAAATCTAGTTTTTGCAACGCTGCAAAGAAGCTTATAGATTTATGAAGATTAAATCCTGCATTGTGAATATCTTAAATTAAACAACACTAATTAAAAAAAAAAATGTTGCCGTGATTGTCTAAGAAATACGGTTTTCTAAATAAGTGGTGCTTCTTTTTGTTACTGTCCTCTTCGTGTTCGCGTAATGAATAGGGTTAAACTGGAAGAGTGCAGGCATCATCATCTAATAAAAAGGAAGAATTATCAACTAAAAATTTCCATGAATCAAAAGGAGTTAACAAAATGGAATCGTAAAATGGGAGTCAGACAGTGAATTAAAAAAAAAATGTGACCTGCAATAAATTCTTGAGATGCTGTTGGCTGACATTTAATACTAAAAAAATGTCTCTATTATTTAAGTTGTTATTGAAAGCTGACATTTAAGAGGAAGGATAAAATGCCCTGGTTGTGAGCCAATATCTTTGCGTTTGTATGCAACACCTGCTGAATTTAGTAAAAATTAGCAGAAAAGAAAGAAAAACCTGAAGGCTGAGGTCCATTCGAACTAGAAAATCCCGAACACATCAACTAAGAAAGAAAACAACCAACAGATTATATTTTTCTTCAGCGTTGGCGTACATTTACATTTCACTTGTCACCACGGCCTGTGCTCTATTCCCATTGCTTTGGCTCCTTTCTTTTATATAATTTTGCTCATCGCAGTTACAACTAAAGAAGAACCACGAAATAAACACTGAAATAAGAATAAAGAAAAAAAAATCGATTAATGTGTGCGAATTCGATTTTCCTTTTTAGTTTTCATTTTTTTTTGTCCAATTGTTCATTATAAATATATTTTCAGGTAACCACAATATAACATGGCAAGAAGACTGCACGGTAATAATTTGTACAACAGACAATTGTGACAATGAACTCCTATTGTAATATCTATATAATTAAAATGCGAATTACTGGGACTTGTGAAAAAGCATTAGGTAAATTAGTGTTACATACCCCCGTGATTGACCAAACGGTTGTAGGTGTAGTGAATCGAAAATAAAGAATGTATTCTGATATCGGCATACATTACTTTGTATAAGAGGGTGCTGAAAATCTTTTGCGGCAGCGAAGAATTCCTATGCTTAGTCATTTGATCATATTTTAGGAAGTACAAGAAAACTTTTAGCTACTTTTCGCAAATAAAAATATATTTACACTATTTACATTGTTCAGACTATTGTCCTCATCTTTATTGTCCTATTCACGATGTTTCGGCCGCTGTACGCCCCGGCCTTCTGCAGGTCTTATACGTTTGAATTTCGAATCGAACCATTTATTTCATCCACCGGGGTAGATTATTCTAGTTTCACGTGCCATGCCTTTTCTGGATATATCAATTTCAGTTATTTCCCTTTAGTAACTCAACTTTTTTTTGTTCACATCTGCTGTAAAGGTTGAGCTGTACTAAAACACATTTTTGCATATCTATAAGGTTTCGGCTACAAGGAATACCTTCAATGTGTCCATCGGAAAATAAATTCAATTAAATTCGAGGGCTCCAACTACAACTGAAATAGTTGATGTCCTCTTGCGCCATGTTTTTGAGATTTCGATTTCAAGGTCCTTGTATTTGATAGTTTTTGAAGATCTTCAACGATATATTACAATCTGCAGAGACTGCCATGTCAATAAGCAAGCATATTCTGTTTTCGTGGTCTTTGATCCCAATGTCTGGATGATAATCTTTGATTGTTTTGTCTGTGTGCATTGTAAAGTCCTATAAAATTGTTAGAGAAACTATCTCTGTAACCGGGTCTAGGTGTTGCTGTTGTTATTATTATAAATATCATCATCATCAAAGATGATGATGATAGCTTTAATACAAAATATTCTAAGTAGGGTTCAAGATAAACCTATAACCTAAAATTGGAATGAAAACAATGACAACAAATACCTTTAATCCATCAAAATTTAAGGATGGGTAATTAGTAAATACTAAAAATATCTTGGTGTATGGATCACATAAAACAAATGTAGTATGAGAAAAGGAAGTTGAGCATAGAATAGATTGCGTTAGTGGTAGTTTCACGCAACGCAGCAAATTTCCCCACAACCAAAACATTAACCTAAGAACACAATTCCTGCTCTTAATAACCTCGTCAAATCGAAATTTCAAAGGAATGTCATGCATTGCATTAAATTAAAAAAAATATATAATATGTCAGCTGCATAAAACCGCTTCCTTTGACTAATGATTTAAAAATGGCTTCCAGTGAGTGAAGCCTGTAGGTTTATAGCGAGGAGCAACTTTTTCGAGCCTCGTTGTCTGGCTCTGCACCAAATGACAAAACTCATCACTTGAGGACTTTCTACAATAGTGAAAATAGTTAGCACATATAAGTCGAAGAGAAAATGTCATAATCAAAATAGTGATTTTTCACACCACTCCAAACAAAATGTTAGAAAGGAAGTTACTGAATATGAGAAACCTATTTTCTTGAAAAATTGTTTTAAGAGAAAGATTTTATAAATTTCACCTAACAATTAAATTGGCTGCTTGGTGAATGAATGCCTTAAAAAGAAGGAAACCGCTAAAATAACCATGGATGTTGTTCGGTCTGCTATTCCTAAAGTTGTAATATCATACAAGAGATGGTGGTCGATACAAAAACCGCAAAGACGCCTCGAATTTCCAGCAGTCCCCTCGGCAATCTCTGACTACATCGTTATCATAGTCAGTATGAATTCAGTTATTTTAAGGCATTTAATCTGTTCAATATCTTTGCAAGAAATTATCACGTACAGTGTAACCCGGATATAAGAGAGTTGTCGGGACCGGAGAGGAAGTCTCTTATATCCGGGTTTCTGTTATATCCGGATCTCTTATATCCGGGTTACACTGTATATGTATCCGCAGTGTTGTAATTTCTATTTTTCCATTGATTTCTATTGCATCATTATCTGTAATTCCATTTATTGACTTATAAACGGTTTAAACATATTACTTTGAAAAATAGAATTTGGTCTGTATTGGAAAATCTAACGCTGCACTAGGGTTTTTTTGTTTTTGTTTTTTGTGGCAATTTTATATTGATTTTTAGCCAAATTTTAATGCATTGATATTTACAATAAGATGTAGTCTTTATTTTGAATTTCCAATTTTTTCACTGAATGCTTTTAATTAATTTCAAGAATGAAAAAAAAGTTTTCATTAGTTTACTTGATTGATTTGCTTTCCTTATATTCAAAGATATCGCCAGAAAATTTTGTCTTGTTTGTAATGACCTAAAATCGCTGAATAGTCTACAAAACGTTTATTGCGTGAGTGGAAATCATGCCAAAAATGTAATTATTATCGATAATTCTGAATTGGAATTTCCCCTTAATTTTTAGATGCTCTTTATCGCAAATTTACTCAGGTCAACATTTTAAGAAAGTTAGTTGACAGCGCAGATCAGAAAGAAATCAAGACTTCTTCTTTAATACAAAAAGCAAACAATATAAGACACAAGAGTCACTCAGTGTAAGTGGTTACACTTACAAATATTTTTAATAAATGTGTGATATGAGTGAAAAGTGGGGTGGTAGATTCTTGATGACTAGGAGGGTAGTAACGATTGACCCGTTACTTGAAGAGGTTAAGTTTGTATTGTTCAGCATCCACATAGGAGTCTGTTCCACAACGTAGCAGTATCTTCTTATATTTCGGGTGCGGGGAAATTCGTTCTCAACTCTGTAGAAGTAGCACGAAATCTAGGTGGAACTGATGAATAGAGCTCCTCTCAACATTTGACAGATTTAGCGATGGATTAGCTATAGACTTGCCTCGTTTCGTTTGTTAGAAATGGGACAACTGGGTGGAGAATATGTCTTCTTTAAGAGAGCCGTAAACGATTTTGAACTCTATGAAAGTTGGAAAGTGAGAATCGATCAGTTCCAACCCTTATATATAGCAATGCACAATTTTTGGTCTCATTTGAACTTCTTTCGATTGACCATCTAAGAGATCCTTCTCTGCCTTCTATTAGCATGGCTGATGCTAACCTCCAGTAAAGTAACTCTTTGCGTCTTTTCGGGCTAACGTTCCCATCTGACATGAAGTGGAATCTATTGCTACTTCAGCTGCTAAGAAAGATGCTTCACCGTGTCGTGCGAGACAATTTCTCTCTCCAGAATCTATCGAACATATTTATAAGTCTATCATTCGTCCATGCTTGTAATATTGTTGTCACCTTGAAATCCTTGATAAAATCCAAAGAAACAGCAATATCATCGTTCTTGATCTGGTAGCTCGGCTTCAGTCACTTTCCCACCACCGTAAGGTTGCTTCTCTATGTCTTTTCTATAAATACTTTCATGGTACATCTTCAGATGAGCTCTTCGCTATGGTACCTAGACATTTTTTTAAACTTAAGCAGAGTACTACACTGGCATCTATATCTCATCAATTTACAGTTAAGTTGGCTAGATGTAGGCGTAAATTCTATGTTAGCAATTTCTTTTCTTGCATTTCACACTTATGGAACTCCTTTCCGGTTCCATGATTTCCAGCCAACTTTAATCTTCAAAAAGTCAAATTCAATGTCAATCACTATCAACTGCTTACACTTCCCGTTCATTATTAATGTTTCTCTTCCTAATTCTTCCACAAGCTTTAACCCTTTGTTTTAGTGGCTTTACGACCTTGCTTGGGGTGAAAAAGATTTTAAAAAATATGACTGTTGCAAATATAAAGAATGACAGGAGTCGGGTATTTTTAGAGCGACCGAATGACACATTCATTTCCCCTCAGCACATTTTGCAATGGATCTTTCTACTTTCGGTCCGTTTTTAACGCGTGAAAATCAAGTAACTTTTATATTCAATCATAATTCTACAATCTCCGTACGTGCAATATTTTAAGATTGATATTAATAAGAGTAGTAGTATTACCTTCTGATTTTTATTAGGGGAAGCATCGCTAACGACTAGGATTTAATTTCATGTTAATTTTTAAAATTTCTTTTTATCGCAATGTCATTCAAGCCCTCAGTAGCGACGATTAGAATAATACTACTGCGACGAATACTATGGAAAAAATTAATACTACTGTGACTAATACTACTAATGGAAAAATAATACTACTGCGACTAATACTACTAATGGAAAAAATTAATACTACTGCGACTAAGACTACTAAGGGAAAAATAATACTACTCCCACTAAGACTACTAATGCAAAATATAATACTACTGAGACTAATACTACAAATGGAAAAAATAATACTAGTGCGACTAATACTACTAATGGAAAAAATAATACTACAGCGACTAATACTACTAATGGAAAAAATTAATACTACTGCGACTAATACTACGAATGCAAAAAAATAATACTACTGCGACTAATAAAAACAAAACAAAACAAAACAAAACAAATCTGAACCCGAGATAGTAGATTATATTTTATCTCTGTAAAGTTGTTGATTTCTTGTTACTCAATGTTTAACTCGGATTCCCCTGTGGAAAACAAATGCCATTTAAAATCTCGCTAAGTGCTTAACTTTTTTTTACCCATTCTAGCTATTCCCTAATTGTTGATGGTGCTCTATACAATAAGATAGTGTTGCAAGCTATGGACTCTTTAATTAACAGTAACTTATCAAATAGTTCCGTTTCTAGCATTTTTCTTTGTCAGTCATATTTGTGCATTTGAAGCTGCCATTTGAAGCAAGCATTTCTTGCTAGAGCAATTACAACTGAATACAACTGATTACAACTGAACCTAATTCTCACTGAGTGCTCCCATACTTTTGACCTTGTGCCACGTCTAACCTACGGTTAGAAAATCATCATGGTACTTAGTCGGTAATATCCTAATCATCACGACTATTACTATTTAAATAAAAGACAAAAGAGCAGAACATGCTGTCTGATGGCGCAGACGTTACATGTCCCATGACACCTGTCATCATTATACTTATATTTTTCCTTCGTCAAGTCACTCTTAAAAGATTAATACACTTCTACCTAGAATGTTATCATGTGCTCTTCTTCAGTAGATATATTTAAATCCTCTATTACTGGAGAATAAGGCCACAGTATCATCACGCCCTGCATTGCTTTTGTGGTTTCTGTAGTAAGGGTTTTACGTGAAGGGGTTAGGTTACTGTTTTGAATTAATTCGCCAGCTAACGTGCACATTTTTCCCAAATATAGGATACCCACAAAAACAAAGCAAAAGGAAAACAGGAAATTTGGTACTGTTTATATAATTGTTGTAATTTTTGTTAGTTATTTGAAACAAAAGCAAGGCATAGAAATTTAGTAGCTTAAAAAAGAATTAAAAAATGTAAGATGTGTTCAAACTAGAAATTAAAATTTTTATGTTAATTAATTATTTTCATCATATAGCAAATTTAAAATTTCTTTTTTTTTATGGGGCACACTGTATTAAAGATGGAATGAGAAATGAGATGCAGTCATACCCTTTAACGGATATTTTTCTGAAAGTGAACTCAACTGTCTCGGCTTGAATTTGAACTCATGCTAATCCCACTCCGTGTGTCCATATCCTATACGTTATACGCACATCTTATTCTTCCCAGTCACTTTTACGAAACATTGCAACCTGATAGAGATATACGAACGTGATTTTCATTTTTTTTTTTTTTTTTTTTTTTTTGCAAACGGAAGCTTCAAACAATTATTAGACATATTTAAGGTCAATAAACCTTACACAAACGCTTAGTAAAGGAATGCGTTGCGTTATCTGTAAACGAAGCCTACGGCCTTGTTTTATGAAGAATGGGCCGTAAGGGCAGCTACTGAGAACGACAAGGAAAGCAAACGTTCTGTAAAGTTCCTTCAAGCTACGTGTTCCATCTGCGGAGGCTGTTAAAAAAAGTAATCGGAAATAATGGGATACAGGAAAATAATATTGAATTTGTTTCCTTCGGCTATAAGAAAGCATTGTGTAATGATGACATGACACAAAATTTGGGCGGTGGGGATACCGTCGTACATCTGCCGGGCACGTGAGGAGAACGACATTGCTGCAAATTACACCTGAAAATGTTATGTAGTTTGGATAAGTTATATTTCTTTATCAGCGTAAAGCAAAATTTGTAGAAAAAATATAAATCCTGGAAATATCCAAGCAAATTTAGGAAGGATGAGAATGTAAATGGAAAGTTCTGTGCAAATGATAGCTATCACCAAATAATTATCAGAGGAAGAGATGTTCCATCATCACGAAATTATTACGCAATAGCATATCGTTATTTTCGTATATTAGTCCAAATATAAAACATTCTAAGGTAGAGCCAAAATTGATGTTAATCTATTAGAAGAAAAATAGAGAATTATTCCATAACCTAGTAGATCACGGGATTATCATATCATTTCCTGGAGCGGGACGAGATCAATAGTCATTTTCACGGTTCCTGAATTATCTATCCGGCAAAAATATTTAATTTTTGGAGTTCGAGTAAATAAAGATATATGTAATTGTTGCGTTGCAGCTCAGATCAGACACCAGTTTCGTTGACAGGGTGCAGTTTCTTGCAGTCAAATGCTTGTAGCTTAAAAATTACCATTCGGTCCGATAGTTACCTACGAGTGAAAAAATTGTAGCAGTAAACCAGATTTTATTCTTATGTAGTACTTTACTACTATAAGCGAGCGAGGGCGGGTTGAGGTGTAAATGAGGAGTGAGCTGTGCAGTTCGGCGGCGGTTGTCTGTCTTTATGCGTTACCCGCATCGTTCCCTCTGCCTTTGCACGGGATGGTCAGAGTTATAGACAACAGTTTTCTTTGTCTTGTCATCTTCGTCTAAAAAAGTAATTAATCTTACTTCCGTCATTTTCTTTCAGTCTGAGCCTCTTGTACTTTGAAGTGGACTCAAATTTCTGACAGCCATTGGCCGAAAGTAAATATTATGTATCGAATTGTCTTAATGCTACACAGAAGAGAAAAGAACTTCGTTTGAAGTTGTTGGATGCCGATACCCAAACTTAAATTGAAATATTTGAAGTAATAAAGGACTTAGATGCCGTGAATATATTTTAGTACATTTAATTTCTTTTTTATATGCTGTGTCCTTGCAAGATATTGGCGATCATGTTTCTCCACAATTTCCTTCGAGTCGATTCAAATAATCTACAATGTTATAGGTCCTTTCCTGATATCCTGGCCTCAGTCACTTTCCCACCGCCGTAACGTAACTTGTTTGTGCCTTTTTTTATAATTATTTCTATGGAAATTATTCTGATGAGCTTAACTCTTTGGTACTTTGAGTTTATGAATTTAAATTTAGATTGGCAGCTCGGTCTCATCATTATACAATTTTAAATTGCTAGATGTAACCGTAAGTTCTCGAGAAGCGTAATCTCGTTTGTGGAGCTTTTTTCTTTCCAGTCAACTTTTATCTGTAAAATTTAAATGCACTGTCAATCTTTATCTTCTGTCTTAATTCCTCTTCTTTTACTTTACAAGCTCCTTATGCTGTTTTTATCCTATACTTTTACACTCAGTGTCCACTTGCGTCTTAGTGGCTTTATTGCCTTAATTGCAGTGAAAGAAAGAAAGAAAAGATTTGAATCTTACAAGGATTACCTTGTCCTTCCTAGCTTTACAACGCGTAATACACAAGTTTAAATATCAATGATCCATCATCAGTAAGTGATCTCTGTTTCGTACATTTCCCTGATACCGTTTTTATTAATTTCTTCAATTTATAGTTAATCTGTATTCACAATGATCTCATGGAAGGTTGTTTTTACATTTATGGAAAATATTTGAAAATCTGTCTCTGAAGCGTCATCAAATTTTAAGGTTTGAATCTTTAAACATCTATGAAAACTTTACAACGACTCATAAAATATCTTCAACTCACTTAAACGCACTGGAAACAACGTTTATACGCTTAGTTTAATGCTTGTCTTAGTTCTATCGATTTTATGGTTAAAAAGTCTAAGTATTCGTAAGAGGCACGAGAAAAGACACATGTTGAAAATACCTGACAAAACTCACTATACAGCGTGTATATTCCTTTATTTGTGAAATTCAGTTTTTAATTTTTTTTTAAAAGAAACATTTTCATTACAAATTATTCGTCGAAAAACAAATGGATAATTTTTATTCCGAAAGATAAACATATACGAGGTGTGAAAATTGAATTCTTAGAACATCGCGTCTTTCTGAGTGTTGGAACAAATAGTGAACTTATACACATATTTGTACCGAAACATGTCTGGATATATTGAAACGTACATTTTCTTGATTTTTTCACCAAATTAGTCATTCGTTTCCGACCCGTTGGACATGTTTTACGTGTTTGTTATACTGCTGGCATAAAACAAGTGAACTCAATCTGGAGCAGAGAATAAATATCAAGTTTTTTTTTTTGTGAATACTAGTAAAATTGCACGTGAAACGTTAGTCCCATTTAGCATGGCTAATGATGAAGAGGCTATGAAGAAATTTAGTGTTTTTGCGTGTCACCGCCGGTTGTTGGAAAGAAGAGAGAGTATGAGTACAATGATACAAGTAGCCGACAGCTACAGAACAGATGCAAATTTGGAGAGAGAACGAACTTTGGTGTGTTCACTTCGAAGATTGTGTACAAGTGATTGTAGAAATGAAAGGAATAGGGTAACAGTGTGGCATATTATAAGAGGATTTGGATTAAAAAAAAAATCATGCGTTAGGAGTTCACGAATTCCTGGCTAAGAAAATCCATTACAAAAGCGATCCGTTAACTTTTTTTCACTCCCTGTCATTTTGGGATATTTCCCCAAAATAATAATTGTCTTGAAAGAAGGTTTGTTAACATCCCTGACATCCAGAAAGACGTGAAAAACATCACTGAAAGTTATTTTGGAAAACGAGTTCCAAGAATGTTTCCAGCAACGACAGCATCATCTCATGAAATACATAGTTTCGCAGAGCGAGTACTTTGAAGATGACAGCATAAAATAATAGTCAAGTAAGCCAACTTTTCTGTCACATGACCGTTACGGGAATTAAATCATCACACTTTTTATGTCATCAGAAGAAGCCCCTCGGCGTCGAACAATAGGTAGTAACAAAGTTTCCCGGTTATTACTAAGTAAATTTGCTATTTATTGGGTGTAACGTACTTGTGGAATTTTGAATTGCATGCAGACCAAGGTTTCTAGTCCATAATCCCAGATTCTTTATTAAGCAATAAATGAGTTTCTATTATGGACAGTTTTGGATTTTGCTAAGGAAGATAAGTATGTTTATGGTAAATGAATTTCACTTTTCCACCTTTGGAAAAGGACGATAATGTTTCTCTCACTCTCTAACACACACATACACACACATATATATAAGTATGTAAGTGTGCGTGTGTGAAGATAAAATATATTACAACAAGCTGATTTCATACAGTATAAAGTATACAAGACCAACTTAAAGAGTGCAGAGTCATTGGAATGTAAACAAGACCAGACAAAGCAAATCTCACTAACGACAAAATTAAAACAACTTCAGCCAATGACAGAAACAGTAACTAAAATTCACCTCAACGATTTAATATTCAGACGGTGTAAATAATGAATGTATGGTATGAACGAAGGGGCTCTAATTTGATGAGGTATTTTACCAATTGGCTGTATTGAACAAGCTCGCAAACTGAAGCTATCCCATGTATAAGAAGACATAATCAAAGGCGTTATAGCACCAGGATTTTCCATTCTCTCCATATTTATCGATATTATTTGCACTGAATTTAAATATTGCTTGATGTTATTCACTTTTCAGTGATACCTGTCGCTCAGTGATTTGAAGAATTGGGTTCTTAATCTTTGCTCTTAAAGGACACTGCAATTTATGGCCGATAATTTATCTAAATTGTTAGCGAACTTGACTGGCTGGCAAGGCACATCAGCCAGCTATCTCTTTGGATGTTAGAACCGAACAAGGAAAATTAAAATGTGGAAGAAAATATATAAGGCAATAAAGAATATAAGAAAACAAACTATAAAGATTCTAAAAGAAATTAAAAAGGATAAATAAAATGCAAACATTAAATCTAAAGAGGATACTCAATGTTAGGGGAGAAGACATGGGAAAAACATTGAAGAAAAATGAAGGTGAACAGACTAAGAAAAAGGAGAATAAAATAAAGAAAAAATAGCGGAAAATAACACGAAATTGAAAGAAGAAAAGACGATTATAATTGAAGGAAGAACCTTAAGGCCTTTACACTTTTCATGATCGTATTTTCTAACAGAATTTACAGAACTGACTTACAATGGCACTCAAGGATCAATTGCAGATAGTAAATTTTTCCATTGTGAAAGAACAAAAACTGTTTTTTCTGGTTCGCCATGACATCGTAAACTCATACTATAATCACTATATTCTGTCAAAAGACGGCTAAAACACGTTTTCTACCGATATATTATTTAAATATACAAAGCTTGCACAATACCATTCCGTCATTTTCCCACTATTTTAACGTAAGTTTTACGTGCAATTTTAAGAATCGAATGTAAGAAGTCTAATCGTCGTGTAATATAACATTAGGTATTTCCGAAGCGGTCTAATGGTTAGCAAGCTTGGCTGGCTAGAACAATTACCTTCTGAGTAGTGAGATCCACTTTCTGCCTTGTGTCACATCTAAGCTACGCTTGGAAAATCCCTATAACATTAGGTATTAGGACTATTGTGAATAAAATGAAATGATTCTAACCAATTTTAAGTTAATTTTCTTATTTGACTTCTCTTTAGTATGTCATGTCACTAATTATTATTTCCCGACATAAAAACTTCAATTTTATACAATATTACTCAGACATTCTAATTTATTCTTCATAAGCATGCGGAATATGCTTCCTTTGAAAATGCCATATTCTTTCAGGACGAACTTGAACTTTACTCTCCTCAAATTTCTTTAATTTATCTGAGAACAGTCATGACTTTTAGGAAATATAATGGATTGATTACCATCCCATACACATATCTATTTACTGAAATAATCTCGACAGAGGATCATATGTAAAGATTTTTAAATACGTAAATAAAAGAAAGAATTAAATGTAATGGTTCGATATAATGTAATGACTTTGTTTTGCTCATGCGTAAACAGTTTTAAATTTGGCACAAAAGAAGAGAATGCACGCCTTTTTAATATTAAGAATACAGATTAATATCTTTGAAAATATCTGTGTTTTTTTATAGTTTAAGGCAATACTACTCAGCTGCATACTTTGAGATTTTAAATAAACACTTTTTTTTTGTAAACAGTTGTTCTTCCACCTGAAAAAAATCTGCATAAATAGAAAATGTAGCGTTATGAAGCAAGTGAAGCTGAAAATTCGCGAACATAGGAAGTGTCAACGTCAATATTTAAATTAAGTCAATGAGGCGTAGTTGTATGTCCCTTTGTAAAATGATAGAGGAAAATTGTAAAAAAAAAAAAAAAAGGAATGCAAACAATAAATAACTACAACGTATGACTTGTGACATAATGAGATAAAAAGAAAGACACGAAGATATAGTTTTGTTATTGGTCTCCAATCGCCTTTTCGCTGCCACATCAGCTGAACGACACTTATGGGCTGGAAAACCTCAATCACATAGGCGGATAGGATTCTTTATTTGTTTTGTATTTTATTTCTGTTCCTTGTTTTGCTATTTTGTTTCTTCCCGAGTTCTTTCCGTTTGATTTTTGATATATACTTTTCTATTTTTTTCGCTTCATCTTTTATTTCGAATGTTATATCCTGATATTTGGTCTTGCCTTTTTATCATCTCGGTTGATTCTTTCTCCATTGCATTCAAACTCTCTTTTTATTTTATTTTTTTCTGTTTTTTTCCTTCCAGTTGTATTTCTACGTCTGTCCTGGCGCGCAATGTTCAAGAGAATCCAATGATACTGTACTTACGGATTTTTTCGTCATTTTTCAATTCTGTTTCAAACCGCAGTTGCCGTAATTTGGCGATCTACAAATCGACTGAGCAAAAAAAAAAAAAATAAAATAAAAAAAAATAAAAAAATAAAAAAATAAATATTATTATTCATTGATACGAAGAATTCGACAAATTGCCATGTTTATTTTAGCATATAATACATAGTATACTGAAATCTATTTATAATACAACCAATTAAAATTTCTTAAGCAATTTCATTTATAACTTATATTCAATTTATTATTATATATTATTTTATATTATGTAATTCTTCACATAAAAAGTGATTATTTTCCGTGATTTTATGTGGTTCAGCGATGGTTATGACCAACCCTTACCGGATTTAAGAAGTAGAACTTGTTTTCTCTTTTCAACCTCTTCGTTTTCTTCTATATCCCGTGTCCTTGTAAAACATATCCTTTGTAGCTGTTAGAAATGTTTGTAATTGTGCTAACCTACGTTCTCCCTATTTTATCATTCAATTCTACCCAAACATGTTAGGTAGGCTACTTGCTGTTTTCTTATGCCCCTCTTCCCCTCAGAATGTTCAGTGAGTGTCATTTTTGTTATTACAATACGCATTTGGTGTCAAATTATCCGTCATCACTTAAAACACATTATATATTAAAAATTCTCTACTTCCTTGACCGTGACGTCACCAATTCGTAGATAGAATCTTGGGTTGTTTCTGTTGCTGATGGTAATACATTTTGCCTTCTTACAATCAAGGATTACCCTTCTTTTTCGCTTTCATTTACTACCTAGTCTAAGAGTAACTACCATCAACACTGTCATCTGAAGTTTGAAAAATTGGACGGAAATTATTCGTATTATACAATTTGGGATCCTAATTCTCTGTTAAACATAGTCAGTGGTCAGATTTTATTTTTATGATAATTCTTTCTAATTCTCTAATCGGTTTCTTGATGTTAAGAAGAAATTCATCAAGGAAGGAGCCGTAGTTTTTTTTTCTGCCCAAATACTTTCAATCTGTTTCAAGATCATCCTCGTGGGTGAAGTGCAAAGAAAACTGATTGTAACTGTGGTCGTTGTAGTACTGATTTTTTAAAAGCACAGGCGAATACACTGTTATAATTAGTTTAAACTTTTAAATATATCCATTGTAGTTATGGAATTTTTTGCAAAACAAGTGTCTGAATATAAAGGAGCTAATGAGAAATTGATAAAACTTCAAAATGTCATTAAATGTTTGTTAACTGTTCTTCTGCGGTTACACTTGTAATACATTTTGTTTGGGTTTGTTGCTTTTGATATAGAGGGTCTCCCAAATGTGAAGATATGCTACCTAAATATACATAAGTACATTATATATATATATATATATATATATATATATATATATATATATATATATATATATATATATAATGTAATGAAAAACAAACCACTTTAAGATACCATTACGATAATTTATTTCACCCAAAATACTTTTTTTAGGATTCAGGATCATCAGGTAAAACTTCCAACAACGAATTAAGAGGAAATTTTTTTTCTCCTCTCAATTCGTTGTTGGAAGTTTTACCTGATGATCCTGAATCCTTAAAAAAGGATTTTGGGTGAAATAAATTATCGTAATGGTACCTTAAAGTGGTTTGTTTTTCATTACATATTAGCTCTGTCTTCACATTGAGCTCTCAGGATTTCATCCTCTTTGAATTTACCAATTCGGTTTACCAAGTTCCTTATAACTTAATTATATATATATATATATATATATATATATATATATATATATATACAAACATACAGGGTTAGGCCAAAGTAGTGCACCATTGGTGTTAATGATGTTTTAAATGTCTAATTCATTTTTATATTTCCTTATTTTGCAGAAACAATTTTGACGAGGTAAGATGTCTGTAAAACTATTGAAAAATACTGAGTAACTTACAGAATTAAATATGTATGCAATAAAATCACAGTGGAAACTCTCTGACGTGTTAATGAGAACTACACATGCCCAGAATTGAAATGTGTTTTTAAAAAGGACGACATTTTGAAGAGCACATAACAATTACATAACTAGTAAATAAAATGTTCATGTGCAATTATACTTTTAATTATCTCTATGGTGCTCGACATTTACCTCGCCCTGTATATATGCGAGGAACTAATAATCATACTTCAAATTGCATTTTATAATAATAAAACTTAGCTATGTAGGTAGTAGTATTTTGTTCGACAATATCCGTCCGTCTAACATTCCTTGAACTGAACGCACTTCTTTTAAGAATTCAAATGAACACAGTATAACGATCAATTATATCAATTATAATGTTGGAATCTACAATGACCATCTTACCCACGACACAGACTGCAGAAACAAAGACACTAATGAGTCCAAGAGAAAGTCCAATATTTCTAGTCCATCGAATAATGTTTCTCTTACTAAGTGCTTCAATGGCTACTTTCAGGTTTTCAAGTGCCCCTCAAGAAGTACTCATGTCCAATACAGAAATCATATTCGTAATGGCTATTACAGAGTTGATATAACTTAAGTTAACTCCATAAAATTGAACATTTTTGGATAGACCAGTGTCTTACTTTTGCCTTCACGAAGTTGACCGTTTTAATTTTTCTTTAAAATGACAGCAATATAACGGATTTTTAAACAATTTAAAATCTTGAAATTCTTTTATTCTCCCCTACTGTTACCTATAGATGGAGTGTCAGGTTGATCGAATGAGAATCGCCAGGATGCTTCAATTAATAAACTATTCAACTAGCTGAAAATTCCCATAGAATTTGGATTAAAATAATGTAATATTAAGAAGAAGATCAGAATAGAACATGTAACCGTGATTTTTAAAAGAAAGTTACACTTTAAAAAGCTAAGACAATAGATAAATAAAAGGCTTATATAACAATCGATTATATTCCAAAAAATATGAGAATTGTCTGTCTCTATAACGCGTAGTCTTCGCCATCAAGTCCATGAAGATCGTCTTCATCGAGTATTTGGTATGTGGGAACTATTGGATCATATTTTTCTCAACGACACTCGAGACGTAATTATCAAGGAGATTTCAATCAAAGAAGCTAAGAGCGAACATGTTAGCGTTACATGATTGTAAAAATTCTTGTTCTAGGTTGCATGTGATGTATTACAGAATACTAGTGGAATATTACAGTCATCCCCTCGTTCCAAAATTTTACAACCATTTCTACCAGTTTGATGTAATACGTGACATTGGCCCTGGTGCCCCGCAGATTATGTATCCTTCATTGTACACTACCCCAATGCTATCGAAGATGACGCAAATTTGGTGTGAATCACAATGAGTAATTCCAAGGTGTCCATTCATCACCATTATTCGTTTAATCGGACACTTTCATAATGATCTCTAGTAGTTGGCGAATATTGTTGTAAACACATTGAGTCTATTTATTTCTTGTTTCAGACTGGCAGCTGGCATGTTATTGGTTTCTATACGTCTGAAAGAGAAATGCTAAAATTTGCCTCATATCCACGTACGAAGCCGTGAAACTGTGTTCACCAAAATCTGGCGACCAATATATTTTTAAATTCTATTAAAACGTAACCAAAACTTACATAGTGGTCCAGCACGCGATATAATCCGCTTGTGGTTCGACAGAACCGATTATCACAAGCTCAAACTTTTTAAATAACTTTACACTATAGGCTCTCTATTCTTAGGACACCGAGCATTGTATCCAACAAAATACAAATTTCATTGCAATTAAATTTTAGTTACGTAATTATATATATATATATATAGCGAGAGAGAGAGGGGGAGAGAGAGAGAGAGACAGAAATAGAGGGCCTATAAAGTTAAGCAGATATGATAGTTCCACTAAAGTGTGATATAAACCAGAGACCGAAGTCTCTCTAACACTTAATTTTATTCCTGATCACTGATAATTCTATTTTCTTCTAAATTTAATTCCAAAACATGGTGATTGAAAGTTGAACACTGCTATCCCGTTGTCAAATATTACAATATTTCTTAGTTACATTATGAATTTTCCCACCTTTCAGCATTTAGTCTCATAATTCAGAAATATCCACACCTCCGTGAAAACATGGCGGAGTAGCAATAATGTCAGTGAGTAGAAATAAAGATGTTGGACACTTGCATAAAAAAAAGGCTTCAATGACTTTGACGCTAACTTACACCACTGATTAGTGTTTCATTTGGTTCTATCACCAGAATTTGCCTTTTCGCCTTGTAATCACAGAAATGAATCATGAAACTTGCCAAAGTTGTTTAACAAATCCTGCAGATCACATTAACAGTTACTTAATATTACGATATATACCTGAATAGTTGAGCTCAATATAACTGAATAAAATATTAAAATTACAAAATAAATTAATTCTGTCTCTAATTTTGATATTTAACAAAAAAAAAAAAAAACTTTTTAGAAGCACGTCTATGTCAAACTTGGTCTAGTAGCTGGAGTCACTGTGGACGGGAAATTATTGGGGATTGGAAAACTAAATTGAAATCGTACATCATTTTTCGGTTTTATTTATAAGCGAAATAAACTTGGAAGTAACGAACAAACCGTTTATAAAGACAACCCCAAACCATGTTGAGAGATGATTACTTCCTGCATGATTCATATATCATGTAAAAAAATAAACGGTGTACATACTGCATGCTTTTCCAATTTCAGAAAACAGCCTTAAGCTATATAGTTTTGCAAAATGTAATATCGTACGATAGTGTATTTATACAAAAGCTGATGTTTTGTCTTTTTTTAAATTTTTTACCAATTTGACATAGACATATCACCCAAGTAGATTTTTCTTACTGATTTTTGCCAGGAGATATTTTTCGTTCTCCTTCTCGTCTAAGGAACATACCAGTCTGGTTTATCTTTGTCGTCAGAATCCCTGGCTAGATAACACCCAAATACAGATACAACCGTTTGGGATTAAGGATTAAAACTTTATTGCTTGTCAAGTCGATTAGGGAAAACTTTTCTAGATTCCTAACTCATTACGTACGTAAGTTCCTATTGATAATACTGTTCGCATAAATTTTTACCCTTTCAATAAAACATGTTTAACCGTTTTAATATAGAATATTTAAGAATATTTGATTAAATTTGTCTTCCAGAATTAAAATCGCTTTCTTGCCATTATTATTAAGGTGTTCGAAAAATGTCGACTTTAGAATAAAAATTTTGCTTTATTATTATAATAGATGCCCAATTATATTATTCATTCCTATAATTTTTCGCTTTGTTAATTCCGTATCAATCACTTTCAGAATTTAAATGAAAACATTATATATATCTCAACATGCTCATGAAAAAAGATGAGTTTATATTTTTTGCGTGGGTTCAAACTTGGTCATAATGCTTTTCAAATTGTGACTATACATTAACAGAGCACAGAGTGCGTGATCAGATAATACGGCTCTGATTTCTGAAGTTTCGCTCTGAGGATACGTGGCTTGAAGGCCAAGGTGATCGAAGACATCCATCTGCTGTTGACAAGTAACATCTGAAAATACTACAAAAACAATGTCAAACTGTCTGAGATATGGCTTGAATAAGAGCTGTAAGAGTTTCCACAATATCGAAACATCTCAAGAAAACTGACAAGGTGAAAAAATATAAATGGATTCCACATGAATTTGATGAAAGTCACAGTTCGAAGTTTTAATGTGTTTATTGGAAATTGGAATCATTCATTTCTTGATCGATTTGTGATGAGAAATTGATCCTTTATGACAATGGTAAACGATCGGCTAAATTGCTTAATTATGACGAAAGACCGAAAAATTTTCCAAAACCGAAATTTCATCAAAAGAAGATTATGGTTATTGTTTGGTGGTCCGCCATTAGTGTTATATATAACAGCATCATAGTCTAACCAGGGCATCATTGCCGAAGTTTACTGCCAACATTTGGATGAAATGCACATTCAGTTAAGTAAAATGCGACAAGTGCTGATTATTCGAGTAGGTCCAATTCTGATTCATGAAACTGCTCGGCCATATATTACTAGGATAAGCCTGCATAGACTCAGCCACTTGAGATACGTGATTTTGCCACATGCACCATATTCCTCTGAATTCTTGTCCACTGTCGACACTTTTCTCAGCATATTGACACTTTTTAAGTCAACAAACATTCCGTTGCAAAGAAGATGCAGAAACTGCATTGAAATATTTCTTGGCCTTCAAACCTTTACAATTTTAGGGTAAAGACATAACCTTGTGACTCAATGGCAGAAATATATCGATGTTCAGTGTCCCTGTTTTTACTGATTTAAACAGTGTTTAAATACATTAATTTAGAAATAAATGTTGAACAACCTAACATAATCCATATATAGAAATCTGAATTTGAGTGCAAGTCAATTAAAATATGAAATAAAAAATGAAAATAAGAAATCTTTCTCGAATTTTTTCAAGTTTTTCTCTTACTGGAATTATGAGAATAATTGTAAGATTATAACTTCCACTTTAGTATGCTGATATATTCACGGATAGATTAAATTTTAGGAAAATATCGAGGAAGACAGCCACAAACACTAAATTCATGCACTGTTAAAATAAAATCATGTTTTTCTTATATTGCGTCTTGATTGATTTGCATATAATATACGTATACCTTGGCTGTATATGGCATATATATATATATATATATATATATATATATATATATATATATATATATATATATATATATATATATATATATATATATATATATATAAAGTCTGGATAGAAAATATATCGGGTATTTAGTGAAACCAGTATACTTGAAAATGTATTAAGAAATATATTCCTTAAAACCTTTGAATATTATTGCTATTTTATAGTAGGCTTCTTTTTTAGTTTGAGAACTTCCATTAGACGTGAACTGGTATAACCATATTTAAAATTTCATTTTCTAGTAGATATGCGAGTGATATAATGGAAGGTGGCTTGCAATGAGAAATTGGAGAACAGAGTTCGAATTCCAGTCAGGTTCATTACATTCACTTACACGGAAATATCCTTGGGGAATGTAATAATCTATCCCCTTTCCGTCCAAGTTATTGCTTAAAAGTAAGACTTGTATCTGGAAAAATGAGTTATTTTCAAAAACATGTTAATGCAATAAATAATCCACAAAAGATTGGTAAGCCATAAAAAATAGTACAATCAGTCGCCACTTCTAAAATGACGCAAAGGCAATATTGTATGTTTTTAGAAAATCAATATTGTCCCACTTCTCCACTGGAACAAAAAAAATTCCTCATGAAATTAATTTATAACAGGTTGACATATAATGGCATATCTATATAATAATAACAATCTTTTGGGAATACGGTAACGTGTATTATTAGAGTAAGTGTAATTTGGGAGAATTTAGCTTGATTTAAGGATATTGAAATTCGTTAATATTTAAATATGCGTACATATATATTGACATCGCTTTATATTTTTAAGTGAATGGATATTTTTCTTAAGCTCAGGCGGAAGAATTAATTTCACGAAAAACGAACGAGTGCTGGGTTCGTTTCATTATTCGTTAGACACATCCAAAGGTAAATGGAACATGTTGTCACTTGAATTTCCGATACAAACAGAAAGGAAATATCGGACGGATTGTGTGCAGAAATGGTTCCTGTTTATGACAGAAAATACAATGCTGTCTGGGATTCTACTTTAGTAGCATATTCATGAATATAAGCGTGATATTCTTCAGATAGGTATTGGATAAGGCGACATGCGTATTTACGCCTTGAAGTAACACCTAATGCAATATTTGACCAATAATTCTGTGACGATAAAAATTGTATGGTTGGGAAGTGCCTTCGGTCTCAATCATCTGCCGGTTTGCAACTCTCAGATATAAGCTGTGTTTAAACATTTTCTATTTATATAGGTGGAAAAATAATGACGTAATAATGTCGTTTTTTGACGTTAAAAATACGTGAAAAAACGACATTATTACGCCATTATTTTTGCACCAACCTAATATATGTAAATACGTATGTGCCCAAACACATGCCGAATCCGATGTATATGGGGTGCTAAAAAAAATTCAAACCACCCCACTTCTCAAAATCTTATCAAACTCGAAGATTTAAGGTGGGTAGACCTTCTTGGTCTGGCGGGCCAATAACTTCAGCTCACTCGCTTATATTTCAAAACAATGTAGTTGTCTCATACACACACACACACATATATATATATATATATATATATATATATTTATAAGTAAGTATGTATGTATATATATATATATATATATATATATATATATATATATATATATATATATATATATATAGTGTGTGTGTGTGTGTGTGTGTTTATGCATAAATAAGTGCCATTGTGCCACTGGCACATTGTTTATTTTCTGAATACTCCCATAAACTGATTTCTTGGAATAGAGAACTACAGAACTAATTTCTTTAGGCAATGTTGGTGCTGTCTTCCTTAAATATCTGTTTAGAAATCGCCCATTATCTGAACTAAGAAAAGTAAGTCTTGCTACCTAACATGGCCCACTATTACTGAAATACAACAGAATTTTCTTACTAGCATTTTTTAATATGATATTGGTATGTAATTTTGATCGATTCGAAAAATAATTGCTAAAAAAAATGTTCCTTATCTCAAATGAGTTTCTTCTAATTTTTTCTAGCTACAGTAACAAAGGTAAAAAATAACAGGTAAACCTAACAAAATATATTGTTTCATTACCAGGGTGAATGAAACAGCTCTACATAATAATAACTGCTAGTTGTACATTTAGTAATCTTATGCTTTTAAAATATTTAATAAATTTTGATATCGGTGTAAATTATCCTCTTCTGTTATAATGTGGCACACTCAAAGCAAAAGAATTTGTTTGTTTTTGCTGTATGTAGCATGAAGCCTAAATTTTCGTTCGTGTATTATATTCTTTTAAATATGACAGTTAAATTTGTACTGTGCCGCATAAATTTTTAAAGCCACCAAATCAATTGCCTTTCTTTGTAACTAAGCATGAACACAGTGTTTCCCAACACAACGGAATAAACACGCAAATGCTTACCTGACAGAAACTAATGCTCTTGGTTAGAGAATATTAAATGGATCTGAATGACAAGCCAGTATGTTCCCGTTCTGATACTAAAATTCACCCAATATAAGGCTCGAGAGCCACTCTAGGTAGATATTTGAGATGGTAATGCAGGATGTGATATGAATGAAAGTGGAGGTGGTAGGAAATGAATATATGGAGGATAGATAACGATTGAATTGGATAGATAATTGAGCTGGTCAGGGAAGTATCAACGCGGGAGTGTCAGTTGTTGGGGAAGATATGTCTGTATAGGACTTCTTACATTTGAAACGCGTGAGGGAAATGAGTGAAAGTGGCATGGCGTGTTCCTCGATGTGAATGTTTGGACTAAAGAGTGGAACTCCTATAAATATTTCCCATAGATTTAGAGACGCAGCAGACCTGCGTCTCTTGGAAAGATTGCATTTAAAGAAAAGCTAAACACAGACTCTGATATCGGCAGTCCGAATAGTATCAGGTAAACATGTTTTAAATAAAATGTCTAGTCCATGGAAATTGAAGATAAACTAATTTCTGAATTCAAATTTTAAACATATTTAATGAACAACCTACTTTTAAGAAACCGAGCTTTTAATTTTCTAAAGCATCGAACAGTAATACTGAAAACACTAAAATGACAAGTTTGAAATTATATCATAATTGCAGCATCGAAAAGTGCTACCTTGGTTTTGTGGAAAGCCTATAAAAATTCACCTTACTATTAATTATTCAAACCTTACAGGTTTACTGATATTAAATAAATAGTATTTACTTTACAATACACTTGTTCGGTCAAACAGTTTCTCGAATCAGTCAGTTATTCAAATCTAAATTAAACATTTGCGTCAACATTTTACTAAGAAACAAGGGAAACAATAATCGATAATTTATCATTGAACTGTACACTTATTTATATCGTTGTCGGTTATTTAGTATATTTTTAAAAACTCATCTTGCAAAAATCGATTTTCTTCAAGTTAATTCTTTGAAGAAACAGAAATTACATTTTTTAGAAATAAAAGAGATAGAAATATTTGAATTAATCTCGATAAATCCATTCGTTTATTCGAAATCACATTACTTAATTTAGAAATATTTTTCTTAATGTAATTAAAATTTGCGAAGTCTGATACAAATGGACCCGAATAAGTAATTTAGCTTAAATAATTCCTCCTTTCTGCGTTTTGCCGGATCGCAAAACTTTTGGCATATTACTTTCAATTCATGCTATTTTCTTTTACTTAATACTCCTCGTATTTTATACACATCAACTAATATATATACATACATACATACATTCATATATATATATATATATATATATATATATATATATATATATATATATATATATATATATATATATATATATATATGTGTATGTGTGTGTGTGTAGTTGACATTGAAGTCCACACTCAGAGGTGACAGGCTGTTTCATGCTAGGCGCAATCATCAAGCCAATATTTATTTGTAAAAAAAAAAAAAATGCAAAATGTGGCACAAGGACAAAAATGGGGGAAGGAGAAAAGGGACAGTCTTCATCTGTCTTATTGATTTATTTATTTGTTTCTTTCTTTGGATTAATTTATTTTGCTTCTTTTAAATTTATTTATTTATTTTATATATTTATTTATTGTTTTCGGTTTTCGATGTTTTAGTAACGTAGTAAAAGAAATTGAGATTAGTTTTTGATCGTTTATTTAATAGTTTGTTTTGGTCTGGGAAGGTAATTAAAGCTATTTTTCGTCCAATTTTGGATTGATTGTTGTAGAGAACTCTGTTATTTAGGCGGGAGTGGTATGTTAATTTGTTTTTTATTTTATTCATTTATTTATTTATTTGGATTGATTATTTTTACTTGTTTTTGCTTATTTATTTTTTATTTTTATTTATTCTAACGATTATTTTGGTGGCAGCGGTTTGTTAATTAGTTTATTTATTTATTGATTTGGAATAATTTATTTTACTCGTTTTTTTATATTTGTATTTATTCTTTTCGGTTTTCGATGATTTTTAAGTAGCGTAGTAAAAATTAATCCAAATAAATAAATAGATAAATAAACCACTCCGGCCAAAATAACCTTTAGAATGGACTACCAAAAATGAACCACTGACCCATATATACAAACTGTCGGGAAAGAAAACCAACACTCTGTTGCCTCTGATTCCATAAATATAGCACACCTTAAAACTATATTTCTTCATATATATATATATATATATATATATATATATATATATATATATATATATATATATATATATATGTACAAATATAGATAACTAGACTCGTTTCGAAAAACCCTCGAATTTTTGATTTGCCAATAATCAAATCAATCTCGAGGGAAAAAAAGGTTTTAAAAAAGAAAGAGCTACAAACATGAACTACTGCCGAAAAAAAATCGCACAGATGCAGGTCTGAAGCCCAAAGAAAAAACCCCGATACGAGTAAACAACTAACTAACAAAAGAGCTCAGTACAACCGTAGAGCAGACCTAGATACACCTAGTGAGCCAGACAAACCTACCTAGGTTTCACCTAAACGGATCGTCAGGGAAAGTATATTTGAAGAAATAGTCATTCTCATGACGAAGAGTACTTGCTGCGCAGCACAGGTCTTATTAAACAACCTCCCAGGAGGCAGGAGGATGTGGCACAAGGTCAGTTTTTATGTGGGGCAATTTTGAGCCCGTAGGCTCGGGCAGAACTTCCCTGCTCGAATGCAGAGAGGAACTCAGAGAATTCAATGTTAGCTGCGAACCAAGCAGCTGACGATCTGACCAGTTTCCTCCCCACTGAAAGCTGGAAAAAAAGTAATTCCTGCATAACCTATCTTGGAGAAGTAGGCAAGGTGTCGGCCATTTATCTCCTCGTCAGACCACAGCCGATTTCCTCCAAAAGATCTTTATTTTTATCCTTAATGTATGTCTAGTCATCCCTCTCACTCAAGATAAGTAGGGCCTATGTAACGAGTTTGAGCAAATGAATGACTGAACAAAAAATGAAAAGTGTACCAAAAAAACATGTTCAATACCGCCCTGAAGACACGGGATACAGAATTTGTATTTGTCTGACGTATGGAGATTTTGCAAAGCGAATTACGACCAGAACGGTATTTAATTAGAAGTTGTGAATAAGCGAATCTGATGAACAAATCTCTCTTAATTCACTCACCTGGAGAGAATCTCTAAAAGCCAAATGAATCCAACAAAGTAAAGTGGCAACCAATTGTGTTCGATTATTACCGGCTTCATTTTATTTCCTGAAATATTGTTTCTTTAATGTTAATACATGTCTTTTAGCCTTGTCCTTTTTATTTTCTTGCTCTTGTGTTAACGTGCGCGGAAAAGAATCTACTGAGTGAATGGTGCATTGACTGCGCACGTAGCTCAGAATGGATCACATGATCTTCCGAGAGAACAAAGAGTCCGCCTAACAGAATCAAGGTTTCAGGAAAGCAAAAGAAAGGAAAATATTTTCATTTTTCGTTGACTTTGAATCGAGATAATGTTTTGTAAGGAAAAATTAAAAAAGAATTAAATTCCTGTTATACTTTGTTCGATGGGGCATTTGAAAATTTCATTGTTATCTTTTCGAACAGAAGTGTTATCTTTTTCTTTTCCTTTAATTAGGTATCGATTTAAAGTCTTGAACTGCCGACATCGCCGTCGTCTGAAAAGGCTCAGTCAAGAGTGGTATGTGTGCACTTCTAAGATTAAATATTCACTTTTTATCTTCAGACAGCGAAACAAAGATGGCTTCTGTTTTTTTGGTGGCTAAATTAATGTAGATTGAATTGTTGTTAGTATCTCTCTATAATATATATATATATATATATATATATATATATATATATATATATATATATATATATATATATATCACTTTATATCTGATCGTTCATGTATTAGAATATGCTATATTTCAATATCATCTTCTGCTCTTAATTTGCACTAATATATGCATCTATCTATCTATCTATCTATCTATCTATCTATCTATCTATCTATGTATCTATCTATCTGTTTATCTATCTGTCTATCTATCAGTATATGTGCCACATGGCTCAGTGGATAAAGACATTAGTTAGATCCAGTAACAGGACCCAAAGAGTGTGAGTTCAATACCTGGATAAGGCGGTGGAGAACTTGGAGCGGGAAATCAAAAGGAGATAACGGATAACTAACATCCATTAGACGTGGAACTAGAATAGCCTACCCCAGTGAGCGAACTAAAGGGTTCAGTTCGACATTCCAACCACCTGAAGAAGTCCGACGCGTACAACGGCCGAAACGTTGTAATAAATATGGCGACAAAGATGAGGACAATAGTCCGAATACTGTAAATAGTGTCATCTATCTATCTATCTATCTATCTATCTATCTATCTATCTATCTATCTATCTGTAATATTTTTCTTTAAAAGTTATTTTAGTGGCTACCCGTATTATTTTAATAATATATAATATTCTGTAAACCTTATTTTTAGTACATACCTGTTATTTTGAAAAAAAGTATTTTGTTCACCGGTCCGCAAATTCAGTAACATGAAAATAATATTTTACTTTGTTTTCTTGAATGTGCAGGCAAGTAGACGAAATACTGTTTAAAATAAACGGGGTGTTTACTCAAATACGGTTATCCACTAAAAATAAAAAGTAATAAAAAATATGTATGATTAAAAAATAAAATCCATTAATTATTTAGAAATAGTTCTTCAAATAACCGTTTTTCTGTAGATATGTGTACATCTCTTTATCTTCCCTTTCCATTTTGCGTCCCTATATATTTACGAATTTGCCATCATTTTATCTCTAGTTGCACTTTTCGAGGTTTCCGGATAGATTCCCTGCACTGTAATGTGCGTTTCTGAAATCCCATTTCAGCCATTTGTGCATAATACTCGAGATTGGTGACTACTCTGTTCAGTTTGTTTCTACATATAGTCTGTTTGTGTCATCTCTGGAATTTTGGGAGTTGAGTACGGTCAGTAGCTTTCCGATCTGTCGATTAGATTTTTCTTTTATCATCACGCAGCGAGCTGGCCTCAATAATTTACTAATTATGCTGTCCCTGTGTTGATCACCTTTTATAAAATGTCTTTATTTTTATTTTCACTATTTTAATTATCCTTTTCAAATACGCTTGAACTCTTCATTTATCCCATGTTTACAGAGGTACTGCAAATTGTTCATCTTACTGGTTTGTTGTTGAGCATTTCAATTCCATCTCAGAAGAGAAACATTTTGTGCGCATTTTTCTATTCCGAAAACCGTGCTAATGTCTACGTACATTGAAGTTGTATATTTTGATAAAAGTTTATTTTCGTTAATGGTACTCAAATTTACATTTCCCGTTGTGTTGGCAATACACTTTTATCCACAGTTTTACAAGATTATATTCAATGGTATCATAGTTATGACATAGGTAGAGACAAATAGTCTCCTGTAATACTCTTTTGGTATGTATTCTTGTGCGCAGAACTCTTCGACTTTCCAGATTTCCATGAAATTAGGGATTGATCTTCGTCTTGAAGGCATTCGAGAATAGAGCTATGAAAAATTATGCCCTACCGTTCACTGCAGTCAATCCATTCCATTGCAAATACGCTAGAGTCTTATCACTCTTATTTATGGGTTATTATGATAAAAAAGAATAAGTTATTCCGTTCTTTGAATAATCTGCGTCGTTTCCGTTCTTATGATAGGCCGGAGTTGCTCGTATGGCTTCAATAAGGATTGTTTTGCGTGCGGTTATCTCTTCTGGGTTTTCGCTTTTCTTCCGCTAATATTAATGCTGATGAATCAGGTTATTCTGCATCATGATTAAATTATTTCACCATTATCAGTCGATTCCCTCTGTACCTGGTGCTTTGCATACGTCTATTTCTCGCGATGTATTTCTTAGTTGCATTTAATTTGCTGTTTTCTTCAATATAAATATTTAGTAAATATTTTTAATATATTTTTGGCGCTTGGTTGGCGTTGCGGTCATCATAGCCTTATTTAAATAGGCTTAGATTTTATTATCCAATCCAATGTTTTCAAAATAAAACTGGTTTTAATCAGCCGATGCTGAGAATATTTTTCAGTTATCAAGTCAAAAAATTCTCCCGCGGTATACCGCCGTTTCTGCCTGCGGTAAACTGGCTAGCAACAAAGGCCTCGAGGGTCAAGTCTGCTATTCAACCCATACCTGCGGAAAGAGATTTATCCATGCCTTTTCTAAAGTATTTGCACGTAAGTACATATAACGAAGCCAACTAGGAATTGAACTCCGATTTCTCATTCAGAATCGCTATATATTACGGCACACCTCACATCTAAGCTATATCTATGTTAAATATTAATATAAGTTTCTACCGAGCTTAAAGTGGGGTGAGCGGTTTTGTATTATTAAATATTAAATGGATTCATCCTAGAATGACACTATCAGATTATGAAGACAATATTTTCGCAATAAAATTGGTTTTAACTAATATTGGAATATTGTTAAGCTGTTCATATTTAACTTCAATATAAGATTCTTCATCAACCAAGAATTTTGTAAGGTCACTGAGCCTCTAAGCTATCCCCTCCGCATATCTGGATTATAGGGCCTGGGAGATATTAATTCATGTGTCTTTCGTAAGAAGACCTAGCGGAACCCATCCCCGTCCAAGTCAAACGCCAACCGATATCCTCTAACTCGAAGATTCACCTTTGTTACAGACGCTTGGCTGTTGAATTCATCACAAGGCGAGGGGAGACTTTCCACCGTTGTCTTCAGTCTTTGATGCCCTGTGCCGCGCGATGTTGTCTCATCATCACACTGGCTACAGACATAGCTATCGAGCACATACTATCATATTATATTAGATGACCGTTGACAATACAGAAAGGCTAATGCACCGTTTAACTGTTCTTGTTTTTAAATTAGCTGGGAGTCTAGCCACCAGCCTCATCAGAGTATTTTAGGGGTGTTATTTAGTTACCGATAACCCGACCATGCGGCATGGTAACACGCGTATATTGACCCGACATAATTGTATTTGTATTATTATAAATATGAATTTATAATAATGGTCTGAATTTCTTTCATATTCCCATAGTACGTTCATTGATATATTTTTTGTTCGTGCATATATAATTTTTCTATTTTCTCTTAGTTTTCTTTTGATGTTTAAATCTTTAGTTTGATGTTTTAGAACCTGCGATTTTTATGTCTATTGTGCAATTCAGTGTATATACTATTTTAGTCTTGCTTTGTTGGCCAGTATTTTTTTTATTATTTCCTTCCCAACCGCAGATAATCTTTTCTCTATAATTTTGTATACATCTCATCATCAGATTCGGATATTCAAGTCTATCAATAATCTTGTTTCTCTTTGTAGTTTGGCGATGAATCGGTTGCTTGTGCTTTTCACCGAGGTAAGCTTCCTCATCATCATTCTTGTAGCTATTGTGTTAGGGAATTTAACCAGTAATGTCCATAGTTTCCGTGCCTTTTAAAAGTTTGCTGACATTTAGGTTTCTGATTTTATATTTTTCCAGTCCTTGTATAAGGAAGCTGCGTATTTAGAGGGAAAACACAAATGTTCAATCAGATTTTCTCAGAAACGAAACCGTATTAGAAAATATATTTGTAATAATTGTTTGTGACTTTATTATTTTGCATTCATCAATGCAGATATGTGATGGTCACTATGTCGTTCACCTCGTTTATCTGAATTGGTGTCATCTTGTCTCTCATTTAGAACTTAAAATATAATTCTCAGCTCGTCCACTATCCAACCCCAACTAGGATGTTACTCGTCTTGGTTTTCAAATCCCCATCTTACCGTCACTTTGAATCAGCACATCTTTTTTAGATAGGCCCATATGTTTATCGGTTTAATTTCTGTATCTAGGACAACGCCCACACAAGAACATCTTGCCAAGTGTTTTTGAGTGACTGCGGTGGAATTTCCACGAGAAACCTTGATCTGTTTCGAGGTCATTTCCTGACATCGTTGGTCAATTCGACCTCGTGTAATTGTTAGCAAGCTGGTCTCGTTAGATCAGTTATGACTGAATAGTGCGTTAGATCCTCACTAGGTTCTCTATGCTTTCCACCTTGTGCCAGATCTGCCTCAATTCGTTAGTTTTTCTCTACATCGTTTTTCCAATATGTCTTTTCTGCTGGGATGGCCGTTTTACCATGTTGCCTTAAACTTGAATTTTCGCAGGGAATTTTCTTTTCGACAACTTGTTTAGTAGATTTGTTGTGCATGCATAAAACTATTGGTTATTCACTTTAATTAATGTCAGTGGGAAAGTGTTTGCTTTTGGGGACTTTCTTTGAACGTTGAATTACTTCTCGCGGGGATGTGAGATAGTTTGACATTTCTCTCTCGCCTGCAGCGCCTTTTTAACCTCCTCTCACCCAGTTGTCCTGCAAGTGCACATTTGGAGCTCAACTGTGTCGACGTCTATTTTATAGGTCGGGGTAAGCCAATAAAATAGTTTATTCTGTACTTGGTAACTATAAGATCACCTTTCAGGTCAACCTTCTAAGTTAGCTGACTATTTTGAATCTCTTCGGTGACAGCGAACGAAAGCATCCTGTGACATCTCTGTGAGATTTACTTCGCCACAGATAATTTTAATTTCTTTAGTTACATTAAATTCGTTTCGCACCTTTAGTATTTCCTGGCGTGACTCACCCACAATATAATTCACAATTTAATCGTAATAGAACGGAAATAACGATTAAATTTCCTTACCAAACTAATTGTATAGATTACGTAGAATTGTGTTCACAGCATTGACGTTACTAATTTCAATGTTATATTGCAATATAATTAATAACACACATGCACACGGACATATTTAAACCGATCTAATAATCTAGATCATAATACACGTTTCAAGGAAAATATTATTAATGATACTGGCCAATGTAATTGTAGAAATTCTGAACAATGCCCATTGATAAACACATGTTGAATTAAATCTCCTGTTTACATTTGTATTATCTCTATAATAAAGAATCCGACGGTTGAAAAATTCTATATTGGTAGTACTAAGAATTATTTCAAGACTAGGTGGTATCAATATACCTTGTCCTTCACTGATAGTACATTACGGAAATAATACATAAAACTCCTAAGGTGAAATAGAACATTTTAAAAATGGCAGGGACATGTAGATTATTATATGAACCCAGTTTTCTGTGTTTACATGACACACTGGGCATTATCAGATTCAATAAAAATGTCTTATTAAATCAAAATGACTGAAGTTACAGTAAATTGTAAAATAGTTTACTTTTTACATTAAAATTTAGTTAAACTTTGGAATTTGATTGTGCTTTTTCTTATATTTTAGTTGTACTGCGTTGCAAAATATATGGCTTATCTTTCTATTTGTAAGATTAATTTGGATTTAATATAATTTTATATTTATCTCCTGGCAGTATTAGTAACATCTTGTATGGATGTATTGGTATTTGGTTGGTATTTTTAACATTTTACATTGACTGGTTATTGCTATTAACATTTTATATAAAGAATCTTTATCCAATAGTTGCATATTAATTTACCAAATAATTCTATACGTTTAAATTATTTACTAGTTTCTTAAAGAAGATATTTATTTATCAGCTATAAAAGATTTATGTAGTGAACTCACAAAACATATCATTTGTTTACCATTTTTGTTAAATTACCTCTCCATTTCATTTTTTATTTCATAAGAAATGGCATTGTCTAGTTTATATAATTTATGTAGCCATTTAGATCCGCCCTAGTTTATCTCAGGCTGCCGTTAGCTGCCAATCTACGCTTCTATAAAAAATGATTTTTTAATTTTTGCTTCTTCGCTTTGTTTAAATTTAACGTAGGTCATATTTGATTGGTTGATCAAAGTAAAGCCTACAAACCTTATAACCCTACTTTTTTTTGTAATGTGAAGTTGTATTCTGCTTTTAAATCTAAATAAATCGTTCACTAATATTTACAATCGCATGATGAAATGCACTGATACGCATAGAAACACTGGTGCACTTGGGTAGCGATTTCAACATGTTTTCGGTGTAATATTCTAAAATAAATAATATTGCCCTACATTTTATTGAGCTTACTTCTAAATTAAATGTTATGAACGTTGTAATTGTACTCTGTTCTTTCTCATCTTACCTGGCTATATATATATATATATATATATATATAAAGAAAGAAAGAAAGAAAGAACAGTAAGATATATAATCCGGTGAAATAGAACTAATGTCTTTAATTACAAAATTTAATTCGGACCTTCCATTTTTGAAACATGGTTAGAAATGTGTAGTGGAAAAAACATATTTTAAATCAAATAATATATATATATATATATATATATATATATATATATATATATATATATATATATATCAGATTATAATTATTTAGATTCACACTGATGTCTTTTTCTTTTTCCTTACAGCGTTTCGACAGTTTTGCCTTCTTTCTTCAGGTGTCAGGGTCAGGCAGTAAAGACTTAGGCTAAGTGGAGGCTAGGCAAGCATTAACCGAGAAGTACCAAATAAAAACAAGATGAGATATCCTGAGAATGAAAACAAATCTAAATTAGATTAAAAAGTTTCAGTTCGAAATTCTCTGAAGGTTAATCAACTCGACACACACCTGACGCAAGCCGAAGGGTAAAGCGACCAAAACATTGTGATTGTATACAAAATATAAGTACAGTCATCGTAATATAAATAATAACTCCGCCTCCCCTAAATTCAGCAGATTCTTAAGACAATATTTTGGAAGTATTTTTATGCTTTTCCCTAAAGAAGCCTAATTAGGCACCCAAGGAAATCTCATAATCGTCACGTGATGGATATTCTGTTTTTAAATCTATGATGAAGCTGTCTGCCATTAAGGTCACTATGTTAATAGTCGCTTCAAACTTCCTTTTCAGATTCCCTTATTAACATGTCAGTCTTTCTATATTAGTGTTTTATAGTTATTTCCAAAGGAAAAGATAAAATAAATCGTAATGCAGTTACGTCTATCTCCTGCGTTAGAAAATGTTTCCGTTTGACTAGAACACATGACAAATAAGTAATAAATAAATAAATATATAAATAAATAAATAAATAAAGCATAAGAATAGTTGGTGGAAGATTAGAGAAGCTCGCAGATTATTCCATTTTTATTCACGGTCTTTAAAGTATTTCTCTATCGTTCTTTTTACATCAGGATCTAATCTCTTTATTTATATTTTATTTATTTGTCCTTTTCTAATTTTATCTTCAATTCATTCTTCTTAGTTTCTTTTATGGCTTCTTAGTAAGACATTATTAATTCATCCATTTTCATTTTGTTTCTAATATTCTATTTTCCTATTTCGATTATTCCCCTTCTGCAATCTTTCGTTTTTCTTTATTTTTGCATTATTCATTTATTCTATCTTCTATTTGTCGCCGTTCACGTTATTAATTGTTCTCTTTTTGTCTAATTTCTGCTTTATTTATTTTCTTCGAAAATAATTCCATTTATTCTGTCTTCCTTGTATTTAACTTCTTTCTGGATCGATTAACATTGTGATTAACTTATTAATACTAATGACTGTCCACATGTTGAAGTATGTTTCTTCGTGAATATGTCATTTTAATATTTTAATATGTCTAAAGAACAACATAAAGACAGGCAGGGAGGGGGGGATATTTAAAATGACACATAGTTTCTGGCAAACGTAGCTGCGTTGGAAGATGCCAAAGAGTTGATCATTGCAATTGTTTGAAAAAGTTCTAAATTTGTTTATTTTTATTTATTTTTTTTTTTTTGTCGATTTGCATTACAAATAGTTGTGTCGTATGAAAGTTGGTAATATTTTGCTGGAAGAATATTTTAGCGGTATTGAAATCTGAGACTTTAAAACATGGAACAAACACATCGCTTTTAAGATGTAAAGATTACGTAAGCTTTATTCTCATGGATAAGGTGAATCTGTTCAGAAATATTTTCTTAGAAGCCAACATTTAATCAGAACTAGAACAATATCCTCTTTGCCACCAATATCTTGAGATATATAGATTTGAACAGAATAAAATAGATAATCAGGAAACTCAAGTCTGTCTGTCGAGATAGTGTAGAGAGAAACTGATTTAAGTGGCTTAACGATACATGAAAAAACGGCAATAAGTAATTATATGAATATGCAGGAAATAGCAAAATGAACTCAAATTATCACAGATTTTAGAAGTAAACACACAGAGACACACAAACATATACATGTGTGTGCGTGCTGTGTGTGTAATGTGTGCGCGCAGGCGCGAGTATTTTCTCGGCAATTACGACGTATAAGGTATAATAATTCCTAGAATTGAACCGCCTCAGACTAACCACTCATATAAATTGATTTTTGGGAAAAAAAAAACAGAGCTGCTATACACACACACACACACACACACACACACACACACACACACACACACACACACACACACACACACACACATCTCTCTCTCTCTCTCCATATATATATATATATATATAAATTTTTGCATTATAGAAACAGTTTGTTTCTTTAATCTAATAGTAGTTTTGTCAATCCAAATTCTAGAATAATATACTCTTTGTCAGGCGAGTCATGTATTTGTTATTATCGTTAGATTTTCGACCGTTTTACACCCCGCCCAATTGTCTGATCGAATAGATGATTAATAATGGTAAATCTTCATTTTAAAATTCAGACAAAAAATTCTAGAATATGTTTCTTACTAGATAGTAGGTGGTGAAAATCACCTACACTCATAGTCGGCAAACAGATACCTGGATACCGATTATTTTCCCGTTATTAATGTTGTAAAGAGTGAATTAGGCGTTCTTGTGGAAACAAAAAAGTAACGTTTGAGTTTTCATAAATTACTTTTAGGTCAGGCTTATTACAGCACACCTTTTTTTTCATTATTTTAAACGTTTTTGTATCTTTTGCTTGCTAAAAATACTTTCACTTATTTCGCGACAGAAATCTTATGTATTTTCAGGGAAACACGCGCCAAAATTTTGCAATCTTGAACATTTCTACGGCTCTGTATATTAATACTTCTATATAATACGTCTGTAATTTTATAGAGATATTTCTATTACTTCAAACCTTACTTTTAGTGAATACTCGTATTTGTAATAGACGCCGCTTTTTTTTTTTATTGAATATTACATCTATTGAGAAATCCTAATAAATAAAATATACACTGTAGAAGGGTTTGAACCTGGGCCCTACTTGTAGGAAAAATCACGGTTTGGCTACTTGAGAAATTGCTTTGTTTACGTTTAGGATAGGAAACTAAACAGATGGGCTTTTGAGAAAAATAAACTGAACAAGGAAATTTGCTTTCCTTAAAAGGCAAAATGGATAAAAAATATTTTATTTTGTTTACTCGCTACAAAGGGAAATGTTGCTTCGAATCTTACTGGGTAGAATATTTCTTTAGTGCGCAGGACGAGAGATGCAATGCACAATGTTTAAAAAAAAAAAAAAAAAAAGCTTGTATTTCAATTACGAGTGTCCGCTAAAAATAATGGTTGAATAATGAAAATGTCAAATTGCAAATAAATTCATTAATTCTTCAGGGATATTTATGCATAGATAAAGATAGCTTAAGCACAGTGATATTTGTAGGAACCCCAGTGAGTATCAAAGGCACTAGCTTTGGCTATTATTTGCATCTCTCTTTTTCTGCAGTTTTTGCATAGCTGATCACTGTACATATTTTCTCGATAGACATGCAATAGAAGGTTCCTCCACGAAAACGCTAAAAATTCAGCATTTCGTGATAAAAAACTGCTCAAAACATAATGAAAACATATTAGGTTCGTGCAAAAATAATGACGTAATAATGTCGTTTTTTGACGTATTTTTAACGTCAAAAAACGACATTATTACGTCATTATTTTTGCACCAACCTAATAGATTTATTGTCAAAATCTTTGTTATTGTTAAGAGGAAAGATTAAAGTATTTTTTAAAATATCTAATTAATTTTTTATTCCTTTTTAAATATTCGAAATGTTTATTATAAAATTGTTTCTAATGATCATATTAGGTAAAAGCAGAATTCTTTGAAGTATTTATATCACCGAATTTTCTTTTCAAAATCAGACCCGTTTTTAACGAAAATCTGTTCTGAATCGAAAATAAAAACGCAATAAAACTAAGAAATTATTTAATTAGAGAAGCTTTTAATTGTTTTCATGAATAATACATATTACGGACAATAGTGTCTAAAAAAAATCGAAGAAAAATGAATTTTACAAGTTTTGTTTGCATTTTTTACAATTATAAATTGAATAATTTATAAATTTTGTAAATCTTTTGAAATCAATTTTCAATAAGATAATTCTTAGGAAATATTGCTATTAAGTAAAATTATATTTACTGAAGATATATTGTAAAGTTTATAATCTGACGATCCCGAATATTTTTAAAAGAATTTTGATTTGTTTTTGTATGTGTGATTACGTGCAGAATTTCTTAAGTATGGATGTACAAACCGATAAATCTAGCATTCAAAGGTCACGCTTTATGGCTTGTCTCACCATACTTAACTATATATACGTTCGGCTGTTAATCGAATGTTAAGAAAATCGGTTAACACGTCAGAAAAATAAGACCCCGTAGATAAGAAATGTTTGCGTGTAGCATTTTATGCTATAAGTAATATTTGTTACAAATCAGATTAATTTAATTTTAAATTTGCTAATTTTCTTCAAATAACATTTCAAAAATATATAATTTATTTTTGCAAGATTTTTAAAACCGAGAATTAACTTTTGTTTACAAATATATAAAAAATGGCCGTTTTGATCGGTTTTAATAAAAAAAATCGATTCCAATTGATATAATTTCTGTTTGAAATACATCACAGCGTATTTTGTTTACTGGAAATAGTAAATTTTAAATCCTTTAGCTTTCATATAAAAGCTAAAATGAAAGTTTCAAGAAAGCTAAAAAATATCATTTTAAAACTTACATATATGGAGTTAGTGGAGGTACCTATGAAAAATTAATATTATTAACAAAACAGAAAATACAGCTAATCAATCAGATAGGAAACGCTCTAGGGATATACAAATATGTACATTTTATTGGGAATTTGGCACCTCCTGTGGTTATGTGATACATTAGCTCGTTTCTCTAACACTGTTCGCTAGCAAGTCACCCGTTACCATCTTTCCAAAGATTTGAGCTTGAGCCAGCAAACTTGACAATTGTTTCTTTAATATCTATTTCATAGACATCAATGCAACTCTGCTTAGTTTAGTGAAAGATTTCAAGTATAGGAGTGCAGTGATCGCTGTCAATTCTCCGCAAACTTGGCTAAATATGCCGCAATCAATGCACTCATGTCTTTAATCCAAGTACATGTTTAAATGGACTAAAACCTAAAAAGATGATGCACTCAAAATGTAACTAAAAACCAAAATAAACGACAAAAAGGAATAGACTCTTATAATACTTGGGCATAAAATATTTTATGATTAAACGAATATATATATATATATATATATATATATATATATATATATATATATATATATATATATAACAGTGAATAGTGCTTGCATATGATGATTAATGTTAGCGTATCTCCGAATTAATTCAATGCACAGGCATTTTAAGTTAAGCATTTCACATTGTTGTGAAGTAGCATTTTAGAAAATGCAGGAAGAACACTACAGTGGGAGCTAGAAAAAATGATTTTGTCGCTCGTCCCATCACATTTGACAGAGGGATGAACTCTTTATGAACATTCAAGGCAACTGGTTATAAAATGAAAATAAAAACGTTGATCATACCACACAAAAAGAGATAGGTATGTATCTACAAATACATAGAGCCTGATGTGAAAGAATGGTTTTCAAGTAGGCTCATATACAACTGAAGTCTATCTCTCCTCCCCCTTTCTCTTTCTCTCTATTTTTTTTATCAAACTTTTTTAGTATTGACAAGCTCCAGGGAATTTCTCTCTGCAGGAGCGAAATGTCCATATAAATGTGGTAAAATTGAGTTTCATTTTTATGTAATTCCTTTCTATGCTCTATAATAAATATACTGAGCTCTCCTTTGTGGATTAGTTTTAATATTTTATATTAAGATTCACTTGGATTACTTACCCACGGAGTTTTATGCATATATATATATGTATATATATATATATATATATATATATATATATATATATATATATATATATATATATATATATATATTTGAAATGTTATATCTGTACGGATTTTAGAAAACTGATCAATATTTATGTAATATTCACTATCGGTCCGTATTTTTGTTGCCAATTAAGTAAAACTGAGATGAAATAAATATCATTTAATCTGTCCATCTACTAGACTGTATATTATATCTTTCCCAGCTTAGTTTTTTCTTCAGTGCCGATAATTACCATCGTTCAAATTCAAATCAACAAATTCTTGAAATACAAATGACTAAATATCTTATAACATTTTTCTAATTCATTTAAACTTTTGATTTTCTTTTTCAAGTCTTTTCTTAATGTAAAACTGCTATCATCTGAGTGATATTAAACTATGATATATTTATTAGAAAATATCATGTCAGCTGATAGTATATATCCTTCTGTATTTAATGTATGTAAAATTATAGCATACAAAAGAAGTGCAAAATAAATTTCTATCTATACAAAAAATCAAACGGCATTCGCTATATCTGACAAAATTATTATTACATTCTGATATGGGATCATTGATATCGTGTAGACTTCATGTGTATTTAAATATTTTAAATACTTTGCATCACTTTCACTGCTTTCTCGACAATCATTTTTGACGCAAAAGGTCAGTTTTGCGAAATGTAAGAATATTGTCTTGAATAATTATATATTTTGGCTTACATTATCTTAGTTGTGAATTGCAGCTCTCCATTTATCTTGATATACTTATCTGCTCTCAAACGATATATATTTTCAGTGCCTACAGTTTTAACTCAGTGTTATTCCACCCCTTGTTTTGGTTGATTTTTCTAATAAGGACCAAAACTGTTAGACTCGTTCAATGTTGCTTTATGTATACATTATTAAAAATGACTACTGACAAATCAGTTGTTGTAATTGTTTCATGTCTTTAGACAACATTCTTTATAATTTTGAATTCCTCCATGTTTACGACATCAATTTTTCAAATAATCTTTTGCTGATAAATTCATTTTTGTCTCCTTTCAATTTTTGAGAGGTTCTTAAAGCTATGGTAATAGATCTTGTCTTATGTTTTCAGCTTAATTTTTCCTTCTCTGATATCTGTTCAAATATTTCGCGACTTCCAACCCTTGTGTTACCATCACTTATTAACTTTACTATATCTCGTTTCTGTTTTATAAACGATTTATGAGGTTGTGTTTTCTACGCATTATTTATATAAATAAAATAAACCATATCTATACTTAAACCAATCAAGATACACTTTTTTCAATATTAGGAATACGTTATTTTTTCAATATTAGGAATACGTTTCAAATACAGATATTATAAAAAAAACAAACCGATATATCTATAAGTTGAAATAAATATGGTAAACCGACTGGAATTCGAGTCTCCGATTCCTCAATCCGAGCCGCTATTCATTACTCTACCGTGCCTCCCATTAAGCAGCTTTGTAGTAAACGGATTAACTAAAGTTAAGATTTTATAGTAATTTAAAAAAATATATAAAGATATATAAAAATTATAACATTAGAGCATGCTTTATTAATATTGCATAGACGACAACCAGAATTCAACACGTTATCAACAAAATCTGTAAACAAACTCATTATTCCTAACAGTAACATTTTATACTTGATTGTCTTGGAGGTGATGGTAAGAAAGAAAAATATCCAACATCACATCAGATGCCGGGATTTATGATATAAAACGCATGCAACATCGGAAAAGCTACGTCAGCGAAACGTCTAGAAATCTAAAAGCTTGCATCTATGAACACAAGACACCTACGTTGGAACAACTCTTTAAACCCAATCATAACACACAGAAACAAAACAGGCCATAGTTTCGATTTAATTAATCTACCTCTAATTAAAAAAAGAATATAATTTATTACGTAGAAAATACTTAAAGGGAGTCCTGGTAAATATTTTGCCATCGATAAACACACGTCAAACCAAGTTTATTATATCAACTTTTATCAAATACATACTTAAAGTATCTAAGATGTTTACTTACAACAAAAACTGGTGTAAATTAATTTCCTATGCAGATTACAAATTTAACATAAATATATAAAAATATTTATTCCTGTAAAACCCTGCTATTTATTACTACATACACATATAAACACATATGCATATACACACATCCACACTTATATATATATATATATATATATATATATATATATATATATGCACATATGAATACATCTATATATACACATACACATATATATGATACACGCTTACATACATATACATATGCACAGATAGAGATACACATATGTGCACTCATACACATATACATAAAACCATACACACATATACATACATATACATAAACATACACACTTATAGATACAATTATACACACATATGCATAGTAATAATAACAAATAAAGAGATCATGTTAATGATAGGAATAAAAATTAAAAGATAATAAAAAATATAATCTGATAATAAATAATGAAAAAAATGATACTCATAATAGATGACAGTAATAATATCAGTAGTGAAAATATCAGTTGTAAAAAATACAGATGAAAAAAGGTGAAAAAATTAGAAATTGAAATCAAGACGGTAAAAATATTTTAGTGATTAAACTAAAAGGAAAAAAATAATAAAAGACATGAAGTGATTAACGTGTGTACGTCTGTTAAGTCAATAAATTAACCTAAATTCTTCTTTTTTCCGTTAAACCTCTCTCTAGAGCTTTCATATATTTCCCTTTCAGCCTTGTTTCTCACTCCCACACATACACTTTCACTGAAATTTTGTTTTTATACTGGGAGTTATGTTTTCTGTTTCTTTTTGATTTTGTAGGTCAGATGAATTTGATCGTGTTTAGTTTACGATTCCAATGTAATATTAGGTTGATGCTAAAATAATGACGTAATAATGTCATTTTTTGACGTTAAAAATACGTCAAAAAACGACATTATTACGTCATTATTTTTGCACCAATGTAATAAATTGTAATCATGGAATTTTAGTGTTTGGGCCTTTTATATTATATAACTAATATATATATATATATATATATATATATATATATATATATATATATATTTTTTTTTTCTCAATTCGTTGTTGGAAGATTTACCTGATGATCCTGAATCCTTAAAAAAGGATTTAGGTGAAATAAATTATCGTAATGGTACATTAAAGTGGTTTGTTTTTCATTACATATTAGCTCTGTCCTAACATTGAGCTCTCAGGATTTCATCCTCTTTGGATTTACCAATTCGGTTTACTAAGTTCCTTATAACTTAATTATATATATATATATATATATATATATATATATATATATATATATATATATATATATATATATATATATATAATTTATGAAGTGTTATTTCATAGTCTTAATTATTTACGAATCTATTAAAGGGGCTTTTTATTTAACAACTGCAAAATTTTATGTATGTAGCTGACCGAACATAAAACTAGTTAGCATCATATTAAATTACCACCCTAACTTGCTCGCTTTTACTTTTTAGGAAAGTTGAACGCCAGACTTATATACATTTTACGAAATAATGTAAACATTTGTATCTGTCCATAATGAAATTATTTAGGATTTATATGCAGACAACTTAGTGTCATAATCTATATAATTTTTTTTCAGTGGGTTCAAAATCAGCAAAAATAAATAAATAAATAAATAAACAAATAAATAGCGTAGCTCACATTAGATTGCTTAATCATGGTAAAGCCCACAAGTCTATTTTTAATTCTGTTTTGCTTTCTCGAGAAAAAAGAGGATGTATTTTGCTTTGTGAAATTAAAAGAATGGTTCACAAGTAGTTTGCCATCGCCCGGGTAGACACATTTTTTGAAAACGTAATTGTAATTGTGTAACGAATTTTAACATGTTTTTCGTTTTAACATAATAAAATAATATATATATATATATATATATATATATATATATATATATATATATAGAGAGAGAGAGAGAGAGAGAGAGAGAGAGAGAGAGAGAGAGAGAGTGGGGGAATATAATTAATGTTGCTTTTTAATATATATGCAGCATGAGGGAGAACGAAGAATATACACGATCGCTTGTAGAGATGAAAATATTGAAACTTATTGATTATTAATGAGTTTTCAGTTGAAGATCTTTTTACACGGCATGACATGTAGTGGCCTGCCACAAATTACTGTTTTTATTGCTTTAAGTAACATTTCACTTTTTGGAATTTGTGTTTTTCTTGTTTTACCATCCATTCACTGAAAGACATTAAGTAGTTTAGTCTCTGCTTTATCCTGCTTTCTTTGCCTTCAGTATATTATGCAAGTGTTACATTTTCTTGGCCGTAATGTCTCATGTCTCCTCAAAATCATATTTATCTTTGATTCTAAATCTATTTTGTAATACTTTTTACTTAACGTAAAAACGTACTTGCTGATATTATAAAAAATATATATGAGTCACTTGACTCAAGACATATTTTGGCAGCAAGAATTAATTTAAATAAATTTTGTTAATTTCAACTGAAACGATCTTAATTACATTTTTCTAATTTTTGAATAAGATATTCGATACCTGAATTAAAATTGTATTTACATTGTCTGGAGTTCATTTTCCATGTTTTTCATGTAATTTGAATCAACACCATTATTATATTGTCAGTATGTTAGATAACTCTGTTGGTTAAATCCTTGCATTTTTCGAACATTAAAAAGTAAATATAAGTGTATTGTATAAATGCCGTCAAGTGTAAATATTTTTCAACTTCTCCACAAAAGAACGTAACAAATATTTGTTTATTGTTTTATAAACTTATTAACTATTTTATACACACTTTAAATACTTCCTTAATAACATGTATTTAATACGAGTTGTTTTACAGAAGAAAACATCAAATTCGTACACTTTATACACAATATGGATTAAGATGTTCAACATCCTCTTAAAATAAATGAAAAATAAAATAGTGGAGAATAGTGAGTAGGAATATAGTACAAATGATAAAATAAAATATAAACACTTAAAATATAAATATATAGTGTCTGTCTATATTTCTGAGATGAGGTATTATGTACACTATATACATTATTCGAACTATTGTCTTCATCTTTGCTGCCATATTTATCACAACATTTCGGCCGTTGTACGCTCCGGTTTTCTTCAGGTAGTTGGAATGTCCAACTGAACCCATTAGTTCGCTCACTGGAGTAGATTGTTCTAGTTCTACATGCCATGTCTAATGGATGTCAGTTATCAGTTATCTCCTTCTAATTCCCCTTTCCAAGTTCTCCACCGCCTTAACCAGATATTGAACTCACACTCTTTGGGTCCTGTCACTGGATCTAACTAACACCTTTATCCACTGTGCCATGTGTCCTAGAGTTCAGTTCGACATTCCAACCACCTGAAGAATACCGGAGCGTACAACGGCCGAAATAAGATGAGGACAATAGTCCGAATAATATAAATAGTGAAATATATAGGGATAACTATATTCCTATAGCTTAGGAGAAACAAAAAATGTGTTAATACAAAAGGCAAGAAAAGAAAATAATTATAAAAGATAGGCCATTTTATTTCTGAGTAAGAAAAGATCTACCAAATGTTTGAATTTTAACTACGTTTGAAACTCTCTAAATTTCGTTAGAAACAAAGAAAAAAGGACTGAAATGTCTAATATCAGTGAATGCAGGACAACATTTCTCACAGATGAAGTGACTTGAAGCCACAGAAATGAAAGTTGCTGAGAATACCATGGTCTAGAGACAATGATAAAATAAGGATTCTTATACTTAACATCAGGAAGAGACAGTTGAAATTTCTAGGACATATAATGAGAAAAGGATTGGAAAAATGATACCCACAAGACAGATCGAAGGCAAGATAGATAAGGGAAAACAACTACATAGTGCGCTTGAGGGAATAGATGGGAAGTTTTGGAGAGATGGCGAAAATATATTTATTGAGAGCTACAAATTTCAAGAAGTTGTGGATAACCATGTCAGGAACGTACACGATACATAGATAAACAAGCAAATAACCGATTTTCTCATTGTATAGCTGCTATTAGCGATTGAGTTACATATTTTGAGAAATAAATTTCTAACTTTCTCTTTATTAGAAAAGAGTAGTTAAGAAGGATTAACAGAGGCATTTTTGGGAGGATTATATTTTACGACAAGTCATTTTTAACATTAACATTGATTAAATCGGAGTGTGTCAAGGCGGCGTAATGGTAATAAAGGAATAAATTGGAATCAGTAGACCATGTTCAAATTCTGGAGTTCGTAATTCACACTAATTCCGTTGATAAATAGTAGACCAGATTAAGAGCTTTAAACTTGGCGTAGCAACCAGTCTAGTTAAGACTAGAATTTCTAAATATCCATAACCCCACGAAAGTTCTGATTGACACATCGATTCAAGTATTTTGTTCACATATAACAAATCTAATTTGAGTTGTTTAGTAAAATCCAAAATATACAGATATTAAAGAAAAACTGTGGACTACCTACATGACTACCTACATCCTGAACGGATATTGTATTAAAGATATTCGGATCTAAAATTTCGTAAAGTCTTATATAAGACTTTTAAAAATAATAAAATTAACTATTGGCATTGGAAAACTGATTTTATAAGCAGCAATTCTTTTAGCATCAAATACTAGGGAGGCGCCATAATTTGTTATTTTTTTCTCGCTATTATTTTCTTCTGTTGTTAAAATCAAAATTTGTAAGTATCCATGATCCCAAGAAAATGGTAATTCCTATCAATTAGTCATCTCATGCCTATTAGGAATCTAATTTATGTCGTTTAGTATGCCAATGTTTGACTGGTTAGAATGGCAAGGACGTTAGCATTCTAATTCGGGTTCGATTCTCACTATGATCGATCTTTAATGGAGATAACGTCTTGGTTTTATCGGTCTGAAAACGCATTCCAAGTGTTGCGCTACTGGTATGGAGGGTCTGAAAAGAAAGCTTTTTGAGTGAAATTGGATAGACGAAACTGTTCAAAAGTCGTCGATACTTGTGCTAGAATGAAGCCACAAGTCATCGTGACCGAGGGTTTTTATGTACTGGCGTTGTTGGAACTGATTTATGCACTCTTTACCAGAAACTGTGACTAAGTTTCGATCAGTTTTGTAGAAATATAAAACACATATTGTCTCTGCGGGTGTGGAATAAACGCAAATGTGACTGAGCAGGAGTCTTCAATAGGAATTAGTTAGCAACTCGGACAGACGGACATACTCGGAAAGAACCTGAGCCATTATAATTGAGTTAAACATCAATAAATACAATAACCAGTAATAATCTTTGTAATATTTTGGTAGCTCTTCCAATCTAGCATAACAGACGCAAAACAACACAAGAAAGATAACGAAATCCAACATAGTGATATATATTCCATACGTAAATAGTGTCTCAGGATAAAAATGACTTTTTCTCAAAATGATTTCCTAGCATCATTTTGGTTTTCCTGTACATGATATTCTCAAATATTTCTGGGGATTATGACGCGAGTTTTGTGGAGAATCCAACAAATAATTGATTTCTATTTTATTGAATTTGATAGGTACTTTCTTGATAAAGGGACGCTTTCTTTTTATCCCACTGAGAAACGTTCACGCGATGGGAAATCTTGATTTCTCAGTTTCAGTAAACCTCATTTGTGATGCTAATCTAGCGCCCATCTTGAAAGAAAATGTTTAAACAACTTTGCATTTGCTAAAAGAATGAAACGGTAAAGTATTAGAAGAATTAATAAACAAATGACAAGTATTTACAAACCTTCACACGCCTAAAACTAGGATTTGCTAAAGCCTTGCGGTTTGGTGAGAAATCAATGAAAAATACTTTTTGCTTTCAAAAGACTTCTTTTTATTATATGTCCCTTATATATCTGGACAAATGGAAGGTTTTCTTTTACAAAGAACTATGTAAATTGTTATACTTTTCCATACATCTTCATAATAGTACTTTATATATATATATTCTTTAATAATGTAACCTCAAGTAAGGCAATAAAGTCGCTAAGACACCGAGGCTAGAGAGTGTGAAAGAATAAAAGTGAAGGTGACAGTAGATAACGATTGACATTGAATTTAAATTTTTGAAGATCAAAGTTGGCTAGAAAACAAGAAGCCGGAAAAATCCACAGGCAATAAGTGCTAGAAAAGAAACTGTTAGCAAAGAACTTACGGTTACATTTAGCCAATCCAATTGTAAAACGATTAAATCTTTTTGTAATCTGGTACTTTGCTTAAATTCATAAAGTCTAGGTGCCTTATGGCAAAGTTCATCGGAACAATTACCATGAAAATATTTATAGAAAAGTCACTATGCTATTAGGTTGGTGCAAAAAAATGTTGTTTTCTCACATAGTAACATATGTGAGAAAAATTTTTGCACCAACCTAATAAATTTACTGAGATGATTATAAGAATTATTTATAAGAATCACATAATTCTCTTGCTTTTCTCTGATGTTTCAAGCGTTTTATTTACCAACCTAATAGTAAGCGTCCTTAACATGATCTAGGCGCATATGTACAACAGGAAAATCGAAGAACTTTTATTAATTGTCAATAACAATTAAAATAGTTTAGATTTTTTTGAAAACAAGTTGACAGGATCTCATGTGGAATGTGAGGTCTGCAGTGAAAACATGAAAATGGTTTCAATAATGTTTTCACAGTTATACATGAAGGTGTGTAGAGAAAAAAAATTCTCTACAACAAACGAATCATTTTTTTTTTTGAACATTAGAAAATGAACTGATAAAAAACCCAATTTTAATGCATCTGTTGATAAACATATTGCTTAATTTTAATGTGACTACAACTTTACAAACCAGATGGTAGTTGATTTCTACAGATCTTTCAGATATATTTACTGTTTTGAATTAAAAGAATGAAGGTATTAAAAAATTCGCTCCGAGAAAAATTGCCGAAACTGATGAAGCACTAATTGATCGTCGCAAATAAAATAATTTATGGCTGGCCAACAATAGACTTTTGAAAGAATCTCTAAAAAAATTCAATTACTTCGTTGAGTTTGTTTTTGATATCTCTCAAAAGGCACGAATGGAAATTCTCAGACGCATTCATTTAGGGTCAAGCATAATAAATGATAGCTGACCAGCTTATAGTCAATTAGGTTATCATATCAATGCGATTATACACGAATATTTTGTATAGCCGGATGATCCATCTCTCCCTATATAAAGAAGAGAAAAGTTAACTGCATTTAAATAAATTATTCTGGGAAAAAGTATCGTTAAGAATAGCACATCAGTGGGAAGTATTTGTGCGAATTGATTAAACCCCCCCCAAAAAAACCCTGACAAACGTATTTGATGATTGCATCAGAAATATAAAGGAAATGTACAAATATTACATTTACAATTTTGCTCAAAGTTGTCTTCTCCTTATTTTAGACTGTTACAATCAAACTTGCCTCGTAGAACAATTTACTATCTATTGCCTAGTTAGTCATATATCGAAAAAACAATCACACAGCCCAGCGTGTATGGCGTATGGCACATAACTGGCTGACTGGTTAGCTATTTCAGCAGTAAAACGATCATACCAGTGGAAAAAGTGAGTAAAAGAAGGCACAATGAATTATTCTCCTGGGGGTTAGCATCGGCCATGTTGAATAAAGGCAAAATGGTTCTTTATGATCATTGAATTATAGCAGTTCAGTTTTTTCTTACCGGATACTCCATTATGACTCCACTTTTTTTTCTAGTCTAAGCAAAACGTAATAGATATTTCATATAAAAAAAGATATGTTGTATTTGAACATTCATTTTGATAGGGAAAAACTACAGATTTTTCTCTTTCTACCATTATAATACTATAAACACAATCCCTATAAAAAGTAACCGATACAGTATTGCAGTCTACGCGGGGTAAAAAAAAACATTTAATCAATCTTCCTGATCACCCAGATTTATAATGAAAACCGAGTAGCCTCAACCTCCGCTACATTCTCTCCATTGCAAATAAACACGTAATATTTAACACATTTTATTTTACATCGTTGATTTCGTCGTTAATAGTATTTGTTTAGATCTAACAAATTACTCTTGCTATGCATATCGAACGCATTTTGATTCGCGTTATATTGAAAGAATTCGATCTTATTCACAAATTGTACATAAACTCCCCAGAGTTAATTAAAAACAGATTTAGTCTTTCTAGACTGTCACCAACCCATGTAATTGATGATGATTAAATAGGATCAGAAGATAATTCGGTCAAGGCAAATATAGTCATTGTTTTACACTTTCTGACTGACTAAATTCAACAAATGAATTGTAAAAAAAGAACAATAATACAGTACTATAGATTAGCGAAAATGTCTGAAATATGAATCTTGTATTAGTTGTCAGTCATAAGTATAGTTACAGAAGCAATGATTGATAGAGCTGATCTTTCAAAGATTTCTTTCCATTTTCACCTTCAACCTTTTTGTCCCTTCGATCCAATCATTGGCCTATTTATGGCGCCTTTTGAATACTGATATGACATTGATCGTCTAAGGACAGACGGATTTATTGAACGGAATACAAGACGTTTTTTTTTTATTTAAGGCTACACACGTTATTTTCTGTTATCAAATTATAGGGAAAGTAATTAAATAAAGAAGGCAATGGAGAATTAATAAAGTGGGATATAAAAGTGTAGATAATGGTTATAATATAAGATAAAATGATTTATGTATAAGTAGGTAGAAAAAGGGAAAAATTAAAAATAATGAGGAAGGAAAGAAAATAGAGAAAAAAAATCAGATAGGAGAAAGGGAGAAAAAAATAAAGAAGCTAAACATAAAAAAGGATAGAAGCAGAAAAGAAAAAATCTGAATGGAGTAATAAAGGAAAGAGTTATCGAAAAAGAAGAAAAACAATAGGAAAAGAACGGAAAAGGCGATGAATCTAACAATAGCTACTGACGAAGCTGAAACTATATAAATACTAGTACCGAACACTAGTAAAAATGCAGTTCACAATATGGAAATAAAGGCCTACGAGACTAGCCTGCTTAAAACTGTGCTACAAGGAGGCAAATACGAATGTAGAGCAAATGAAGAGAAATATAAATCGAGGTATTAATCTAGTATTATGGTGTAAAACCTATTTAATCATTTGTTCCTTCAACATTTGAATTGGATTATTTTTGTTTCTAGTATTATCGATAAGGTTTCTTCCGCGGTGATATGATTTCTGTATTTAGATGACATTCTGACTTTCATCTCAAAGTTGTTGATAAAAGTTCTATTAAATAAAGACGTCTTCCTGTATAAACGAAAGGAGTGGTTGTTGCACCTGGGTTATCTGTATACGTATAAGTGTCATAATGTTATATGAGCATTGCTTATCCTCATCCACGCCTTTCTTACAGTCGTTGTATACAGTATTATAAATATTCCATTGCTTAGAAAATCATCACCGATGAGCATGTCTTGGCTATAGGGCCGAGCAAACTGATAGTTAATAACTGATAAACTGTCACCGACCCGGATGTATTGATGCACCTACTTACATTATGACATTTTCTTTTCCGAATATAGTGTGGTACATGTTAACTTATTCTAACGTTACAGAAGTAAGACAACGAGAGATAACATTCTTAGGCATCGATCTTAACTTTGGTTGGACATGTTTTTGTTATTTTTGTTATTTTTCCCGTCTTTCTGTTTTAATTTATCGTTTTTTTTTTACATTAGTTAGGTTTGTACCTCTAGTAAAATATTTCCTTCAAGTATATGGGATATATTTATTTCTCTATTTTTGGGATTTACAAAAATATTATAATTCCGTAAAAAGATATACACAATATATGGCTCATATAAACACAAGTATATGGTGAAAATATATTATAAACATAGGTTTATTTATACCACTCTTATTGTATAGACGTTTACTTGGATTACAAAATCTGACCCTATATATATATATATATATATATATATATATATATATATATATATATATATATATTCAGTATATTTTGACATCATATTTTAATTTAAGCATGTCTGATTAAATACTTTATGCATGTTCTAATTACTCGCAAAAGTAAAAAGAATAAATACAACCACAGTACATTTCTTCGTTTGTTTAATCATGAAACAACAAAACTTATACTTGGTTACGAAAAGTTGTTATTAAAAATAAACAAACACCACATGTCTAAATTGTTTAATCAGACATGCTTTATATATATATATATATATATATATATATATATATATATATATATATATATATATATATATATATATGATTTCAACCCAAGCAAGGTAATAATGGCATTAAGTTGCAAGGGGTTACTGAGAGTGAAAGAGAATGAAAAGACAAGGTTCAGAAAGACAGAAGGTAGGTATTGACCTTGCGTATACATCTTTGAAGAATGTAGGTGCCAGGGAACCAAGAAACTTGAAGAGAGTTCCGCATGCAAGAAAATAAACTATTTGAATAGAAATTATGCTAGCTACTTCTAGCTATATCGATGTTTGTCATGGATATCGAGTCGAAACGAGGAATTGGATAGCCGAGTTCGAATTCCAGTCGAATTAGTTACATTCACTTACGCACAAATACCCTTGGGAAATGTATGAATCCATTACTTCTCCCCCTAACTCTGGGTTGAATAGTAGGACTGACTGGCTTCTTTAGTCTTTGTTGGCAACAAGTCTATCGCAGATACAAATGGCAAAATACTGCGGGAAAATCTTTTGGCTAATCAGTCATCTACCGAAAAGAGACATGAGCTGACAAATGTCTATCACGTATGACACTTAACTGATTGACTGACTAGCTATTTCAGCAATAAAGCAATGAGACCTATCATGTCAGTGGAAAATGTGAGTACAAGAAAGCGCATTAAATTACTCTCCTGGAGATCGCATCAGCTATGCTGATTGAAATCAAAACGGTTCTCTATGATCATTAAATGATAGCAGTTTCGTTTTAGAGACATGTCTTGTCACATTTATTATCTGATTTCCTGTGCGGTTGCCTCTTACCTTCTCGGACATATCAGACGTATTATTAAGACAGAAGATAGTTGTCATTAACATAATTAGTTATTTGAAAACTTATGACATTGGGAAGATAAAAACTTTGATTAACATTGGTGAAGATAAGAAACAACGTTGAACTAATGATAGAACTCTGACTAACCTTCGTTTTCATGTGAAAGGATTTAGAAGCGTTACTGTTTAACGCGAACTTCATTGTTTGTTGAACACGTTTGGATTGTCTAATATTCGACCAGCAACATCATAACCTCTCAGCTTGTGAAGAAGGTCAGCATACCAAAACCTGTCAAACGCCTTTGAGATATCTAAAGCCACAGGCCTAAGCCTCGCCATTCATATCTGAAGCTCGAAATAAAAATTCATTACTAACGGTTAACACATTGGAAATTGACCTAGAGAAAGGTAAGTCATAATTTTTTTATTTGAAAGAAGGCCATGTGGAGCGAAATGCTTAACCGATTCTGCGTTGACTAGACCCTCTCTTATTTTACCAAAATGTTCTTAAAGAGTCAAAGGGATCAGAAGGTTCACCAGACGTATGAAGATAAGAAATATACAGACTAAATGATAATTAAAAAAAATTCCGTTGAAAAATTGAAATAAAATTGAGTTAAATATCTTGGAAATATATTGATTTTTTTTTCAAGATCTCAAGTCATTACAATCTCCTTGTTTTGCTTGGAATAATTTTTTATGTTTCATGCTGAGGCCAAGGACTTGTATCCTTTTTCTCCAATGCTGGTGGCTTGAAGGGCATGTAGCAATTGGCGTAAATGTCAACAAGACTGTCTTTTAATTATGTCTTTTGTATCAGAGAACCGCATAGACAGGCAGATATTGCAACCTGCAGCGACAAATGTTAAATTAACTCGAAAAAAAAAGGGAAATATAAACAGAGCGAAAGAGAAAAGAAGAAGAAATGAAAAAGAAGCGTAAATAAAATATTCAGAACACTTAACAAAAAAGAAATACATAGCAAAGAAATGAAATAAGAAAAACGTAAAGAAATTCACAAAAGTTAAGAGCGAGAAAGAGAAATAAAGAAACAAAAGAACTAAAAGAAAAAAAAAACTGACATGTGAAAAAGTACGAAAGTGCGGTAAAAAGATGGAAGAAAGCAAAATGGCAAAAACAAAAAACAAGAGATCGATATAAAAGAAATAAAACAAAACTAAAAGACAAAAGGATAATCGAAATTAAAACAAGTAAAGAGAGGAAGAAAGGCAATAAATCAATGAAGAATAAGGAAATAAATGAGTAGGCAAAGGCAGGATAGAGAGAACAAAAGAAAGAAATTAGAGAAGTTAATGTTTTTGGAAACAGTGAACCCAGATTTAATTCATATTACGTCTAAACATCAAAACTCTTTTGGCGTTTTTAAAACGGTATTCACACATAATCTCTTCTTTTTTGATTAAAATGACAAAAACACTGCGAAATATGGTAGAATATGTCAAACAAGAAAGTAATCAAAAAATGTCATTGTCATTCCAATTGTTTTATTTTTTGTTACTATTAGTTCTTTCAGTTGCTGATCCATTCTATGATAATTTAATAATATCCCGAAGAACCGTACCGGTATTAAGAACAATTAACTAGAGATGTAGACATTTTGCATTCAAACATCACATTTGCAATATATGAAGTTAAAATGAAGGCTCAGAAATGATGTCTGTAATATTCTCAGGCGATTTCTATTATCCATATGGGCTCCGTTTATTTTCTTTTAAGCATTTCACCCCAAGCAAAGCGGGAGTGCCACTGTCACGCAATGGGTTACAGAGGGTTGAGAACAATAGTAAAGAGGGTGATTGAAAAAAGAATAAAGAGAAGGACGGGGAACAAGATCAAGGCATTAGAAGATGTCGATTGACATTACACTTGAATATTTGAGATTATATCAGGGAAGCAAGCAAGAGGAATGGAGTTCCACAGACGGGAAGTGCGAGAGAAGAAGCTGTTTGAGTAGAAGAGACGGTTACATTTAACTGTTTCCACAGTGAAAGGGTGGGACTGAGATGCCAACCTAGTAGCTCGCTTAAATTCATGCAGTCTGGGAACCAGAGAAATTAGGTTACTCAGAACAGTTGCCGTGAAAATACTTGTAGGGAAGCCACCGCACGTCTATGAGAAAGTGTCTGTAGGCCAGATGCCAGATCAGGACCCATCAGATTGTATATCCGTCTCTGGATTTTGTCGAGGACCACCAAACATACAGAGACGGCAACAGACCATATATGGCAGCAATATTCCATGTAAAAACGGATGGTTGTGTTATAGATTTGAAGGACGGACTCAGACGAAAAAAAAAACTTTCTGGCACGACACACAGAAGCAACTTTCTTTTCGGTAGATGAAGCTATTGATTCAATGTATTTGTTCCACCTCATGTCAGCGGACAGCGTGAGACCAAGCACGCGCAGCGAGGCACTCTCGTGGAGTTGGGTATCAGCCATTCTGATAAGAAGGTACTCTGTAGTGGGTAAATGAGAGCAGTTTCGTTTTGGAGCGCTAAAGTTTACAAGCCATTTCCTGCCCCACTCAACCACAGATTGGGGGGTCTATTTCGTGACAAGCAGCCAGGTTAATTTTGTCAACGATGCCAGATTTACTATTGAGGCAGGAGTAAATATTAGCGTCGTCTGTGTAGATGTCTTCTTGGAAACTGATAATATCCGCAAGATTGTTAATGAAAGAACAGTGTAGAATCCAGTATAAACCCTTATAACGGAGCTGGAGGCGAACTCGTTTAGGACGAGCAACATTTCACGGTTTGAGAGGAATAATTGTATTAAGTCAAATAATCGCCCTGTAATGCCATATCCCTGAAGCTTACGAAGAAGTCCGACATGCCAAACCCTATCAAACGCTTTAGAGATATCAAGTGCAACGGCTCGACATTCTTCGTTATTGTGAAGCGCTTAGTATACAATTTCAGTTATGGCCGTGAACACGTCAGCGGCAAATCTGACAAAGCCGAAACCGTATTGCTTGCCAGAGAGCAGATCATGGGATGTAAGGTAATTAAACTCTTCGGCGTTGATTAAAGCTCCAGAGTTCTTAAAGATAGGCAGAACAGATGAGGACCTTCAAGAGGCTGGAAAGCAAGAGTCGGTGAGGCAGTAGTTGTAAACTTTGGAGAGGACAGGAGCCAGTTCAGGAGGTCCTTTTTGCAGGACAATGGCCGGTATCCTATCCCCACCACTAGACTTATGGGAGTCTAATTTAGAGTTGATGTTAAATACCATCGTTGGGGTTATGTGCATCTCAGTAGAGCCTCAGTTGTAGGGGGAAATCAAGTGTGGTTTTACCAGATGAGACTATCGTTGAATTGGACGAGAATTGGACGAGAATTTCCGGGCAAAGCCTTCACCCTTATCAGCCGAGGAAGTCAGGACCTCAAACTGATTGAATAAAGTGTGTATTATACGTTTGCTGTTGTTCAGCACGATCTTGCAGAGCCATCAGTAATCTTTAGAACCAAGCTTGAGAGACGTAATACGTTGTTTCATTCTTTCAGCAAATATTAGGTTGGTTCAAAACATATGTCAGAAAAAGACATTATTTTTGCACCAAAAGACATTATTTTTGCACCAACCTAACTTTCAGCAAATAGTAACTTTGTTACGTTGAGGACACGCTTCCACTCATTACGGGCAGTGACAAAGAGACGTCTGTTGCAATCAGACGTGTCGCTACGGTACAGACAGAAGTATGATGAGACCTCAGGCGCACATTTTTGGACGAGGAGATTAAAAACATTACGGGGGATACGGAAACCACGGAACGAGTCCCACTCTGCTCGTTGATAACAAAAAGACGTTCTGTTGTTAGGAGGTTCTTTACTGGATATTCTAGAGAGGGTTGCCTAGCCAGTGCGAGATAGAACTAATACCCCAAACAATAAACATATATTACATTTATACTGTGGCCTTATATTCAAGATGTAAAGTGTATTTATATAAAGTCAGTTTAGGCTACCTAAAAGTTTAAGATGGAGAAGTATAAACGGAAAAATATGGAAATAGGAGTAAAAGGAAATTTACCTTTTAGATCACTTCATGTCTTAATTTTTGTTCCGACTATCTCTTCAGTATTATCAGTAATATGAAGTGGTCATAAGCATTTTTAGGAGAATCTGGTGAAAAGGTTAAAGCGTATGAAGGTCTTTCAACGAACCAATTACACATTATATGTATGAAGAATATGAGAAATAGCAGGAGTCTACAATTATATTATTTATATGAAAGTTATTTATATGAAAGAAAATTACGTAAGCGGTTTTCAAAATGTGGGTTGGCAGATACATCAACACTTATTAGCTTATTTAATTTCAGAATCTATAGGCAAATGTTGGTCGTTTATATTGGAGCTTATAAGCATTTATATGGTTCCAGAAATAGGTAAATGTAGACTGTATATATTTGAGGTTGTAAGCATTTACTTGTTTAGGTGGCCCTGTGTGGTCGGGGTGTTTTATACATCTGCAGAAGATGGTTGAATGAATTTGTGGATAATAGTGTAGTTTCGTAATTCAAATCACCTTTAAAAAAGTCACCATTCTGTTTGCTTCCGCATGGGATCGATCTTTGACATAATATAGCATACATACCCCATGGGAATATAGAAAAACGTTAGATAAGAGAGAAAATAGCAGTACACTGAAAGTTAGACACGTGGAATATATTAAAATTATCTTTCAAACGTAGAAGTAGAAAAATATGGCATGACAGATTATATCTGTAAGGAGATGGAATAAAGTCCAAGTAATAGTTATGAAGCCTAACTGAAAAGGTGAGAAATATTTTAGAAGATTTGTATATAACACTCGAAAAACTTTATGTAAGACAAATATACATTTCTTTGTTGAGGAAAGAAAAGTAGGACGATCGACCCCACGTATAAAAAATGAATTGCCCGTGTTTGATGTAATACAAGGGAAAACGATACTGTAGGTTGTTCAGATCAATATATTTGCAGCTCTTTTATGTTTAGATGTATTTATAGTCGGAATGGTACATTAATCTTGATTTTTATACTCAGAAGTATTTGTTATTGTTTTTTTATTTAAGGCTAAATAATTATTTGTGTTATCACATAGTATGGAAATAATTAGGACAATGAAGAATTAATAATGTGGGGGTATAAACAATGTAGAAAATCCTTATGTGCGATAAAAGGATATAAGTGGGTAATATAAGCTTGTAATTGAAGGAAATATTTACAAATTATTGTTATTATATTTTATTTTATGTATCAACATAAAGCAAAGATAAGTTGTGATACGAAAGAAAAAGTGAGTAAATGTAAAGCTTCCACGTGTTTGATTAGTTCAGCATCAACCGACTATATTACATGTTATTTCCTCCTTATCATTTGCATCTCACACAACAATGGTCGTTCATTTTGATTTTGAGTGTAGGTCACCCTAAGTAAAAATATTGTGATGGAAAATAAAATTGTTGTGAATGGAGGTTAATATTAGGAGAGTATAATAAAGTTACAGATCATTCCTCATGTTTGTACCGTTTTTATGTATTTATGAAATAAATATCACCATTTTTTTTTTTTTTTTTTGACGGAGGAATAGAATTTTTTCCAAAATGGAAAAAATTCTACAGATGAGATAGTCCGCCGGATAGATATATTGAAACAATGGTGGTAACAAATACTTGACTAAATCGGCAGAATTCTTAGAATAGCAATAGAATACATTTTCATTTTATACATAATAAACTCGTCATTATCTCCAATATCTTATTTATTATACTTGTAAAATGACGCAGCTGTTCGCAAACGTCAATCACAACAGCCCATGTCTGCTTAGATACTTCATTTGTCATTTTCGTATGCTTTACATGACCAGCTGTTTGATCTTTATTCAGATAAACGACATTTATTCATCACTTCATCTATATAAAAATTGATTGAACTAATGGAATGCTTAAAAGTTGATAAAATAAAACTCAATTTAAAACAGGAATTGTTTGCAATACATTTTTAGCATAATGTTTAAAAGCGAATTTTATTTTAAAATGAAATATATTAAGTCAGTATTGAATGCAAGAAGGAAGCACCTTAATGGTTTTCACATTAATTTCTACATCGACAGGACCGTAGCTACAAATTCTGTAACAAAACAGCGAAGACTGTATACAATATCCTGATGATTAATTGTAATTAGAATCAGTTTCCGATCGGGCTATTTAAAAGCAACACGTAAACAATTTTTTCTGCATGCATTTCATTTCATACAAATCCTACCAGTAATAATAACAGTAATATTCTTTTTCTGATACAAACAATAAATGACTACAGGCACAAGGAGATATGATTAAAAGATATAATAACGCATTCTATTTGAATTCGTCCAACTGTTTTAAAAACTGTTGCTTATCTCTGGTCAATTTTGTTTTGATTTTCTTTCTTTCAGCAATATTTTCAGTTTTTCCGTGATTTCTCTGTCAACTCTCAATTTTTCTCACGCCAACAGTTGATTTTTAATCTTTTTACTTATTATATTTACCATTTTTCTTATACTCTTTCCTGTCACTTTTTTAGAATACCTTTCTTCTTGCCTAATCAGTTTCATCTTCAAAGACACGATTTTTTAGTTTTTCCCCAATGCTTCATTTTCTGCAAATAAACAGAACTTCCTAATTTTTTTTTCCAGATTTATAACAATCACATTTTCCCCAGTTTTTTTTCATATCTGCCGTTCGCTCATGTATTTTTATCGTTTCTTTTTCGTCATGCGAAATTTATGTTTCGTGCGATTTTTTTTAATATACTCCGTTTCATATTAAGATATGTCAAATTGGATTTCAATAATTTACTAACATTATTATTCCTTATACTGCCACGGCACAACTAAAGTAACTAATCCTGTATTTTAGATTTAATTTTCCCAGATTTCCTTTAGGATTTATTATATTTGATGACTGCAGGGTGCGAAATATGCATTTGTCTTCTCAGTATATTTTTTACTTTGCCATTTATTCCAAATTATGTTCTCATTCCATGTCAATAATTTTTCATGTTGGTTAATATAAAAAAAAATGTATATGACAGGCTGCTCATTTTCAGGTATGACCGTATTATAGGTTGGCTAGATAATTCCTCTTGCCGGTGCTTACTCAGGCACATTTGCCTATTTAATACTCACGGTACCAACCTGTGTTTTTTATTGCAATTATATTGATCGGAACTTCTGTGAGAAAACATAATCTGGCATGATCGGTAGGTTTAACAAAGACCATTTAAGCTGTGTGACTTCGTGCTAACATAAAAATCCACGGGTTTCGAACAGTTACGTTTACCTAATTTCACTGACAAGGTTTAGGTCAACACATGGTTTTCACATGCTGGCGATGTTTGTCTAGGCCGATATTATCGATAATTAATCTCCTTGACAAATCGATCATGAGTTTCATGATCGGAACGCTAACATTCTAATCCAACGCAAAGCACCCAATGTAATTTTATTGATTCATTAATGGATAGCATAAGATGCGAGCAAAAGTTTGAAGAGGCTAAGCTAAAGCTATTTCTATAATAGAGATTTATCTGTGAAGTGTATAATAGACAATGGAAAATGTTCAATCAAACAGAATTTTTCCAACAAGCTCGTACACTGTTTTCACATAAACATTCTCACAAAAAATGAATAAATCACCAAAAACAAACCAACTCGAAATCAATAGAAGATCATATTACAATTCTACTCATTTCTTAGTTAGGACGTGCATTACGTCTTGCCAATAGCTTATAATGTAACGACTGAAAAACATGTCAGTGAATTATGAAGAGAGAAAAGAATAGGAGAAAGAAGAGATGATAACGCATGTGTTTAACATTTAATTGGGTGAAACAAAAAACTTTACAATTTCTAATCTTTTCATTTGTACGCTCCTAATTCTTTAAATAATGACCTGTATTTATAATTATAATTGTTATTAAAATTAATCTTCAATATGTACCGATGCAATAGAAGAATCTCTACGTGTATTTTATAGTCGTATAGAGTCTAAAAAAGCTCGCAAAGAACTTATTCAATCATTAACAAAAATTTAGAATTGTAACACCTTCAAATTTTCCTGGGTATTTTTTACTAATATTTCACCCAATACAAGACCAAGAGCCACTCAAAATAGAGGCTTACTGATTGATATTGTAAATAAGAGGGTAGCGGAAAATAATAGTATTATGAAGATGAGCAGGATATCAGTTGATCCTGGATTAAAAGAGACCAAAATGTAGTTGTTAAGGAAGCATTATCTGGGGAGTTTCTTACACAAAGAAACGGTTCTGTGGTAGCGCATTGTGTGAGATTTGCTTTTTTATCAAACGACCACGAACGGAATTGCAATGGCTTCACACAGTAAGCATAATATGGCGGAACATTCTTGTGAAAATCCGAGCTGGTGAAACTAAGGAATGTAACTTGTCCGAAACACTGTTTTCCACAGCTATTGAATTTCACATAATATTCAGAATAGTCGAGATTTCTTCAATTACTGAATCGATCTAACCGATCAATAAACAATAATTGATAATTAAACAATAATTGATAATCGAGATGTTCGACTTTTGAAGTGGTATCAATATTTTTATGTACCGATGTGTTTATTTGGACATTTGGAACATTGGAACTTTAAAGTTTTAAGTATTATACAACCGGTAATTTAAAGCACGATGTAAAGAATGCAGTAAAATTAGTTTCAGGTAGGTCGTAGTTTTTTAGATGACTATGTATGTCCGCTACTTGTGCCCTCTAATATGGTTATTCGGAAATTCAATAAACTTAACTGCATTTCAAATAAATTTTGGCAGTTTTCCAAAGCAAACATAGTAATAAAAAAGAATATGAATCAAATAAAAATTAATTTTCTTTTTTTTAATGATGTGTAATGACGGTTTGATTTTCCCGAATAATATTTTTTGTCGCTTCTTAGCTTCTTCATATCTTGGCTTTTTGATTCTCTGATAATTCTTTTTGGGAATTTTTAAAGATTTTCTTCAGGGCAAGATTATACGCCTGTCTAATGTTTCTTCAAATTATTTAATTAAGTTTTTTTTTATTTTTACGTTATTTTTTTCATGACTATCAGCATGATAAGGACTCCATTTTTTTTTCAGTCATTCTTTTTTTTTTTAAAAAAAAAAAACAAAAAAAACATCGAACACCATTGTCTCGTTTCTTTTATTCTTCTGACCAGCATCGTTTCGAGGGTGATCCATATATATTTTTTTCAGACTTTCCTTTTTAAAAAGTTTTCCGTCTATTTACTCTCACAAGGGTACTTAACATCTTCTTTCTCCAGCGGTATCCAGTGAATCACAGTTTTCTAATCAGGTTTAGTTGAATATGGTTAAATATATAGTTTTATAAAAAATAAGCGTGAATAAACAGGATATAAAGAAATCAAATAATAATAATGTCTTAAGCAATTCTTCTTTTAAATATAAGTAAACACCAAACACATTTTTACAGCTGCGTATATGTATATTATGTTTATTTGACCAAAAATGAGTATCGATATTTTGTTATTTAAAATTCAGTTTATCAACAACGAATTTCTTCAATGTTTTATAGACAGTTTTAAATTATTCATATATTGTTCATGAAGACAATATTTCTTGGATATTTCATATTTTACAACGAGGTTTTTAATTTCAGTGTTGCCTGTCAATATATTTTTGGCATAGCCGCATGTAAAATTACGAGATTTTAAAAAAAAATGTGGTTATATTCTGAAATACATGTTTTCAAGTTGTTCTGCATTCATCAGAAATTACCACTTATCATATCCTGCTAGTGCAATGGAAGTTCACGATGAGAGATGGATACTTGGTGACAAGGTTAGAATTGTTATGTGAATTGTACTATAGTACTATTCTTGTATTGTAGAACGGGGTAGTATTCGATTGGCAATTAATAGAGGGTAAAATTGCCAATAATCAGACATTGCACTTTTTTTATCAATGAATATTTTCCTTTGTTATTATCAATGACTGAGTCTAAACTATAGCTGGAAATTGGTTAGGGTAGAAGGTAAAAGACATTATGAATTGAACGTAAAGATCATATGATATTAATGAATCAAACGTCCGACATTGAGAAACAGCTCCATTATTATTTCCATCCGCTGCTATTTTACCATATTTCAATCTTTTGTCCTGGACTTGTTTCCTACCCACCCACGCCTGTAGTGTTATTATTGCTTACGTTCTTAGTCGACAATGAAAGCCAAGTGGCTCAGCTGTAGTCTTTTCACCTTCGCAGCACGCAACCATTAGATATTTTTCTCAATGAAGCAAGCAGACGACACGAATTTCATCTTCACCACTGCTGCTATCTACGCCACATTTGTGTAACATAAGTCGAGTTGGATGGAAAGAAGTTTCTACTTCGGGCCATCCGATTATTAATGTCATTATTAAATCGTGATCAAACCATAATAATGATTTAACACAGACACTTACACACACACACACACATACATATATATATATATATATATATATATATATATATATATATATATATATATATATACATATATATATACATATATATATATATATATATATATATATATATATGTATATATATACATATATATATATATATATATATATATGCACTTAACACACAAACGAGCATACATACACACTCTATATAAATTGTGTAGGTATAATGATGTGATGTGTCGTTAAGAGAAAGTTATTTCTCTCCTTTCTTCTCACTAATCTTATTTAGCTGTCTATCGAGTTTACCGACTTGACAGCACAGCGACTCCGTTGCATATGATTAGATGCGTATGTGTGGATGTGTAATTACAGGAGAAATAAAAAAAATGAAGGAATAAAAATAATTGAAGGAATAGAAAAAAAAAAAAATAAATCGATTTAGCAATTCGGATTTTGAATTACGAATGCAAATATTTAATTTTTGAAGAAGTCGAAAAATAAAAAAGAGACATAAATATCCAAAATATATGCGAATTCTGAGATACCATTTTAAAATATAGGAAAAAAAAAATAAAGGAAAATATTGAAAAGTAGAAATGAAAAAAAAAAAAAGAGTGTTTGATTAAATTAAATCTGTTAGACTTCCGGAAAATTGAGTAACTGTTGGAAAATTTTAAAAGCGCCGTTTTTTTTGTTTGTTTTTTCGTTTCAGAGAGGAAAGTGCATATGACAATGTTCACGAAAGTTTAACGTTATATGAATAATATGCTAAACTTAGAAGAATAACACAGAGATAGACAGACAGACAAACACACAACTATATATATATATATATATATATATATATATATATATATATATGATTCTTCGCCTTCAGTGAACATATTGATTTAGTTATGTACATTTATAGACAAAAGGTAGCATAAATCATATGGTTCTACATATCTGCTTATTTCTAATGACAGCATATTCCAGTGTAGAGTACACATTCATTATTATAAACAGTAATCAGTGAGAAGTGCTTATTAACTTAGAC
>OZ010584.1:49948880-50126380 GCA_963932145.1 Acanthosepion lycidas
ATCTTTTTAAGCAAACACTATATAAAATTTTAAAAATTCCATAATATATATATATATATATATATGCATATGTGTCTGTATTTATGTATGAATTTATGTATATAGTTATTTTTCCGTTTTATATATATTAAAATATATTCAATAAAAAGATATTTACTTAAATGTTTTTTTTTTTTAAATTCATTTACATTTCAGGTATGTAATTTTAAATTAACAAAAACAAATTTATTTCGAACAGGTGTTGACTATATTAGTTTCCTGTCAGACATCTTTCTAATAATATGCGTGCCGATTTTTATGAATATATTTTCAGAGCTGACTGTAAACTAACTTGTGTATCAGCAGGTGATGCCAATTAATTCATGCTTTGATACTAAGGCCAAATTAACACTACTTTTGATATAACCTTTTACATTCGATGCTAAATTCATCAGTCATGTTTATAAATAAGACTATTAACATCCAAATTATTAGTAATATGTTGATTCAATAAAACGAAAGTTCTTATAGGCACTGATTGCGTACACATAAAATAAAAGTAAATCTAAGAAAAAAAAAACTTAAGATAATGAAAATTCTTGCCTCAAGGAAAAATTACAACAATATTATTTTGCTATACTGCTATTTGGTTTATTATTATTTTTTAATTGATTACACACAATGAAAGGTTAAAGAGCGATAGACATTTTCGACGTTCCTTTTTGAAAAAAAAAAAGAAGTTATTTAATTCTAAATTCATTCTCTACCCTTTCCATCATGATTTTTATGAACACAAATTTACCTATATTATGTTTTTTATAAGGCTTTATTTATATTCCATATCTTTCTTGACATACATCTTCAGTTATGAATGAAATCGAAAATTTAACTGAAGGTCGTTCTCAATGGATTCTCCTCCAGTTCCTATCCCACGAACGCAGGTGTTCCGCAAGGCTCCATCCTAAGCCCCACTCTATTCCTTATCTACATAAATGACCTCCCTGACGCAATTACTTCCCAAGTTGGCATATACGCGGATGACACCACAATTTATTCCTGCCTCAAAAACAAATCTAGTCTCGCTGACAAAACTCGCCTGGCCGTGCGTCTCGAAAAGGACCTCCAATCGATTGTGAACTGGGGCATGAATTGGCTGGTCAACTTCAACGCTTCTAAGACAAAACTGCTCTCTATTAATCACCACAGAGATCCTTCCCTTCCCTCCATTAGAATGTCTGACGCTCAACTTCTCGAGAACAACTCTCTGCGGCTTCTCGGTCTCACGTTGACTGCTGACTTGAGATGGAAAAAATACATTGAGTCAATTGCCTCGTCCACTGCAAGGAAAGTTGGCTCCCTGAGTCGCGCCAGGAAGTTTTTCTCCGCGGAGTCGATCCTCCAGATCTACAAAACAACAATTCGCCCCTGCATGGAGTATTGCTGCCATATATGGTCTGGTGCCCCTTCTGTTTGCCTCGGGGTTCTTGATAGGCTCCAGAGGCGGATATGCAATGTAATTAGCCCTGCCCTGGCGTCTCGTCTACAGTCACTTTCTCACAGACGCGCCGTCGCCTCCCTCTGTCTATTCTACAAATACTTCCATGGAAATTGCTCCAAGGAGCTGTATTCGCTGGTTCCCAGACGTCATGAGTTCAAGCGCCATACGAGGCTGGCATCCCGCTCTCACCCCTTCACTGTCGAAACCCCTAAATGTAGCCGTCTCTTCTACTCTAATAGCTTCAGAGGCGGATATGCAATGTAATTCGCCCTGCCCTGGCGTCTCGTCTACAGTCACTTTCTCACAGACGCGCCGTCGCCTCCCTCTGTCTATTCTACAAATACTTCCATGGAAATTGCTCCAAGGAGCTGTATTCGCTGGTTCCCAGACGTCATGAGTTCAAGCGCCATACGAGGCTGGCATCCCGCTCTCACCCCTTCACTGTGGAAACCCCTAAATGTAGCCGTTTCTTCTACTCTAATAGCTTCATGTCTCGCACCTCTCGCCTGTGGAACTCCCTTTCCTGTTACTGTTCCCTTGTGAGCTATAATCTCCAGCTATTCAAGTGTAATGTCAGTCAACATCTCTAGTTGCCTTGATCTATCCACTACCCTCATCCTTTCTTCTATCACTCCTATCTGACCTTGCTCTAAATTTTCTGTAACCCCTTGCGTCCTAGTGGCTTCCCGCCTTGCTTGGGGTGAAAAAAAAAAAACTCTTCACATTAGTTAACAATATAAAATCATTGAAAAAAGCTCAGATTATGGCTAAACGAATTGTAACTATCCTAGACTGGACCATGACTAAGACAAGACACAACAAATCAATGAATGTCTTTTCATCTTCCCAGGTAAGCATTAGCTATGTTACAATAGAAGATTCCTTCGAGAGTGATATGAGTATTTAACAAACCTGGAAATAGTAAGCAGTTAAAGAATGTTTGTATAATTATAAATCATGTATTTTAAGCAACAAAAATATTATTCTACATAAGGATGCTGAGAATGCAATGGACTGAACCTGGGAGCAACAACAAAGTTTTATAGAAAATGCAAGCAAAAAGAATACTACACTTAACATCAGGAAGATAGAGTTGATGTTTCTAGGGCATATAATGAGGTTTGAGTACTTGGAAAATTTGACACTCACATGGTATATCGAAACCAAGGGATAGAGAAGAACAGCGCATAAACTTCCCAATGAACTTGTGTAAATGGATAGCATAACAGGATATAAGTGAGATAGAAAAATGACAAATTGTCTCACATCTTTGTTTAGATTTTGACAGCCGTGTTCAGCAACTGGTATCTGGAGAGGTCTATCCCTGATCGGAGCTCCAGGTGTGTAATCACGTTGTTGAAAAAGTGCAAGGATGTTGGGCGGGATTTAGACGATTATATGCCCATAACTCTGCTAAACACAGACTTAAAGAGAGTTTGCAGTTAGTTTTCGCGAGTTTGTTGGGACCTGATCAGATTTGTTTAGAGACAAACAATTCAAAGCAACTTGCATCTGATCCACACGATCCCAGAGGGTGTAGAAGACGACGATGAAGCCGCGCAGGTCAATTTGGATTAGTCCAAAACATTCGACAGGGTGGACCATCAGTACATGACTGCTGTCCTGGATTTGAACCCTCCTGTATCATGCCTCCTACCCCGCCAGCGCCGTTGTACAGGTGAACTGAAAGCGGTCGAGTGATTTTGCGCTGTCACGGTCGGTTCGTCAGAGTTGTCCGCTAACGCCCTTACTTTACGCTTTGGTCTTGGAACTACTTCTTCGCCGGCTTAGGGAATAGAGCGTGCAGTCCGGCCCAATATGGAATTGCTGTGCCTGGAGGAGATTGAGTCAGGGTTTCTGCGTACGCCGATAACCTATTATTTTCGTGTCATACCATATTGACATTGAATTTGTACAAAAGGGGCTTGATGGGCCAAAATTAACCGCGACAAGTCATCCGGTTTGCGGTTAGGTGTCTGGAAGGGGGTCGCACTTCCGTGGCTCTTTAGGGTCTGGTCTCCAGTTGAAGAAGAATTGGTCAGAGGTACAGTCATAGATCGGTCCAGACTTGGCGGCGGTTGTCCGTAAAGGGTAAAGCCACTTAATCATTTATTGATTGGCTGTCCTTCCTCTCTGCAAGAACAGAAAGAAGGCGCTCGATTGCTTGTTAGCCAGCCTCTTTTGGGGTGGGCGTAAGCATCTTGTTTGCAGAAAGATTGTTATCCAACGTCCGTGTCATGGCGCGCGGGGCTCTGAATACCCCACTTGATGTGCCATCGGCACGCTTCCAGGTTGGTTTTCCTATGCTGTGTGTTGACAATTGACTCGATTTTGTAGGGGCGTGTTAGGGATGCCGTCTCTGCCTTTGCCCTAACTTTCACCGTTTCGTAAGACTCGGAATCGATGAAGATTTCTACAAGAGTGCCGGGCGGCGTTGAGTGTCATTGCTCGGTCCAGTGACCTTCACGGCCTCGTAGGCTACTGTATCATGATCTAGTAGAGGGGTGGGGAGGGACCACCTTTGTGAGCGGCTAGGCTTGTCGGCATCAGAGTCAGCAGCACTGAATTTTCGCTTACTCAATGCCTTTAGTTGGGACGGGGTGGATATGACCGACTGTCATCGATGTGTCATTGGCTTTGAAGAAACCGCTTCGCACGCCTTCTATTAGATTGGTGCAAAATTAATGTCGTTTTCTCACATAGTAACATATGTGAGAAAACGGCATTATTTTTGCACCAACCTACTACCATTGTTCTCAGGTGTGCCCTTTCTGGGAATACGCCAGCAAGACGGCCCGTATCGCTCCCGATAGGCTTGTGTCCTTTGCTCTTGCGTATGTGTGTCACAATGTGTCACAATGTGTCACCCTCGTTCTCCGGGGATGAGCGGATAGTGTTTCTTACGTTGCTAGCCGTTGGTAGAATGGTGGTATGGACGTCGCGAATGAGAGAACTCTTGCGATATGAACGCTATTCTCATCAGGATCTGGTTTGGATGAAGATCAGATCTGACAGAAAGCGTTTGATATCGACAGATTTCAGCCAAAGGTGGGTATCTGTAGTAAGCCTAGTTCTTGTGAACGGGGATAGCGTTGACTTTTTCTTTTACGTCCTCTTAATGCAACGGGGCTGTTTCCTGTGAACACTCACCTGGTTAAGTTAGACACTATTTGTTTTTACTAGTTAATGTGAATAAGTATTGCTTCTTTTGTTATGATTCATGTCGAGATTTCTGACATCTCCAGTTTATTTTTGTTCCCAGTTTTCATCCCATGAGCCAGCCTTTGATTTTCCCATTTTGGCATTTTTTTAACCTTCCTAACTCCATTAGTAAGTGTGATTCTTGAGTCTGTCTTGGTCCAGCAGAATACAGCGGCCACTCTTATTATTTTGAGGGGTCGACGGGCCTACTAACATCAGTTTTGTTTTAGTTTGTTTCTGTTGTACATTTTAGTTTTTTTTTTTTTGCCGGGGGGAGGTCATTCCCTCCCCCATCATTTCATGTTTCATGAAGTTTTTACATATTTTCATAAGAAAAAGTGTAAAAAAAAAAAGAAAAGAGAAATTTAACTTTTATCTAATTTTTATATCACGGGGTGTTTTGTAGCCCCCCCCCTGTGAATATGTGGTTTATTTAAGATTGAGAGCTGATTCATAAGTTCTTTTGGTGAGTGGTATATTGCAGTGAATGAATGGGTCGTGATTGGGATTAACTCGGACTAGGATAATCAGCGAAGTCCGACCCACTTCTTCGGCCTTGTACTACAATTTTGTAGTAAAATACAAAATAAATATACATTCTCATGGGGATTTAAACCAACATTTTTCAATATCTGTTCTTACTCAAAACGTCGATAATTTCTTTTATAGAGGTGTTAGATTATGTTATGTCCGAAATACAAATTATAAAATGTTTATTCATATATAATCCCAGTACATATAGACATAGAAATATACATTTGCATATTATAATATCTCTGATACCTGATTAAATTATATCTTCTTATTCCCAATATTAATATAGGCGCTTTGTAAAATTCATCACTTTCATTAAACGATGTCACAATTGTTCTATTTTCACGTTAACATTACTTGCAACATTTCTGTTGGTTCCTTGTATTATTCTTAGCTGTAATAATTCCTTCTCATATATCTCACTTTAATGATGGTAAACAAATTTTCTCTGCGATGAGTTCGTGGAAGAATTGCGGATCTATTCTATTACTGACTTTTGAAAATGTTTTTGGCAGGATGAGAAAATCAGTTTCATAATATGATAGAATATTATGTAAACTATTTCATCTGTACTACTCGAGAATGTCTTGTCCAAGAACATATAATATTCTCTATAAATACCTCTGTATATTATCTACTTCCAATTTTACTGCTTACAATACTACCTCGGAAAGTTTCTCCAACTTCTTCAGCTTATATTGGTTTACTGTTTGCAGAAATGACACAACTTACAAAGCGCCAATCGGATTAAACCAGACTAACATTACATTAATCTCTAAAATTTACTGTTGAGAAATCAGTTTTCATGTAGTACTTTACGAAACTTACACGTGTCTCTTTGTGGTATCTACTTAAAGGTAATGTGATATTAAGTTGCTTTCATGCCTTTGGACAATGTCCTTAATATTCTGCATGTAAATGTATTCTGCATGCATTGTGAATGTAATGAAAGTAAAGACAAAAGGTCTTTAATTTCATTACATTCACATTGTCAGCATCAGATATTTTCTTTTTAGTCAATTCAATTATGATATTTATCAATCTGTTGCGCGCCGTATATATGTATATACGTGTTATGAAATGAAACATGTTTGTACTCCTGAAAAAAGTACCCACATCAAATATGGCAGACTCGGAGAATGAGTCTACGAAAAGAAATGTAAAAGAAAACAAGAATTGATATATATGTAAATTAAATATGTGTATTAAATAACAAAAGAATTTACAAAAGACTAAACATTAACGTGTGTGTGCGTGTGTGAAAATTTCGTGATTCAATGAATGTTCGTACGTAGGTGTGTGCGTGTGTGTATAATGTTTATGGCGTCTCACACAAGAGGAGGTCTTTCTGTCATACTAATTGAAATGTTTTGCCTAGTCAATGTAATATAGGTATACTCCCTTTTGCATTTTCATTCGGATAATGAATATTACATTACTTGTTGCTGTATCATTACCGAAAGCTTTTTAACGACTACTTTTTCCCTATTCCCATTCTATATCAGAATTCTGATGTAAAGCTTATTTATAGGGCTCATTAAGCTGAATGTCCGATTTAATTCGCTTTCATATGAATCTTGTTTCTTATGCAGCTTTATGAAGTTGTATTTAAGATCATCTGATATGTCGCTACTTTCGTTTATTTAATTTATTATTTCCGCTCCATGCCGAAGACTGATTTTATCATTGTATCTGCTGCTTTCTTCCTGTACAGATTGCCCTGTGCAGATCTCGATATTTTTGTGCATTCTAGTTTTCCTTCTCTCAGCTTGAAAGAATTCGCTAACATACTAGTTCTAACTTTGAAGGTTTTTTTCTTATATAATGAGATATTAATCTTTTAATTTTATGCTCCTTTCAATGGCCACGTCTTTTTCCATGCTATTTCTCTTATTCTTTTATGCTTACCCTCCGTATCTACGGTTCTCATTCCATGCAATATTCCTTTTTTACCTGCCTATGTTGATTTCTAAGACTTCTGTTTCACGTTCTATTCGCTGTATCATTTCTTGGAATTTTTGTTATCACCTTATCATCTTCTCGAGAATGTTATCTGTCATATAGTTTTTTCTTACCTTTTTGAGAATGATTTTCTTCACCGATTTCATATTTCCCATTTTGAATTCCATGTCTCATGCAATTTATAATATTATATATCATACATCTCTTTGTAAGTTGGTTCATTCCGGAGGACTGTTGGTTAGGCATTATTTAGGTTTCCTTTAATTTTCATTATTTTTATGACTAGAAGATGGCTGCTATCACACTCAGTACTTGTTGAGGGTTTTTTTTTCTGAAGCTTTTATTGATTATATATATATCGTTATACTTTGGTTCTTTGGGTATCTTTCTGGCCTTTTCCATATTCAAAGGCGTCTTGCGTGCTTATGCCCGGTGTTGTTTGGTCATTTGATGTGCCCAATTCCGACCCATTTTTCTCTACACTCCTTAAGGGATCCTAGTCTGAACTTAGCAAGTGTCTCGTTCATTTTTCTAATTTAGCATTTAGATCCCCCATGATAATTGTAGTTTAATTAATTTAATTGTTTTTAACCAAAATGAGATATATAATATAAACGGGGATAGATATTATGTTTTATATTTAAATAAACATGGATTAATGGTATTTATTACAAAAAATCTATTCAAACTGACGGACCTAAAGCTAAAAAAATATTAATCTATACATATATAAAGGGAAGAATGTGTGTGTGTGTGTTCGTTAATATGTTTGATCGGATCTCCTACATATTTCAACCGATTTCAACCAAATTTGACACAGTTACTGCTAATGGTCGTGCGGAGGTTTTGAGGGCTCCAAAATTGATTTAAATCAATATTCAAATCAATATTATCGATTTTTCATTTTTGATCGGACGCACGCGTGTGTAATTATGTGCGTTCACTTGCACACAAGCAGATATGGGCACTTTTCATGTCAGATTTAATAGCGGTAGGATAATTAGAAAATATCAGATTTAAGTGCTTATATGGAAATAAAAAAGGACAAGAATGGCCATATTTTGGTTTCGGATGCAAAAGTTATCATAATGAAGGATTTCTGTCTCAGCCGAACTTTGCGCTCCAAAAGCCAATCGGGTTAATGTTATTAGTCACGCGTGGCTCGGGCGATGCGTAATGCTTGTTGCTGATTGGCCCATTCACGCTTCGGGGTCATGGGAGATCATGTGTGAACGGGGTGGAGTGGGGGTTCACGCGTGCTCGCATCAAACATCCCAAATAAGGTAGAGGTTTCAGGTAGCCTACTTTTATTTCAGGATTTAACACTCATACCATGGATTTAAAAATAAAATCTTTTAATGTTTCAGTGCAGGCATGGGTTACTTTCCATGTCCTCTGCATTTGCACAGTAAAGTAAACGTCAAGGCCATTTTAAAAGGGATTTACAGAGCTGCATGTCAAATTTTACCAGAAAAATCAGTAAAAACAAGGTGAAACTGCTGCTTTTTAGTTGTTTGTAGCCCATTTAGCCTGCTAAAGCATAGGATTGAATTCAGTGAGCAATCACTAACACATTTCATACCACTTCACGCTACCACTTTTAAGCCAAGTGGACAGAATCGGATCCTGCCACTAGTCCATTTTGTCCAATTTTTTTACATTTGATTGCATTTTTTCATTCGAGGGGACACTGGGGGGACTGTTATGTCTTTTCATGCCGTTTACCCACTCGCTATAATTTTATTACTGCGCATCGATGCCCAAAAAAGTCCTCGCACCTTTTCATCTAAATTCGTGCTACTTAAATGACTTCATCATCAATCAGTAAACGGAATTAACATTGCCTCAAATTGTATTCGTAAGAAGTGCAAAAACGCTTGTATTTTCAACTTTTGATCAATAAAACTACCCCGTATCTCCTGGATGCTCATAATTTTCAAAGAAAATGAAGCTGGAAAATCCCATTTTTCTGACTGGCTGACTTTGAGAGACTGCGCTACATCGGTGACGACGTAAATAAAAAAGGCAATGTCTATTTTGGAATAAGTAACTACATAACTTTCATATTTATCAATAAAACTCGATACAATAAAGTCGCCAGATACTATTTTGAAACGTCACCCACCACTGTGCACTGCTTTGACTAACTCAGCTGGAGGTTAACCAATCGCGTCAACTGTTCAAGGTTTCTGCGAGCTCATTGGCACGGTTGCAAGCGTTTAACCTTGGTCCCATCCAATCATACGCGCGAGCAGTTTTCTTATGCACGCGTGTGCACATGCGTACGCACGTCATCTTAGTATTTGCCCTCAAGTGCAACCGACCAACCGCCTCTTTATACCATAATTCGCCCGTGTGTTCACACTTCTGTCCCGCACTTGGCTCACTTCATTCGCTGCTCACGGAAACCGCAAGTTGTTGATTACGTATCCAAACTGCTTTTTTTTTTTCTTAGTTATAACTTCATCCGGTTCCATGTTTATCGAATTTACTTCCTAAATTGCCTACTATCGTTTTAGCTTTAGCTGAATTTTTAAACTTCACTCTTTTGTCTTCGATTCCCTTTTGATACAATTACATACATTTTTGGGGTCTCTCTAACCTGCCTACGTTTATACTACAAGTATTTTTTGCATTCAAAAAACCTACATTCCTTTTATTACGTTTACTTTTTTTTAAATTGTTTAAAATGCCGCCTAAGAGAAGAAAACTTTTTGGACAGTGCACGGCTGTTGCCTCCGCTACAAGAGTAGCATGGGCAAGAGAAACCGCCGAGCAAACTTCGTTGTGCCTTTCTCAGATGGCCTCATGCTCTGCTGCCCGCATCTCCACAGAAAGTATCGGTGAACGAACTGAAACGCTGGCATCAGTAGCATCAGTCATGACATCAGCGCTGGACTTTCAGCCGAAGAGCGTTTAGTACAAAATTCACAGGACACAAAACGCGTTTCTAGGGCTAGGACTTCCGAGTCTCCAACACAGAAAATCCTTTGGCGTTTAAGGTATGTCAGCGCTACAGCATGTTTTAGGGCTTTAGAAAGCCCTGAACAAACCACTTCGCGTTGTCTTAGGGCTACAGAATATTCCAGGATTTCGGAACAACCTCAACAAACCGCCATTCTTCGTTTAAGAAATGCCAGCGCTACTGCGTCTGCCAGAGCTTTAGAAAACCCTGTGCAGACCGTTAATCGTCGTTTGAGGAATTCCAAATCTACTGCGTCTGCCAGAACTTCAGAAAGTCCTGGGGTACGGTAAGCACGGCTCAACAACAATGGCCAAATCGCAAGGACAGACGCTCAGCGTCGCGGGTCTGCATTTAGGTGAACAGTGTTTCGCCTATGGACAGCTTTACGTAGGCTGCTACCGAGTCGGGAGTAAGTTCACTCTCCAACAAACAAAGCTAAAAATGTTACCTACGCAGAAATCATATAATCCATGGTCGGTCACGTTTAAACGCAATGTACACATCTTTATATCAGCTGTATCGTAGGTTCCTTCATTTTTGAACCCTGTTTATTTAAAGGCCGTCGTAGTATCCACTTGCCATTACTAAGATATTTCATTAAGGGTTGTCTTGCTCACCAGATGCTCCCTTATCACTTAAACCTCACCATAGCTGCATTCGCACTTACATGTCGACAACGTAATCATATTCAGTTGCCACACAAAACCAATACTTGGGAAGGTGGGTCCGTTTAATTGTCAGAGAAGTCGAGTGCGTCCACGCAATTCAGGTCTCAGCAAAAAGAAGTAAGATAATAAAAGAATAGCATGCATGCATTTTCTGCCGTACACCGTTGGTGTGTTTCTCCCCTTATCATACGGGCTGCTTTAGGTAACGCTATGTGCGCTTCATGCTCGCCTCAACTGGCTATTAAAAACTAAAAAAAAAAAAAATTATACCACTTAGAAGTACTCGCCCCGGCACCTTCTGTTATGTGGTTCTGTTTGCGGTAGTGGCAGCGCCATCTTTTTGGCAAAAGGCGCTTTACTACGTTGCAACTGATACAGGCCTTCATGTAATGACTTGCACTCAGAGATAATAAAACCATCAAATCGGAATACAAAGTCATCTGCTACAACTCACCAAAAACTTCCTAAGGCCTGTGTTCGTATTAAACTTTTACAACTTTTAATTTGAGATGTCTTAGTAATGGCAAACGGCTGATGCTACCATGGCTTTCCATTGTTTCCTTTTAAGTCGTACAATTTTTTCTTCCGTTGTACTGATGAATACAGACAACTTGTGTACATTACGTTTTATAAGTGGGCGGCCATCAGTTCTATTAGACTTCAGCCTTACAGGCGTGTACAAAATGAGTATGGCAGTTATGACCTTCCATTTAGAGGAACTTTACTCCCGGGCAACGCCGGGCTTTACTGCTAGTTTTTATTTAAAGTTGGGAATAAAGGGAGATTATTGTGTTTTTAAAATTTATTTTTGTTAAAAAAATCATATAAAAATAAGCGGGCATAGCGACCATAACAAACAAACAAAAAACAAAAAAACAAAACAAAACAAAAAAAAAACGTAAAAAATTAAGACTCTGTGTCGTGCTAGTGGTGAGAGAATATGAATATTTGTTAATATATAATTAATAGTTTTGTTATATTACATCGAGATATCTTTTATTAACACCAGCACTATATGCGCGATATATATATATATATATATATATATATATATATATATATATATATATATATATATATATATATATGTGTGTGTGTGTGTGTGCGTGCACATTAGATTTTACTGAACAACTCAAGCCGCTAATATAGCGATATTTAACAAAGAAAGAAATTATCAACATAATTATAGAAAATTTAATTATTTCTTCTGCTCTAATGATTTTGTGGGGTTTGTGGGGTTTGGGACACTTACGCACAATCAGGCAAAAACAATGTTACTTATTTAATCAAAATACTGAAGAGATGTTTCGATTAAATATTCAGTTAATATCGTGTTTGTGCCTGGATTATATTTCTTGTTGATCTTGTGGATTCTTATAGCGTCAATGCGTGGATTCACTATTGATTAAATGCACATTATTAATTCTAGAGTAAATCTTATTTGCTTTTAAGTACGATTATTTCGTTCATTACTCTCCAATCATTTTTCGGTGTCTTAAAGGCGTACATGTCTTCCATCCGTAATTTGTAAATACAACTACACAAAATAAAGCACAGTCTTACAGCACAGATTCCTAGCTTCCTCAGTTTTTGATGACGACATCAGTTTCTCCCTTCTATATCAGTGTTTTCCTGTAACGGAAATATTAGAAGACAGAATACGATCCGATATTCAATGAGTATGATTCCAACAGAATAGGTTAAATATATGTGGAGGCTACAGATGCTGAAGTCAAATAATCACGTCCATGTGTTCTTAGTCTGCAAATATCTACCATCCAATCACGCCCACATGGCTTCTGTGTCCTATGTGTTTCTTGGACACATATCTATATATGCATGCACAGTGTTATGTGCGTGCAAGTGTATTCACTCTGTAGTACATAAGTAAATAGAAAATTAAAAAAGCAACTTGTGTGCACCGCTGTTAAAGGAAGTCGCCCAAGTTGCTTTTAGCAAAATCATAAATCATAATAAAACGAACATCGGAAATGTCCGTCAGAGAATTAAATCAAACTTGGCAAATAGAAGTGCAAAATTAATCAAATCCTTTGAAAAGTTAGGAAGAAATAAAGATTGACATAAAGTAAAGAATGATGAAAAGAAGGAGTGATGAAGAAAGAAAAGGAAATAAAACCTTCGGAGAAGGCTAAAAGAAGAGATTAAAATATTAGTGCGAAAAGAAGAAGAAAAAAAAACGTAGTAAAACATGTGAATGACAGAGAAAAAGAAAAAAAAAGAAAGAAAGCATTACATAAATAAGAGCAAAGAAGGAAGAACACGAAACTGAGAATATCGACAAAAAGAACAAGGAATTTTTTCTGCAATTTAATATAAATATTTAAATAAGAAAATGAAAATGACGGTAAAATAAATTATACAATGTGATTAGTGAAAGAAGAAACAGGAAGCCATGATAAAAGAGAATAAAAAGAAACGGTCGAGAAGGAATAGATATGAGAAAAATTGAAGTGATGGAATATAAAATATCGAAGGCTTCCAAAACGATACAAAAAGATCAAATAGAGAAAAAGAGAAAAACGTTAAAGTAATGAAAACTGAAGTAAAAATCTAAAAACCTGAGGGGAAACGTTAAACAAAAAAAGAAGACCGGCGCTAATGGCAGGAAATAAAAATGAGGTCAAATAAAACTAACGTCATTTTCCTAAAGAACGCAACTATTACCTAACCAAACATTATTTTAGTAAACATCGGCTATACAAAGATGCAGACATCATATAATATCTCCACTTCTCTGGACTCTCCACTTTTCTTCAATTCATTTCAATATATTCTTTTTGTAGTATGTACACATATATGAGAGCGCGATCTCTTCAGACACATATGTGTGTTCTGTAGCAAGTACCAACGACAAAGAGGTCATAATATAGCTATAAGCGTGAGAACAGTGACATGTTAACGAGGTTTTATCGTGATCGACATCTCGATGAGAATATCAGGAAGCAATACGAGGAAACTTGCTTGAAATTTTATTTATTTACTTTTTTACAATTGTTTGTTTACGTCGTTTAATAATTTTTATCTTTCTGTTTGGTTTTATTATTGGTACCGTTTTTTAATATTGAATCACCAGCGGGAAGTAGCACCTGGCATTCTAGACAATGTCCAGTTGCTCAACGGATGGTAATCGGCTTACAATGACTTCAATTAAATGGAATATTTTCGCATTCTGTTTGGCTTATTATCTTTTATTTGGGATAGCGATAATCATGATTCCAGAGCGTGAATAGTCATTTATAAAACTATGATAGTTTTAACAGCATCATTATCTCAGCATCGAAGTGATTCTTGATACAAAGGTTATATTAATACAGAAAAATACCAATTCTTTGAAATGCTTCATAGGAAGATCGTATTGCGCCAATCCCTTTGATAACTATTTATTCTTCAATTTTTTCTTCTTTTTGCTGCCTGTTTATTGTTAGTTATATCTTCATTTTTCTTTCGTATTTTTATTAAACATTTCGCATACATTGACCGAGCTTCTAATATTGCTTTCCGTTGAAATTAATAAAATCTGTCTTTTGAAACAATTTTTCAGGCAAATATTCTTCTCAAGTTTAATAGCTTTTATCGTTATTTTCAGCAGTGATGGAGGTTTCCTTATTAACATTTTACTTAAACTAGTGCAAAATATCAACACTTGACTATATCATTATTTTCTCTTCGAGTTGTATGTGCTATCATTTAATTTGTTGCTGCTGTTGGTAGTCCAAAAGTGATGAGGTTTCTGGTATTTATTACGGTTCATTTCTTGAGGACTGGCGCTACAGATTCTCAATGTTAAAGGAAGGATATCATTTGTCAAGATGCTAAAGCTTCATTTGCTGAAAGCATTAGATGTGATCTTAGAAAACTGACAGTTTAAAAGCTTCTGAACCATTTTCACGCCATACCTAGAATCCATAGGTAAATTTCGATCTGGCAAGTCTATTTAAGAACATGACTCGAAAAGTTAATTTGATGTTGTACAAAACATCTGGTGCAGCCTATTCTATGTTCAATTTCCTTTTCTTGTTTACTAAATCTGTTATAACTAATCTATATTTTATCCGGATTTAGAAATATATTCATAAATCATAGCTTCCATACCATAACATGATCATAAATATAGTCGTAATAAAGCTATAATTAATATCATTATTATTAGAATCATCGTCGTGAAATTAATATTATCATTGCACTGTCCCCAAATGATTACAAGAATCCGTACTTTTATATCATGAATTACAATTATGATCATAATCACTGCAACGTTTACTTCCCCATCTTTAAAAACAACCTTTATGTGTTTTATATGAGGACAACGTTGGCGGTCTTATTGCTGGAAATAGATTTTGCATTGCACATGGAGAACATGGCGAGTACTCATGACGGGATGTTATGTTTTGCCTTCTCTTCACACGCAAAAGGAGGAGAAAAGAAATTACAGGAGCTGTTGACAAAGACTTTATTTCGAACACACTTCCAGACCTGCTAAAGGAAGTACCACTTCCAGACCTGCTAGAGGAAGTACCACTTCCAGACCTGCTAGAGGAAGTACCCGTGACAGTAAGAAGGCACATGTGGTTCATGCACGATGAGTCTCCAGCACATTTTAGTCACATTTTTCGCGATGCACTGAATTACATCTACCATGAAAGATAGATATGGAAGGGATGCATATTCCTCCGACCACAATGCTTTGAATTGGATTATGCAGCAAACATTTATAATGCAGAGACGCATCATCAACGTGAAACCATTCATTTGAAAGAGCCCACCAGTCAATGATCCCTCGGGTGATTGTGTGTGTAGAATCACGCAGAGGACATTTTGAACATTTGTCATGAGTTGCTTTTTGGACATGTGTTTTTATGGATATTTTACCTTGTTTTGGTGTGAGGAACCCACCCCCAAACTTTGTAAAAATATTTTTAAAACCTCTCTATATCTGTCTCTGTCTGTCTGTCTGTCTGTCTTTCTCTCTCTCTCTCTGTCTCTCTCTCTCTCTCTCTCTCTCTCTCTATATATATATATATATATATATATATATATATATATATATAACTATGTCGCGAACCAATAGCAGTGTTCTGTGGCCTAGTTGAGTTATACTGATGCCATAGCTAAAATAATAATTGTTGATCGATGTTTATGGAAACCATAGAATTGGCTTCTCTCTGAGCTACGTGCGAGTCGCTGCTTTCACCTAATCATCATTGGATGACCATTGTCTTCAACGTGACACCTGGAGAGAAGAGAGCTGAGCAGCAACCATCCACTGCTCTTTCATGGAGCTTCTTAGTATTGCAGCTACCCACTTAGCACAAAACATTGAAAACAAAGTGTATACATTAAAAACCTGGCAATACCGAAACCCATGACAAGATATTCACAGCGATTTGTAGTAGAGAATATTTAGCCAGCAATAATCGACTCATTTGGACTTAGGTACATTCGAAGCATCAGTAGACCTGCCACCAAGATGGATAGTCACTAAGATTAGGTTCTTTCTAGGATTGCCTTTAACACCCCTGACCCTTGGTTTTATAGTCTTTCCATAAATATTTACTAAACTCCCGAGATCTGCAGTAGTTCATCTTGCAAAATCACATGAAATCTCTTTGCTTTATATAAGTTTTCAGTGAGGAGACAATGGAACGTGGACCTTTTGCTATAGATTATTTGGTAAGTTACATTTTATAGTCTAAAAGACAAAATTTTGTATTATGTCTATTTATTTAAATGTTAAATTAGAGCGACAATTAACTTTTGATCGGCACTCGTAAGTACTGTTAATAATTAATACTGACAATTTTTTATTCTTTGAATATATATATATATATATATATATATATATATATATATATATATATATATATATAATTTAAATAAAAACAGACCACTTTAAAGTTCCATGTAATAAATTATTTCGCCACAGCCCTTTTAAAGGACTGCAGATCATCAGACTTTACTTCCAAACAAAAAATGAAAAGAAAATTTACACATTTTTGACGGGCCGTATTAAACATATTCAAATTAACGAAGTGAGAAATTGGTGGGGGGGAGATAAGACATTATAAAGGCGTACTGTATGTAGCTTTCTTTGTTTGTTGACAAAATGAGGCACCGTATAGCCTCTAACACATTTGGCTGCTCATTAATAGTGTGTTAAATAATGGTAAACATGCTATCACTCCTCTCTTCACCCAGTTGAAGGTATTACCATTTTATGCTGATAAAGCAGAATGTTTTGCTCGTAAATTATATTTTCTAGTGTGATATATGCATATAACTTCGTTCATGGTTTTTCTTCTATCACTTCAAAGCTGAACCCCCACGAAGCAAATTGTCATGATATAATAATTCTTAAAAATGTGTCTTTGTTCTCTTTAAACTCTATAATAAATACCTTGCTTCTGCTTACTTTCCTGATTGTTGGAAGTTCACTTCTGTAACTCCAGTATATTAGAACCCAAGCGAACTGTCCCTTCTATCTAACTATAGTCAAATTAGTCTTCTACCTCTTTTTGGTAGTGTATTCATCATTATCAGGTCGAACGAGCACAGCATTCCTTGAGACGCTGCTTCCATCCATTCCTGACATTCAATGTTTGGGAACTCATCTATCTGCATTCCGTGTTTTCAATCAGATGGTCAATGTGCATCTTCATTAGACAAACTTGTGTTCTTTTTCCAAGGGATGGTATCCAGAGTAGAACGTCTGCGGCTAGTTCTTCTTTGCTACGCCAACAGTGACCAGTCTTTGTTGGCCTATTGATTTGCTGATGGGAAGTACGTTGTCATAGAGCTGTTTCTTTGTTTGGTAATCTTTCCAGGATTTGTTTAGTGCTGCTCGAAGCATTCGTGTGTAAGCACCATCTAACCTCTTTTCCAGTTTGGCTGTAAGAGTCCAGGTTAAGGAGCCATATACAAGAACAGACTCTACTGTATCTCTGAAAAAAGTTTCTCGTCAGTTTATCCAGTAGCCTTGATATACAGATTTTATTCATTTCATTAAGCGCTCCTCAGGCTTTCCCCCAATGTACTAGAGTCTCTAATCAAATATGAATTGTTAAGCATCCCACGCTAGTTAAATAATATGACTTTCGATGGGTGGACATACTTGTAATGGTAAAATATTTATTATATAATGTAACTTTAAATCAACAGAGAAATATATTTGTAATCCGTATCAGGAAAAGGCGAATGTAGTATGTTTTTGCTGTCGTAATTTTTACTTTATGCTTATCTGTCCTGTTTACTTTTACATATGCCAATTTCCATATTTTAAGAAAACTTCAAAAAGCATTTCAAAACATTTAAGATATTATCAAACCTGTTTCTTCAATGTAGTACATTAAATCTTGAAGTGCTTCTGATTTATGTTGTTAACGACATTTATATTGCTATAATATCAGAAAACCTTGATTCAGAAATCAGTGCATTTGCTACATCAAACCATCTATTTGGCAATTGTAGTTCCCAGAAGACACGTGATTAATATGGAGATACACCGTCCTGCTAAAAGAGTTTTGTATATTTTATAAAAGTAATATATCTGGATGGAAGAGAAGTTCGCGTGATTTCTAAATAAGTTTGGTTTCCTGCGAAACATATATATTTCCTATTAGTGTAAACGTTACGTGTTTAGGAAGGCATTCCTATTTTGATTTTTAAAGGTTTTGTCATCTGAATAATTTTGTTTTTCAATTTTTGAATAAGGTAAGCTGTCCAACGTCCATATTTTATTCTGTTTGTTCAAGTACATTCGACTGTCTCAGTCATTGTGAAGAACTGGATTTTGCGAGCTATATTCTAGCATCTTTTTTTTTTAAAGCTCTGTAATTCGAATCATTCTAAATAAATTCATGCAACGTCAGTTAAATCGAGCTAGAGCACACCGGAAAAGATTGCATCAACTATTTATTTTAGTATATATTTTAGTATATATTTTAGTATATATTAGTATCCTCATTATTTATGTACATACATTAAATGTTCTATGCACAATAGAGGAGAAACATTAATATGGGAATTGTGTCTTTTGTATAATAATGATATCTGGAATTCTAACTCTTTAATGTAAGTCAGAGCTGCGTAGTATTTCGGTGTCATCTACAAATATTTGCCTCACGTTAGTTTTACTTCTATTGTTTAAGATGTGAGAATCGATGCGTGCAGGAAATGCAGGAATTTTAAACAGGGAACAAGTTAACCTACGAGAGAGTTTGGTGCATATGTAACAAATTTAAGATGCTATAATTTTGTTTCTTTATTAGTAATTTGGTGGAGATAATCCTCAAAGGAAATTAGAACTTATAAACCATATCGTTTTTACATCGGGTTTATTTTTTAAAAAGTTACCTATCATTGGTAATAATTAAGTTACATACACACATCCACATATTATTAATACACAGGTTGAAATGTCTTCGGCATGACCTACTTCCCAAAATCTGTATTTCTATCACACAAAATTTTGGTAAGCTTCAGAAACTGATCTGTCTGCTGCATATGTAGAATAGGATCAAGTCTTAATGGCTCTAGGTTATTTTAGGTTATTCTGCTATGTCGGAACAAAAACTTTTAAACAAGCTGTCGTATGTATTGTAAATACATTTTCCCCTCTGAATCTGTAGACAACTAACCTGTATGTAGCAATTATCCCAAGCCCAGCAGGTAAAGTTCATTGTTTTCTTTCAGTTATTAACTTATTGGGAAAGAAAGAAAAAAACACCTTGAGACCATAGAGAAAAAGGTCATGCATGATCTTTTTATCACATTATATATTTTCGATCCTACTGCCTGCAGTTTTCTCGTGTTTTTTTTTTTTTTAAACTGACATGACTATGTTCATTTAATGTATTTTTAGAATAAGCTATATTTGTCTCTGTTGGTGAAATTTGGTGTATACATATTTATTACTTATATTATAATACTTTGCTAAATTATCGATAACATTTCCAGCAGTGGTAATTTCTCGCTTTATTACATACTCATAAAAATTAAACGTTAAACTTTCTTACATTTAGGAATATAAAAGAATTCTTATTATAATACCGACAGTACGACGATCATAGGGAAACGGGAAAAAGAAACTGTGTTCACGATTTTTACCATCAACTCATATATATATATATATATATATATATATATATATATATATATATATATATATATATATATATATAAAGAAATATAGTCTTAAGGTGTGCTATATTTATGGAATAAAGTGCTCAATATCAGAGATAGAGCGTGTGTAAATATAAAAGTGAACATAGAAGTCAACACTTAGAGGCGACAGTCTGTTTCATGCTATATGCAATCGTCAGGCCACGTGTGCTGTTATTTTTCTCGGCTATTTATATATATACGGGTTAGTGGTGCATTGTGGGTATTCTGTTATGGCGGTTATTTCACCGGAAGTCGTTTGTTTATCTATTTAGGTCAAATTATATTGCTTGTTTTTATTTTTGTTTCTTATTTTATTTATTTATTTATTTATTAACGTAGTAAAAATTTGTTTATATCACTTATTTAACAGTTTTGTTTTGGTTTGGGAATTTAATTAAAGTTATTTGTTCAGTTTTGGGGTTGATTGTTGTAGTTCATTCTAAGTATTATTTTGGCGGGATTTATATATATATATATATATATATATATATATATATATATATATATATATATATATATATATATATATATGAAGGAAAAGCTTAACACATCACGAAAATACGGTTATAGATCATTATGACCGTATTTTCGTGATATGTTAAGTTTTTCTAAATTTATATCATATTGGTCTGTAATCTATACATTGAGCTCTCTCCGGATCTATCCTCTTAATATTTTATATTAAAAAGAACCTAGATTATCCTTTCCACTTACGGATTTGATATTATTCTCTCTCTCTCCCTCTCCCCCCTCTCTCTCTCTCTCTCTCTCTCTCTCTATATATATATATATATATATATATATATATATATATATTTCGTTAAATGTGACAAACAAAAAAATAGTTTTTAATTTATTTCTTTACAGCCTTCTTACATTATCCGTTTGGTGGGAGTACAAAGATTTTCCATTTTCTCAAGAGTTTCAACGCTCCTACTGGTTTTCTAAACAACACAAAAATACAAATACATCTTAGTAAGACAAAACATGAAGACAATCTAAGAACACCTAAACCTAAAATAGCCTTGAAATTGGCTAAAGAAGAGAGCAAAAGCGCTTCGGACAATAGACATTATAGAGAATTTGTGTACTTCCTTACAAATGCAAAAATCCTAAGAACGCTGGAAAAAAATAATGAAAACGAAAAACAGAACCGGCTGAAAATTTCTGTTAAGTCAATCAAATTATGATATTCCACTAGGATAAATCCACGTCAAATGTTATTGTGTAAGTCACTGTTTTCAGATATATTTATATAGTATATACATGCACATTTTATATGCTATTATTGATTTTATTAGAAATGTTTACAATAAGTAATAGGTTGGTCTGAGATTTTAATATATATAGACCTACAAACAAATAATATATATATATATATATATATATATATATATATATATATATATATATATATATATATATATATATATACACACACATATATATATATATATATATATGTAATTATTTATTTAAAAAATTATAACATAAATATGTTATAAAATCGCTACATTCATTCCGTATACATTAATTATATATATATATATATATATATATATATATATATATATATATATATATGTAATATTAGTGGTAAATATGCACATACATATGCAAAATATATATACATAGGTGCATACACATACATGTATATTTTTTGAATAAAAAATTCCAAGAGGATAGAATCCAGGTAGAACTCAATGTCCAGAAAAGCGTAATGATATAATAAGAAGGCTTAAACACTAATATTCCATGGTCATACTTTGTAGGTCTGATGAACTGTATCGTATTTACTATTCCAATGGAATAAATTATGACCATGGAATATTAGTGTTTAAGACTTTTTATTATATATATATATATATATATATATATATATATATATATATATATATATATGTATATGTATATAAATTGATTTTTACACGTGATTGTTTTTTATTTCAGATATATAAAGATTGCCATGAGTCATAAGAAAGCAATAACCCGAAAACGAGAAACAATTTATTGTAAAGTTATTGAGTGTTGGTAATTCAACCTTCGCATTTCCAAAATAATACATGAACCCTGCTCACAGAGATATCAAATGCAACTGAAAACAGTGGTGCGATAAAAAGAAAACTAATTTAAAGAATGTCTACATGTGATTTATATAATATTAAAAGGTTAATAAGAAAAGTGGATTGACCAGCAAGAAATCACTTGATGAAGTTGGTGTTGTGAATGTAAATAGAAAGGAAAGATACGGAATATCAGCAAAAAACACTAGGTACAGTAAACGTCTAAAACCAATTATTGTTTTAAATTGGAAGAAGATGTACATGAAAACTAATTTATCAATTTTCATTTTTAGTACTGAATATAGATTTACACTGAACTGATTTGATGGATGAGCTCGAGGTTTCTTTCTTCATGGAGGTAGCCAATCAGCACGACTGAGTAGACAACAGGAAACATAGGAATTCTATTTTCGGTTAGTATTAGGTTGGTGCAAAAATAATGACGCAATAATGTCGTTTTTTGACGTTAAAATACGTCAAAAAACGACATTATTACGTCATTATTTTTGCACCAACCTAATATTTTAGATAGTAAAAATTCACTTCAGAGTTTATGTCAAGGTAAATGCAGAGATTTATTTTATAGTTATAAGCATAATGCTTGAGTGGTACGCTTCACAACAAAGAAGCCTTCAGCTAACCAGTCTGTAATTTTACTTCATGATAACACCTGTTCGCCTATACATCGGCGCAAACGATCGAAGAACAAGTTCTTTCTCATCTGGTGTATTTCCAAAACCTGTCAAATTTATCACTTGTTTCGCTCCAAGTAATATACAAACTCCTTCTCACGTCAGTCGCTTCAAAACGATAAAATAATCAAATAATTCAATGAATAAAAACAGTATAATTTTTACGATGCTTTATAGACTTAACCTGACAGCAAGATTTTTGATTTTTGTTTAATGATGCTAGGTATAGAGATGAATAAAAATATACTCGAAAGTCCCAGAAATCTTTGTATCAATTCAATATATTTTGTGTTGAAAAGAAAGCTATGGGGGTGAAGGAAAAGAAAAAATCGAATAAATATTTTTTTTCTCCGGTTGGGTAACGAAAGGATCTGCTATTTTTCCATAGCTATTTGAAATGGCTTTAAGTATTATTAACTTGAAAAAAAACATACTTTTGGGATCAGTGATCATTTGTAAAAATCTTTTTTTAAACTTGTTATTTTTAGGCACGATAAATTAAATAAATTTTATTTTATTTTTATGCTGATAAATTAAATAAATTATACCAATACAAAATATAAATTGAAAATGGGTGTGAGTAAAGTTTCACACATTATATGGAAGGTAAGTCAATGGCTTTAAGTCAATTAGATATAAATTTACACACATGCAAAAAACTCTTAGGTAAAAATAAAAAAAAATGGAAGTGTGTAATACATACATACATACATACACACACACACACACACATATATATATATATATATATATATATATATATATATATATATATATGGAGAGAGAGACAGAGAGAGAGACAGAGACAGAGAGAGGCGGTTAGAGCAATGATACAATATGGTAAACCGTATGAAATTACCAGGAGGAGATCTATGTCAAAAGACAGCAAAATTATTATTAATTAAAGAATATCAAACACTGAAAATCCCATAGGTAATAATTTTTATTTCATGAGTGCTCTAAAAAAGCTGACCTCAATTTTCAAGACCACAAACAAATAATATATATATATATATATATATATATATATATATATATATATATATCAGGTCATCCCGTAAGTTCTGTCCGAATTTTAACTTTTTGTTAAAATGAACGAAATTTAAAGAGTATTTTATAATGTTTAATGAAGCTGAACATTATTTCTATGTTTAGATACATTTAAACTATTCAAATTTTATTTCATAGAACAATAAAATTAAATTTTGTTTGATTAAAACCCTGCTAACATGGAAGTACCCAAGAATCATTTGAGGCGCATAATGCTTTATGAGTTCAAGAAAGGAAACTCAGCAGCCGAAGCGGCTAGAAACATTCACTCAGTTTATGGAGAGGAATGTGTGAATTAAAGAACTTGCAGAAGATGGTTTGCAAATTTCAGAGGTGGGGATTCACCCTTGAAGATGAAGATCGAACCGGACGTCCAGTTGAGTTTAATGAAAAGCTTCTTGAAGCAGCCCTTGAAGAAAATCCTGCTTTATCAGTTGAGGATTTGACAGTGGTTCTCAGTTCAAACCATACAACTGTTCATCGTCATCTTCAACAACTTGGAAAAGTTCCTAAACTTGGAAAATGGGTGCTTCATGAATTGTCTGAAAACAACCTCAAATCCCGAGTTGGCATCTGCTCTTCTCTCCATTCTCGCCAAATTGTTTCAGCTTTTTTGGATAGACTTGTGACTGACGACGAAAAATGGATCTTTTATCGAAATGTTAAGCATTGTAGACAGTGGCTTGGTAAAGGGGAAAGACCCCAGCCACAGCCGAGAAAGGAACTTCATGGGCAAAAGGTTCTTCTTTCAATCTGGTGGAATAATCCACTTTGAATTCTTACCACCTAATGCAGCAATTAATGCTCAAATATACTGTCAGCAATTAGAGCGTTTGAACCAAGCTTTGAGGAAAAAAAGACATGCTCTAATGAATCGAAAAGAGGTGATGTTTCATCAGGACAATGCGCGACCCCACACAGCAAGAATCACGTCACAAAAGATCGAAGAACTTGGTTGGGAGAAAATTCCTCATCCACCTTATTCTCTCGATCTTGCTCCTTCAGACTACCATTTGTTTCGTAGCTTACAGAATCATTTGGAAGAAGCAGCTTTTGTAACATAGAAAGAGGTTAAAACTGACATTTGTAAGTTCTTCGAATCATTGCCAAAAGAATTTTACAGTAATGGAATTAGTAAGCTTGTTAGTAGATGGAAGGAAGTGATAGATAATCAAGGAAAATACGTTGTTGATTGAATCTGTAATTAAATGTAACATTTGGTCACTTGTTTTCTTTATTCAAAATTCGAACAGAATTTATAGGATGACCTATCACGGCAAATACATGACAATAGCTATAAGCAGAACGAATTCGCTATACGAAGATTTGTTAAACATCATTTTTCTGCTGTAAATTCCGCAAAAAATATAATAATAAACGTATTATATTACAGAAAATGTAAAACCGCAAACCTTGTTGTAACAAATCAAAATAACCCCATCAAATCTAGCCTAGTGATGACTAATATCTGCCCTGTGCCAGACTGTGTTTCTTGTCATTAAACAATTATATCGAACATACCTTGAGTAGACTCTTCATATGTTACTTATCAGATGAAAGTGCCATAAGCAAACATCTAACCATCCATGATTTACAAGATTCCTCAAGGAAAATTCTGATCGAAAACAAAAAATTCTATATAAATCAAATTATCGGAGACATATCGCTATGAGAGAGGCCCTGTATATAAAACATCTCGCTATCAGCCCTCTTCATTCAACAGTAGAAATGGAGTGTTGAATGTTTTGTTAAAAACAATAGAGAGATGCTCACTTGAATTCCAACCGAACCCAACACGCGCTGCTCGGAATAAACGCCCATACTCGTATTTAAAACAACATAAAACACATCTTATACAGTCAAACATGTTCCCCCGCCTCTTCAATCGATTTGAGGTCTTATCATCCTCTGATGATAAAGCTGAATACTTTGCCCGTAAATTCTGAAAGCTTTCTCATTACACATCTGGAGTATCCCTGCCTAACTTCCCACATAGAACTAATTCTTTGTTGAGTGATATGCATATAATCCCTTCCATGGTTTCTGCTATCATTTTTAATCTTAACAAAGCATGTGGTCCCGATGGTATCCCTGTAATTGTCATTAAGAAGTGTGCCCTTGAACTGACTCCTGTTCTCTCTAAACTTTATCATAAATGCCTCGCTGTCTCCTGCTATCCTCTTACTGGAAATCATTGTCTGTTATTTCAGTTTTCAAGAAGTCTGGAGAACCATCCGACCCATACAACTATCGGTCTATTAGATTTCTACCTCTTTTAGGAAACTTCTAGAGGCTCTAATCAATGCTGAATTGGTTCATCATCTGTCTTCGCAGTGCCTTTTCTCAGACAAGTAATACGGCTTTCGTTTTTCCAGGTCAACTGCTGATGTACTAACGGTAATTGTGGAAAGAGTGTATCATGCGCTACATGAAAACAGTGAAGCCCAAGTTGTAGCATTGGCCACCTCAAAAGCCTTCAGGTCTTCTTCGCAAGCTGAAAAGTTACTGTATCTTCGGACGTATTTTTGATCTGATACATACTTCCTTTCAAATCGTGAAATGAAAATAGTCCTGAACGGCCACTCATCTACATCCTTTCGTACTGACAGGGTTGTACCGCAACGCTTCATCCTTGATTCTACGCTGTTTTTAATCTTCATTATCGACGTTTCCGATGACGTCAGCTCTCAACTTGCCATCTACACTGAAGACACTACCATTTACTCTTGCCTCGATAGTACGGCTGATCAGTCCGACAACGTCAAAATGGCAGCTGATGTACACAACGACCTCAAGACCGTTGTTAATGGTGGCAAACCTGGTTTGCCAATTTTAACGACTCCAAAACTAAACTTTTCTCCATTAATAATCTCAGAGACCCCTCTATGCCATGCAGCAGCGTGCCTGATGCTATCCTCCAGGAAAGTAATTCATTGTGCTTTCTAGGGCTAATGTTCTCAATTGACATGAAGTAGAAAAACTATACCGAATTCTTTGTTAGATCAGCTGCTAAGGAAGTCGGTTCACTGTGCCGGCCGAGACTATTTTTCTCTCCAGTATCTATGTGGCATATCTATAGGTCTACCATTCTTCCACGCTTCGAATATTGTTGCAATATATCGTCCATTGCCCCTGCCTTTTTTTCTGGCTCGCCTTGATAAGATCCAAAGAAGAATCAATTGTTGGTCCTGATCTAGCGGCTCGGCTTCAGTCACTTGCTCACCGCGTAAGGTTGCCTCTCTGTGCCTTTTTATAAATATTTTCATGGTAATTTTCCAGTATGGTACCGAGACTGTATGAATCTAAGCGCAACATTAGAGTGTCTGTGAGATCTCATCAAATGACAGTTGATCTAACTAGATGTAGCCATAACTTCTATGCTGACAGTTTCTTGTTTGTGGAAAGGTAACTTTAATCTGCAAAAATTTAAATACAATGTCAATCGGTATCTAGTCCCTCCTGCTTTTTACTTATTACTAATATGTTTCTCTTCCTAATTCTTTAACACACTGCAGCCCCTTGCATATTAGTGGTTGTACTGCTTTGCCTGGGGTGATACCGATTAAAAAAAAAAAAAAAAACTTGAAAAAGATGTTACCGAAAGCGCTTGATATAATGGAAAATACGGATATTTTTTGCCCTATCTTACAGCCCCAAAACGGAAAAAATGTAAGAATCCTGAAAAAATTGAATAAAAAAATTAATTAAATTTTCTTTGACTGTCATTTCACCTTTCTTGGAAGTGACAACATGTTTAAAAGGAACATTACTGCCCATATATATATATATATATATATATATATATATATATATATATATATATATATATATATATATATATATATATATATATATATGGGAAGTAATGTTCCTTATATATATATGAAAATTTCATGTTTGCTACACATGAACATGAAAGAGAGAGCACGCTGAAATTATAAAATTTAAATTTAATTTTTTTTTTAATGCATGTTTTTGTCCAGTCAATTTCCTTTAGTAATTTTTTAATATTTTTGTCACTGCCAAGAAAAGTGAAATGTAAGAGAAATGTAAAGACCTGGGCGCACATTTACTGTTATTTCTTGTCATCAAAGCACATTCTATACACCATCATCTTAGGGAATTAGTTGCTTATCGTATTTTACTGAGTGTCGTTTTGTAAAATATCCCTTTTTGTGTTCATATAATTATTAATTTTCATCCTTCGAGATTTCTCCTATGTATTCCTCTTGGCAATTATAACGGACGATAAATTAAACTTGCCCTTCAAGTTTTAGCTTATTATTTTGTTTTAATGTTTAGAGGTAGTTACAAAAATATATTTAGCTTAGATAAATTCTTTTCAATTGTAGTTGTGATAGAGTTGATAAGTTGAATAATATGTTTCGATTAATTGGGTTTGGGTTAGAATGCTCCAAATGGATAAAAATTCAAATTTTGAACAGATTTGTTACGGTGAATGACAATTCTCTTTAAGGAATAACTTGTTGCACATATATGATGAGGTACTGCCAAATTCATGTTTTTGTTCGCGTATTTTCGAACATTTCAGGTCATTATCAGGAAGGATGATATTGTCAGCTTTATACAAGAAAGACTGTAATAGATTTATCCTGGCATCTTAGCAACTACATTTCAGATTTATATGTGTATCATATAAAACATGTGTAAAGCTATTTTATCGAAATTAACAACACAGACTCCATAGATATTTTAAATGCATTTTAGAGACATTTACAAAATATCGAATTAATTTTATATTTAATGTGGCTTGTTTCATATGTATCATAATGACTTCAAAAATATATATGTTCGTTCAGGGGTGTGAAAGACATCTATTTATATGCATATGAAAAGTCTGGGTAAAGTGAAGATGGCTTAGTGGTAGAAGCTTTGACTGGCACCAAATCGGTTGGATTTCGATCCGGGTTTGAGGCATTCGGTTGTCTAGTCGCACTGAGGAGCTGTGATACAGCGAAACAATATTGTCTGCAAATGATATACATATATATATATATATATATATATGTGTGTGTGTGGGGGGTGGACGATTGTCCCGTCAGATTCGATGTATGAGGGTCTAGAAGATCAGAGCCGACAAGCCAGAGACCAGCACATTTGATTATAGAGGTGAAGTCTTTGTGCAGAACCAATCACACTTTTTGAAGGGCCGAATACAGAGACCTATTGCGCAAATTGCCACAAGGTTCCTAAACTACTCTCTGCAGGTTTTGAGGAGTCACGGTGGATGAGTGGATTGCGGCTCGGATTGAGCAATCGGAGAGCCAAGTTCGAATTCCAGTCTAATCCATTACATTCTCTTACGTGCTAATACCCTCGGGAAAGGTATTAATCCCATTCTTCTCACTCCAGCCATGGGTAAATAACAGGACAGACTGATTTCTATAGCCTTGGTCTGGGAGAAGGACAACTCTGTATTCCATGTTTAAAATATATATATATATATATATATTTCGCCGATAAACAAGCGTCATCAAAAAATGTGACTTATTTCACAAGGAATCGAAAAGTTATTGACCTTAATCGTTTGAATAATTTCTATTAACTTCAATTGTATCGTTATAAAAACAAGAAACCGGAATGCATAAGTTGGAAAGACTGTCTAGAGGTTTTAACAGTCATATGACATTAAAGGCAAGGGCAACATGAGGCTAAAGACTAACATAACGATTCTTTTTTTGGGTGGGGGTGGATGGCAGGTCAGAGACAAAGATTCAAAAGTTATTTCAATCAAGAAATTTGTGAAGAGATATGAACGCCTAAGTTGTGAAGGATCATCCCCTAAAGAAGAATACAAACCACACTTTTAATGAATTATGCTAAAATTTTATTAGAAACACTTGTGACCAAAATCTTTTGAAACACCTTGGTAAATTAATTACTTTTGTAAATTTTACCTTCAAATCAAAATTGAATAGCAGTATACATTTCTCAGTACATGACCATTCAGGGCTAGAAAATAAATTTGTTGCATTTCCGATAATACCGTATAGTGAATGAAAGAGCATCTTAAGCATAGTGATGCAGGAAAATGTCACCTTTCAACTCTTAAATTAGCAAGCACTTTATTTTTCTTTTCTTTTTTTTTAAAAGTGATCTTTGTTATTAAGAAAACTGCAAAATGTCAAATTATGGAGTTAGTAATTAGTGTCATTGCCTTTAACTCAAATAATTGCCTCAGGTTGATGTATTAATTGAACAAGTTCTAGATTCCCCTATTTTGTTGGGGCTTTTTTTTCTTTAGTTTTGTTGTGGATTCCGGGTTGAAATCCGGTACCAATAAATAACAAACGCCAGGAATGAATATAGGAAAATAATGTATTAAGGTAATAATACAAACTGGTAAAGCAGGTTAGTAGTTCCAGGAATATGTGTTAGTAGCAAAATATATATACAGTCTTTGGTATTGAAGTATCGCTGTATGACTTCTTAGTCTACGTGCTCCCTCACTGTAACTCTGACAATACTGTTACCTCACCCTCACTCTTCCGGTTACCTACAACCTTTTACTCTGTCACTCTGGACACGACTCGACTCCTCGGTCTTGCTCTCGACTCTTCCCGTAGCCGTAGTATATGTATATACTGGGTGAGTACATTTGTGTAAAAAATGGTTCAATTATATTGAGATCAGGATTTTTAAATGGCCAGTCATTCAAAAGTTCTACGTCTTCATTCACAAGAAACGATTTTGTTCAACATGATGTCTTGCAAGGAGGACCATCATTTTGAGAAACCTTTTCATCCTCCTAGTCTAGCAGGATATTAAGTTTCCATCAACTTTTTCTAAGTTTCTTTTAACGTTGATTTTGATGTAACCCCACACGATTACGTGTCGACGACCAAATTTTACAGTGATTGTGGTGTATCTTGCATTGTGAATTTCTCTCATTGGTTTTACCTACATATACTCTTGCATTAGAGTGTATCTCTACTTTGCATTTATCACTAAAATTGCTTTTCCCACTTTTCAGAATGGCTATGTTAGTTGTTCATTTGACCACTTTAATCTTATATTTCGTTGGGTTTTTTGGTTAGTTACTTTTTCTGCTTCATATAAGTTCTAATTGTTTTTCTTTTCGAAATACACTTCATAATCTATCAAGTGAAACCTCATTGTTAAGACTGTAGTTACTTCTCACTTGTCTCGCTGCTAATTGTTGATTGTCTGCCGACACTCACACTTTCTTTTATGTCACTTGTCTAACATTTCTTATCCTCTATTTTTTGTACTTAAAACATTCCCAGTCTTAGCCAAACATCCTTTGGTTGGTTTTAACTGTTTTTAGAAATTCTCAGCCAGCGGACTATCTATTGTTGTCATCTTTCCTTCAAAATCTCAACCATCATTTTTATTTCTGCAGAACTATTAGCTAATATTCAACAACAATGATTTCCCAAGGCATATTAAACTAATGCTAATAAGAGGGAACAATTCCTATATTGAAATGTCCATATTATCATTACTTACATAGGTCCAATAGTTTTGCATCGATTAACGCCGTGTATTTTATGTTACGTGAGACATACGAAATGCAGCAGTTCATTTCACCACTTTCACTCCTAGCAAGAGAATAAAGCCACTAAGACGAAAGGGGGGGTTGCTGAGTTTGAGAGAATGTGAGAAAACGTATTAATGCGAGAGAACAATAAAATCATTAAAAAGAAGATAACGATTGATATTCCATTTAGATCTTTGAAGATCATCGAATTTGACTGGAAAATAAGAAGCCGGAAAGTGTTCCACAATAGAAAAGTGCAAGAGAAGAAAATGTAATTTACGGTTGCATCTAGAAATTTTAACTCTATAATTGTATCATTAATTTATATAATTGCCGTCAATCTAGTAGTATTCTTACATTCGTAATCTCTCTATAAAAAGGGGAAAGCTCATCACAACAATTGTAAGGTGAGATGCTTAACCTATTCTGAGTTGATCAAAGACTCTAGTATATTGGTAAGAAGTAGTCAAAAGCTAACCGGTCGATAGTTAAACGGATCAGATGGTTTCGACTGGGTTCCTAAAGACTAACTATAGAAATTAATTTTCAACAAACAGGAAAGGGAGCCAAACATTAATTGCAGAATCTAAAAAAGTATCCAATTCAAGAGCACATTTCTTAAGCACTATTTCAGAGGTACCATGAATTTCACATACTTTGTACAGATAGAATTTAGAGGGGATAACAGAAACCAAGGAGTTATATGCATATATTACTTAATAGAGACTCAGTTCTAGGCGTAATCCAAGCAATGGTACACCAGATGAGTCAAGGCTAGAATCGAAGTGTATTCACGAGAAAAACATTCTGCTTTATCAACATAAGATATTAAGACATCAAATTATGCGAAGAGATGAAATATAGTAAATTTACCCTTATTTAGCACACTGTTACAGAGACACTAGTTGTTACATGAATCAAACATGTTAGAGGCTATACAGTGCTTTATTTTATCAGGAAACAAATACTTAGCATCTTTAAGGACATGTTTACAATTATAATAAGATCAAGGAGGCGTCTGATGTGATCGGAACTATCACGCTAGTAGAGCCGGAAAAGGTGATTCTTGTAGGCTTAGTGGCTGAACAGACATATATGAATCAAGAAGATTGTGGTTTCACTTAGTATTTTAAGGAAGGCACAAAAGCATCGATGTGAGCTTTAACCCGAAAGGAAACTAAGTAAGGTTAAAAATATCAATCTTAAGCTACCATTTCCTTTTGCAGAGAGCTGATTGGCAATTCCAGTTGGAGGAAGATATGAATCCAAATCTCCCCTCCCAGCTATGGGTTAATTAATAAGACTTGCATCACTAAATAATTTCCCACTAAAAATCCTTACAGTCTAAAAATAACTTTATGACATATTTAAAGTCATAATGTTATTTAATTAAAGATCAACAAGATTCTTCTGTATACATACAGAAACTTTTGTTTCTATTAGATCATCGCAAATGTTCCTTCTAGACTAAACAATTAAACACATTTTACATACTCTCAAAAAAAAAAAGCCATTTCTTTGAGAAGTATATAGTCGCTATTGTTTTTAACAGTTATCTACCACCGTTCTACTAGCTTGTTAATGGGATTTTCGTAGAAACCTCGTGTTTTTTGTTTAATGGAGGAAGGTTGTGAGGTAGATTTTGATTGGCTATACAGTCAACTTTTTTGGTAGTGTGAAAGAAAGTCGAAGGTAATTATCTCTCTATAATCCTACGGAACAGAGAACCACCATCATTGAATGCACACCGCTTCAGGCAACGGCTTATGCACATTCACAATTTCCAGCTGCATTTGCGTCAAACGTTATCATAAACGATCCATTTTTCATCGCCTGTGAAAATTCTTCCCAAGAGCGGCGGCTCTTTTTAGACACGTAACAGCAACGAAATGAGCGCTGAAACACGATCGAGTTCCGTCAGAGAATGGGACACAGACGTATTGGATACGAAACCAAATCTCCTCAAATGGCGAAAGGCTGTTGAGTTATCAATTAGAAAACATTTTGTCGAAAATTTCAGTTCATTCTCCAGTATGGCTAGTAGAGGGTCTTCATCCACGTCGGAATGTCACCCGGGGCGTAGTTTGTAGTTCAGGTTAAAATCACCCTGACGAACTGATTCTTGACCATCTGAAGAGCATAACCGTCTGAATGTTTTCAGTCGCAGTTCCGATACTTATTCCCTTTCGAAATTCATAGGTCAAAACATGATATAAGTACAACTTTTTATACTCCAATATTAAGTTATTTCTTTGTGGATCAAACGTCAACATTCAAAGTCTGACACACAACTGTCCGGTGTAAGGTTTTAATCGAGAACACACCAGAAATTAACACCAAAGCAATCACCAGTGTCAAATTACTGTCATTTTATATTAGGAATGAAAATTGAGCACGAACTTATGCAAGAATTTCATAGATTATTAAAATATCAGTGTAAGATAAACACAACATTTAAGGTTTTCTAGGGAAGATTAATATAAACACAGATTTTAAAACCATTTTGAAATCGATTGAATTCCTTGAAAAATATTTAATAAACGTAACGTATATACCTGTATCATTTTTAGAGTTCATTATCCTACAATAAATTTTCACATATGAAAATAGACATTCAATATTCAGTTCAAATTGCAAGTTTAAACTTTCAGATTCAGAAGGTTAATTGAAAAGGTTAATTTAAGTAAGAAAAAATAAATTAATTAAAGTTTTCAGGAATTTATCTTTTAAAAATATATACACCTTTAGGCTCGGTTTGATATTTATTGAGATATAAAATTAATTAAGGAGAATTTACGTCAAAATATTTTCAGAAAGTTATCTATCCAAAGTAATCTTTTCATATCAGTCATGAATGAATAGATATGGAAAGTTCTATTCCAATTTTGAATCATTTGGATTTTAGGAGCTTGTTGAAATTAAAGCGAAAACGTAGCAATAAACATTTTTCAAATTATTTCTCCCTGAGTGTTTGGTTACAATTGTCATTAACTGAAATGACAAAATTGTAAAAAATATATATAAATAAAACACTATACGTTAGTCTTTCGAAAAGATTTTTCAAAGAAATATTTTTTTTTATCAATACAAAGTTTTATATTGGAATGGGTGAACGGAAACAAACAGCTGAAACGATACTACATCGAGAAACTCTGAAAATCGAAGTTTTAAATTTTAATTTTTGTAAAAAAGAAAAAAATTAAAAAATAGATAAACAAATAATTTATATGTATATCTTATATAATAAATATATTTCATATTATTCTTATATGTTAATTTCCATTTATATATCTTTTTCTTTCAATGTGACATGTCCTTTCAGAAGGTGGACATCATGAGTCACGACAACGTACTATGTTCTAAGTGAGATGTATTAAATTTTCAAATTATAGAATTAATTATGAAAACCTTGTTTGCTTCCCTTAAAATACTGTTTATTTACATCTTTTAAAGGCTGTGATCGAAAAGCTAAATCGGTTACCAATTTCACGACGGAAATTGACTTTATTTTCATATCTAAGCAATTTAATTATGAAAAGCCATCAACAAAACTCTCACTGATTTATGAAGTTCACAAAATTGTATATGCAAAATAAATAGCAAAAGTTATTTTAAAAAGTCTGTTAAAATTGTTTATGCAAATTAAATATATCCGTAACACAAAAAAACTATTAAGTTCAGCGTTTCAAGCGGACACAAGCATAAACAAACTAACATAGAACATGATTTGATGATATCAGTATCCCTAAAATTCGAGAAGCCACTAGGATGCAGGGGGTTACAGAAGATTTGGGGCGAGAGCAGATAGGAGTGATAGAAGAAAGGATGAGGAGAAGGATAGTGAATAGATCACGGTAACTGGAGATGTCGATTGACATTACATTTGAATAGTTGGAGATTATAGCTCTGAGGGAAACAGTAATAGGGAAGGGTGTTCCACAGTCGAGAGGTGTGAGATATGAAGCTATTGGAGTAGAAGAGACGGCTACATTTAAAAGTTTCTACAGTGAAAGGGTGAGAGCGGGATACCAGCCTCGTAGGGCGCTTGAATTCATGAAGTCTGGGAACCAGTGAAAGCAGCTCATCGCTGCAATTACCATGAAAGTACTTGTCAAAAAGACAGAGAGAGACGACGGCGCGTCTGTGAGAGAGCAACTGTAGACGAGATGCCAGATAAGGGCCAATTATATTACATATCCCCCTCTGGATCTTGTCAAGAACTCCGAGGTAAACAGAAGGTGCACCAGAGCATATATGGCAGCAATACTCCATGCAAGGGCGAATGGTTGATTTGTATATTTGAAGTATCGATTCCGGGGAGACAAGGTTAAAAGTGCCAATTTTGTCCTATTATTTTTAAAGTTTGAATTCAGTTTTCTTTCCCCTAGACGAACTGCCAGCCAAGGCACAAGAACTTAGTTTTTTTTTAGCTGTACCTGGAGAAAGATAAATGCATGCCTTTTTCAAGGGCGAAGTGTACGAAACATATACTGTCAAACTCAAATGCCGACAGTGTCTGTTTCATTCATCCACTCATTTTATTTTCTACCCCGGGCACTTATGCACCCTAAACATATTTAAAAAAAAATGAAAAACTCTCTCTCAATATGTATTTACTTTCAATATTATGCCATCTATTGCAATATGACAAATTGTATCTATAGTTAAAGATTGCCATTTTTAAGTCATATCGTTTTGTATTTCTTCCTACCAAAATTCGGCTTACGGTAACATCACGTTGTAACTATTGTTTTCCATACGACCACCGAAGTTAAGCAACGTAAAGCCCACTCAGTACCTACATGGATGACCGCTTTGGAATACCAGGTGCTGTAAGCTTTGGTGTGCGGTTGATGTAATGGATAATGGCTTGGAATTGTTAATCGGAGAGCCGAGATCCAAATCCCGTTGGGTTCGTTCTATTAACCTTGGGAAAGATATAAATCCAAAAATCCAACTCTTCTTCACCAGTTTATTTTAATTAAAACTTTTATCCCCTAAATCAATATCTAAAAAAAAAAAAAAAAAAAAAAACAAACTTACATTTTAAAAATATTTTCTGGCTTTAAATAACTTGCAATGTAAAAAAACGAATCAATAAACCTACCAAAACTATTAGGTTGGTGCAAAAATAATGACGCAATAATGTCGTTTTTTGCCATATTTTTAAACGTAAAAAACGACATTATTACGTCATTATTTTTGCGCCAACCTAATAATTAAAATTAAAATTACTAATATTTTATGAAAACTTGATTTCGATACCTTTGTAAGATGCAGGAAATATAAGGTGCTGTAGCGCGGTGCTGAATATATTGTCCGATAACGTTAAAGAGCATCAGCAGTCGTCTACAGAAAAATTAAAACAAGAGAAAGAGAAACACAGCGACTAACCTGTAAGAAAAAAGTCTTGCAATCGAGTGCTCGTTGTGCACTGTTGATTTTGCATTTTGAATGCTTTCAATTTAATATATTCGAATTTATTTTTGCTAAAAGTTCCCCCCATACAAGGCCCAAGATCCACTAAAGGATAATTAATGAGGTTGCTGTATGGACGTAAGAGGAGAAAGTAAGTGCAGATTATGAGATTGATAGGTAAATTGACTCGAGATAGGGAGAGGTTAGGAGTGTAGTGATTAGAAAAGCCTTGAATCTGGAGTCTGTTCCGCAAAGAAACGGTTCTCGTGAAGAAGCATCTTGAGTAGGATTTCTATCAGTGAAGGAAATGAGAGTGATTTGATCCCGTATACATGTTACGGCGTGTCTTAGCAGAAAAGGTCGGCACGGGTAGAACTAAGGAATCTAGCTCGTCTAAATATCTGTCATGAAAATAAACATAGAGCAGCGATCCGCTTGCGATGTTGCGTCTGTGAGGAAAGAAGTTGTAGAATGGTAAATAATTAATCGGCCACAAGGCCTTGTTAAATGCTTTTGAGCTCTATCAAGGCTGGAAAGTAAGGGTTGACAGCACCAACCCAGATATGGCAATAATACTATATTTATGGTTTGATCTGACTTTTGTAAAGATAAAGTATGACAGGAGGATTTTTTCTAATTTCTGGAATGGGAAAACGAACCAGCATCTTTTCCGGTATATTGTATATCCTTCTTGAAAGAGAAAACTATCCGGAAATCTAAAGCATTTAATATATATATATATATATATATATATATATATATATATATATATATATATATATATATATATATATATATATATATATTAATAGTTTTTTATTGTCAGTTAAATTTTAGTGCATTCAGTTAGATAATCATATTTAATTAACCAAAAATAAATAAAAACAGAAGAAAATATTATTGTTCTAATTTCCTGAAGCTAATCCTATCGAATAAGACGTAATTCTCAATATTGTTTTATTCATGTTTATTATATTCTTCATTTCTCCCTATCAGCTTTAATGTTCTTTACCTGTCTTCTAGTGTCTTTTCCTGAGCCTTTAAAAAAATTAGACGCAAAAAGTGCTTTGCGAATAACATTAGTTTATCATCTTTTAGTGCGTATGCATAGATCAATAGATTGAATATTTAAAAAAGAAACATTATATTTCTCTATTGTTCATTATCAGCTCTTCTGTTCTCGCCTGTTGAATGCATTTGCTTACAAAGATAAGAAATAAATTAATGGAAAAGTGTAATCGAAAATGATGGACAGTTTTTTTTTTTTAATTCTCTTTTATTTCTTTCATTTACTGATTTTTTTTACTTGTTTATTCATTCCTGCTTCATTATTACACTTCATAAAATTCTTCTGTAGTTCAGTCTTATAATATTTACCTCTTCATTCAATTATCTCTTCGTTTCCTCGTCTTGTTTTCTTTTTTTGTCTTTTATTTTATTTCAGTTTATGCTTTTTCGAAAACAACAATACATTCAGCTTCAGCATATTGTTTCATTAGTAATAATATATCTTGAATTCAGAGTTCAGAGATAGAAGGCATATTCGTTCACGTGCAAAAATATAATTACTGAAAACCTTTGTAGTCATGATTTACGACATTCCAACTTAAAAACGTATTCACAAATACGCATGAACAAACAATTGTTCTATTGTCTTTTATATCGGCAAAGCGAGCTGAAATCGAATTTCTTTTTACACAGTTTCTCAAGCAGTAATTTCTGTTCACTAAATTTGAAATTTCAGAATCAGTTTGAAATATGATATCACCGCGGCAACTGTTCTGTGTTTCTGTAGAGTTATTTTATCACTTTTCTGATTTGCTGATTTATTTCATTTCTACATGATTAATAATTATCGAAAAAAATCATGAGAATCATCTTTAACAAATCACCAATGAAATAACGCTTTCATCTGATAACAACTTCGGATGCAATGATAATAAATACAACTGGATATTCAACGAAAATGTTGAACAAATAAGACAAGTTTGTCGCTGGTTAGCTATAAAAAAAAGTCAGTGAATCTCATCTCATATACAAGTCTCCCGAAGTCACTGATCTGTAACTTGCACAAGATATACCCCCTTATGTGTTCAGGTAAAAAAACAGCAAAATTTTCTATCTCTATATACGGGAGGCTTTTTTCGAATAAATAACCCACTAATTTGCTTTTATTCTAGACATTTTCAAATTTTCTGTTTTCTCATTGATGTTTGAGAATTATCTTGATTAGCTGATTATTGATTATGTTGCTTAATTATATCCAGCTAATTTTCCAGCCAACTTTTGACATTTTCAAGTGGGTTATTTTAGTGTCATTTAAAGTGGCACAAAAATCTACTTCTATTCACTGACATATTTCCAGGCTTTTAGCTTCATATTGGGTTTCTTTCTTTGCTATCAGTTTGATGTGATCTTGTCTCAATCTATCCTCCATAAACTCCCCCAAAGAAATATACGTTTCAGGACACCATACAAAGAGCATCTTGCAGAATCAGTAAAAAAACAAAGAACAATTTTTTGAAAGTAATAACATTGCCGCAAGTAGCAAACCTTACAAACGACAGATCATCAGTCAAATCACAAGGCATACACTTTCCTATTCTCTTCACTTTCTCCATTTCCGCCAGATATTTCCCGATTGTTATATATGCTTCCTTCAATTTTCCCCACAACGCCAGAATATTTCTTTCGGCTATGTGCCCTCAAGGCTCCCCATCTTTTTGCATTTCCAGCGGTGACTTGTGACCAATACCGGGATCATCTTGGAGATTTAGATCACCAGAAAGATATTGTTTGAACCCATGCTGCAATGAATCATTCTTAAACTGACACCTGCCTCCAAGCGCTGTTGTGAGCTTGGATGGCTTCAGCTGCTTTGAACTCATGGAGCATAATGATATCTAAACCACGTTTATTGATATTTACTCTAATGTCCGAAAAAAAAAATGCGAAAATTCAGCACCCGAAAGAGAAGACGCAGTGCTTTATAATGATATATAAATGTAGGTGTAAACTGAAAGGAACGATGCGTAAAAAGTAATAATACTATTGCAACGCAAATATAGCCATTCATTTTGTTCCGAATATATATATATATATATATATATATATATATATATATATATATATATATATATATATATATATGATCCATGGATGTGTTTATACTCATTCCTAATTGAACTTAAATATTTATACATTATTTAAGCATAAATTTCAACATGCCTATTCGGAAAATAGTTTTTAAATTTAAGGGTTTCCTAACATGCATTTGTTTTATTGATTTCGGTTTTAATTAAACTGCAATCAATAAAACAAAGTTGCATCAAACAAAACCTGACCAAATTCCCACTTTAAAAATGTCTGGTATGAAGAACATTGAGATGAATATTTACAGAAATCCGTTTCGAGGAAGTCAACGTTCAGTTCGCACCGGGAGAATCGTTGAACCCATCAAGAGAAATCCACTAAGAAATATATGCAAGATGACAAAAGAACTTTATATTTTGTATATATATATATATATATATATATATATATATATATTGACTTTAATATTAACTTTTATATTTACGTACGCTCTATCTAATATTTACCACTATATCCTATAAATATATCACACCTTAGAACTATATATATATATATATATATATATATATATATATCCGAAATATACAGGAGGACTTTTGCAACCTATTTTGTGAAAGAGGATTTAGGCTTAAAACAGTACAAAATTTGACAATGACAGCTGCTCAAATACCTTAAAACAAAAACGACTTGACAGAGGGGAAAATGGTGGAAGAGATACAGGGTCAGCCGACAAATGCTAGGTTTTTCACTGGGATGACTGTGTTCGACGACCTAAACGAAAGTTTAGTTCACTTCATCAGTGAAGAAGTATTACCGAAGTATTTTTTTTAATCATTTCACATTAGCAAGGCTAAAGAGAATGAGAAGACAAAGAATATGGAGGATTGAAGAAAGGACAAAAATAAGAAGGGGTCAAGAATGTAGAATATGGCGATTGACGTTGAATTTAAATTTTCGAAGAAGCAAGTAAAAGAAAGGGTGTTCCACAGGTGGAAATTGCGAAAAAAGCTGTTGGAGGAGAAATGGTTGTTGCACTTAGCTATTTCAACAGTAAAACGGAACCTATTTGTCAATCTAGTAGCAAGCTTAAACTCATATAGTCGGGGCCCGAGGGAAAAAAAACTCGTCAGAGAAGTTGTAATGAAAATATCTGTAGGAACGCCACGTCACGTCGATGAGAACGTGACGGAAGTCAAGATGCATGGTCAGGATCGATTATGTTACAGAACCTTCTTTGAATTTTCTCTAAGAATCTCGAAATGTACAGCAGGAGCACCAAACCAGATATGCCAACTGTAATCAATGCACGGACGAATGGCAGATTTGTAAATGTGCAAGATTTAGTAGACGAAGGAATTGATTCGATATAGTCATTCCACTTCATCTCAATAGAAAACGCCAAGTAGGCGTAATGTGTCGTTCTCCTGGAGTTTAGCATCAGCCATGTTGTTGGCGGACAGAAATATGTTCTCTGTGGTGATTAAATGAATGTGGTTTTGTTTTGGAGGCGTTCAGATTTACAAGCCATTTCTTGTTCAAGTTCATCACTAATTGGAGGTAATTTACAAGAACAGTTGTCAGGTTTATTTTGTCAGATCTGACAAATTTGCTACTGAAACGAGTAAATGGTAGTGTCATCTGTATAAATACCTAGCGGGGAGATCATTGATGAAAATCAGAAACAGCGTAGGTCCCAGGATAGATCCCTTGGGGATACCCGACTTCATCTGAAGAAACAGGAAGTGAGCCTCTTCAACACGACCTTCATTTCAAGAACGATTGGATTAAAGCAAATATTCCTCCTGAGATAATGTAGTTTGTAAAATATTTGCAAAAAGTATAACAATCAACCCATAAATTTCATTAACAAAAATGTTTTATGATGAAATGAATAATAGTTAAATGTAAATGCCGCAAAACGTATATAGGAGATTGCACCACTAATTCCCCAACATAACACGAGGTCATTTACTGCATTTCTATTCGAAAGTTTCAATGTATTAGGTTGGTGCAAAAATAATTTAGTTTTCTAACATATGTTACTATGTGAAAAAACGAAATTATTTTTGCACCAACCTAATATAATATTCGATTTATATGATCAAACTTCACCACTCCAAAGAAGGAGTTGATGCAGAAGAATCAATACTTTTGGCAAAATAAACACATCGTTCTCCATCATCAGATTACTAACTTAAATGATGTATTTTTTTTATCTAATAATATTTTTCTTATGTACGGATATCCTTTCGGAAATGCGATTGTTCATAAATTGGTCAAAAATCATGTTGTACTTAATTTTTTCAACCAATAAAAGAATCGAGAGCCACTCAAGGTAGATGTGTAATCAATGTCTTTTATATACGTAATAATATCAGATCAGGATATATAAGATAAATAAGGTTTAACTCTAAGCTTGGAGCGGTAGTGATTGTAGGGCTAAGAGAAGCAACCTCTCGGCTGTCTATTCCGCAAGGCAGAACTTTCTACTTATCAATGGAATACGAAGGAAAATAAGGATGGATTACCCCTCCACCTCCGTAACTCCCATGTCGGGTCTTAGATTTGAAATAGTGGAACTAAGGAATGTAGCTCGTCAGAACATTTTCCAATGAAGTAGGATGAAATGGGTGTTAGCATGAGAAGCATATTAACCCCTACAAGTCCGCGGAAAAGGTTTTTGAACAATGTCAAGGATGAAGATAGAGGACTGAGTAGTTTGAAACCAAATATTATGTTTGATTCAACTCTTGCAAACTGCATGGCAGATGAAGTCAAGTACTTTCTAGAGAGGGTATCAAGTGCCGTCTATTTTTCCAGCATTTTTAGCTATGGAACGTATATATGCCTTCCACTTAATGTCCGATTGATAATGTAACTATTCATCGGGATTGGTGAAAATTCAGTGTCTATTCGGAAATGAAAGCTTACTAACTTAATTTTTTGTGGTATATATAATGGTATAAAGCCGTTGTTTCCCCATTGAACTGATAGAGGTCTGTAAGTTTAGAGATGAGTTTCCTGATTTTTGGCAATGCACACATAAAATGTGGTATCATCAGCATAGATGTTTATTACAATTTCAGAATTTTCTTAGGCAGATCATCAATATAAGCAGTAAGATGGTAGGACCGTTCAGTGAGCTTTTTTTCACGTCTGCGTAGATCTCATAGGTTTCTGAAGTAAGATCACTGATTTACATTCAAGGAACTACTTGACGGAAAGAACTTGGTGACTGCAAAGACTCTTCCAGAGATTCCAGAGATGAAGACTTTATACCAAAATCTATACTGATTGTCACCCAGAAGATTGTTCCTATTGAGGGGATTAACATCCTCCCTGGCGATCATAGACACAAAGTGTTTACTGATAATAATGAGACTAATGGTTGATTAAGACAGGGATGAGCACACTCCGGCATTGGAAATAGGGCAGACAGGTAGTTCCTTCCATAGATTTGGGGAATATTTCCGTCTTTCAAGCAGCGGCTAATCAAATTTGGTAAGATTGGAGATAACTTTTTTATTCGGACCAGCAGCTTCGTAGACTTATCCAGACAAGTAGCCTTCGTTGAGTTAAATAGATGTGTATAAAATGCCCATTCTGTGATAGTGATATAACAGCTTGCGCGCCGTGAAAGGATGGGAAGTCAGGTAAATAATGTACCATCTCGTCTAGCGTGAAGTTACGTGCAAAGTTCTTTACAAAGCACATAGCCTTATCCGGTGAGCATGAAATAATATTGGAATCTGTTATAGTAGTAGGCAGTAACATTTTACTTCTATTAAGCTTTGTATTTGAGATTTTCCATAACTCACGTGAACTAAGTCTTTTGTTTTCGACTTTGGCTTGGACTGACTGTGCATAGTTATTGTTTGCATTTTCCAGAAATCTCTCGTACTGATTGCGGGCAGTCCTGAATGCAACAAGGGTTACGCTACAATGTTCCCTCGGAAAAAGATGCATGGTTGCAAACATGCGATTCACATGACTCAAACGATTAATTATTTTCTCTTTCACAGGTGCGAGTCGAATGTTAAAGCTATTGTTAATATAAGCAGTTTCCATATAAGGATATTTTTAAAATATTATAACCATAAAATGTATATTGTTCTTAACATTATATATTATATTTGTAATGTAATGAATTGCGATTCGGACTGAGAAATAGGAGAGCCGATTTCGAATTCCAGTCGAGTTTATTTCATTTACTTACTCGCAAATACCACTGGGAAAGATATGTACACATTTCTTCTCCCCCAACTAAGAATTCAATATTAGGAGCAAAGTAGACCCTTCAGCCGAGTTTGTTAACCAATCTAGGAGAAGGACAACTTATTCAGTACAAGCTCAACATGGAGTTGACAACTCTGTCCCGTAAAACCAAACAACTTGCAATGGAAAAGCAACATTGCCTAGTGCACTGAGAGCTGTGGTCTCATACTTTCGCGGATGGGGAGGGTATGTGATTTTAGTGTGCGTGTATTCTTTTTACTTCAAACGATACCCAATATATTTTTAGCTAAACATATATTAATTAAATGTATTCTAATTAAACCAATAATCGAGAATTTTCTGTCATGTTATCTAAAATTGATGTAAGACAAAAGTTGTTCCTTGTGATAATAAATAATTTACATTTAATAATAATTTAAATAGAATTATACGTAAAACTGCGTATACGTATGCATGCATTTTATTTAGTTATTTTTAAATATGTATAATTTTAACCGACTAAAACAGACACAGGCTAGTGTGTAATGAAAAGTGCAATTAAGGCAGAACTTACCAAAGTTTTCTAATTTAAAAGACATCATAGGTATTTTTAGGTTACATTTTATATTTCAAAGGTAAAGTGAAGCCACGTAGGAATTAAAAACCAGCTGTTAATTAAAATTAATTACTATAATTGTTTCAATATAAATAAAGATCAAAATAGAAATAAACATATCCACTTTCTGCTTGAAATTATGCAGAAGAAAAATCAACAGATATATAAATAAATACACAGATATGTATTTTTCTCGATACAGCAACGGATATATAAGCAACCGGATGTCTAGCCACATTGATGAACTGTGATACAGCGAAAACAGGCCTGTATGTGGATGACCATTACATCTGTAAACAATACGTTAGAATTTCCCTTTCTATCTGACGTACGCCGATAGCATAGGTTGTAGGATCTCCGATTGACGCCAAAACTGTAGGATTTCAATTCCGGCATATAAGCAACCGGTTGTCTAGCGACACTGAAGAGCTGTGACACAGCAAAACTGGCCTGTATGTGGATCACCATATTAATGATTAATATATATATATATATATATATATCTTATAAGAGTTTAAAAGAATGCGTTTCATCATATTCAGAGCTATATATCTCTTTGAAAATGACGGAACGCATTATTTTAAACAGATATTTTTCGTCCAAAACATCTTCCGAAAAATTTGTTGTTACAGCAAGAATCAAAACGGTGACACAGAAAAAGGTAGACACGGGGTGTAAGTAATCCATATTTAAACATATTTAATTTCTGTAGTACAAGCGTTTATATATATATATATATATATATATATATATATATATATATATATATATATATATATATATATATATATATATATATATATAATTATTTATTTAAAAATATGATTTCAACTCGCTACATAAGAGGTCTCATCTTTCAAAACAAGAGCCGAAAACTTCAAAATAATATTTGAATTAACTTGAGTTAGAGTAGGCTCTGTTCCATCTTCAAGCGAAATTTTCTGGGGAATCGCTTGAAGATGGAACAGAGCCTACTCTAACTCAAGTTAATTCAAATATTATTTTGAAGTTTTCGGCTCTTGTTTTGAAAGATGAGACCTCTTATGTAGCGAGTTGGAATCATATTTTTAAATAAATAATTATATTTATGCTCTACTTTCGTATCGAGCACTATTTTTTAAAAATAATTACAAAAATACTAAGGAACTTTGGATTATTTACCAAACCAGTTTCCTTCCTATTTTCTACAATATTTTCACACACACACACATATATATATATATATATATATATATATATATATATATATATATATATATATATATATATATATATGTACGCAAAATCGATAAAAATGTGGCAGGATGAGAAAAATGTTTGATATATTTTATTTTATATGCGCAGTACGTTGTGGAAATCATCAGTGATACAGCTAACATATTCAGTTGTGTGGATATGAGTTTGTGGCCCTGGGTTTCACGCTTTTGTGATCATCAGACAAACTGGTTTATTTTTGAAAAATTGAATCTATTTGCACTTGTTTGTGTTTGATTATGTTTGTGTTGGATTATGTTACTCTGTGTTCGTTTGAGATGACACTATGTGTGATACAGACACACATACACACAGATGTACGCATTTTAGTTCACACAAACATACCCATATAAACAATCCGTGATTAGGCGCAAATACATATCCATGCTTTCAAGCATGCATACATACGCCATTGTAATTCTATTTCGGTGTCTAGACTGTATGTAGCGATGTTCTTTCAACGGTACATATACATTATCTATCTATCTATCTATCTATCTATATATATATATATATATATATATATATATATATATATATATATATATATATATATATATATATATATATATTTAAGAGAGAGAGATTATGTAACCCACATCACTGTCGTATCGGCGACTAAACCGATTCCCACACCAGTCTTTTCTGTCAAAGAGCGGATGAACCTTCTAACAGGGTCAGCGTTTATCTAAACGCAGTGTACTAGAGTGGGCTTCATAGTTATGTATGCAGCTCTTGTGATGTCTACATTGCTTCATAGTCAACGGCCAGGGAAGACGATTCGTCTGATGGAATAAACAGTCACTTGCTCGTGATCAAAGCAATCCCTGAATTTTGGGGGATATAGGATGTGGCTTGACCTGGAGAGGGATGGGCATTACTAGGTCTATTTGTCCAATACATGCTGTGTACATTAATGTATATTTTTCTGGTTTTCTATCCAAATTTATGGCGGGAACTGGTCAGGTCATTGTGCATTGATCCTACGGCAACACTCTATCATGGAACATGTGGATATGTGATGACACAAAGTAAAGTATTCAATTAGTTATCATTACGTAATAAATGAAAATAGCAACCGTTTACTTTGCATCGGCAATCAGTGCGAATATTTAAAAAAGTATTTTAACTTCCTGTTTCTCTTGAGGGACATTGATCTGTGAAATGTTCCCTCACTTGGATGTGACAGACAACACATGCTGAAATGGTCTGTTGAGAAATAAATCTTCCTTAAAAAATAAATATTTTCAAGGCAAATTCATTTATAGATGAGGATTAAACATCCTATTTCTGGTTACGGTCCGCAACTAATATAGTTATAAAGAACGTATTCAGTATTACAGTAAATATTGCATTAATTTCCGATCACTTAGTTATGTCAGCTTCCTTCAGAGAATAGACTAACATTGTTCTCCACACGTTCTTTTTCTTCTTTAACTGTGAATTGTTATCCCTTCTTGACAAATATAGTGGAGTGGTTACTCCTTGCCTTTTCAACACTTTTAACTTCAAAGTTTACTTGTTTACTTTGTTTGCCAAAGCTAGATTGTCCAGTCCCAGTAGCCTGCTTTTTCACCCATAGCTGGGGAGGTAGAGATAGATTCTTACTTTTCTCAAAGATTTTAGTGTGAAAGTGAACACAGCAGAATAGTTCATTATTTCGAGTCAGTATCGTTATTTTAACTTACCATTTCTCCTAAACGCCAAAAACAAATTTTCCTGATTTCTAAATGAAACTTATTTTAAGTAAATACCTTTGGTAAATTATTTGCAGTAATGTTTATAGTAAAATTTTAATTTTCATATATATTCGATAAGATTTGGCATAAATGTTATCAAAAGATGATTCCTTGTCTAATTTCAATGCACAAAATACAGTGTCTCCAAATTTTGCACGCATATTCTTAATATAAAATTGGAAAATTATATAGTTTCTCAGAAATTAAGGTATTTATTTTTACTCTGCCATTTTTAATACTTCAAACGTTATTATAGCCGATACATTGTATTTTAAATAGACTCTATTTTCCTTTATTATTATTTACTAAGATTCCTCGAAAAGATAGGATGATAGACGTAATACATACTGTTCAAAAATAATAAGGGGGTCTATTTCAAATATGTATAAGTATTCATTATAATATTGTTTGAAGTAATAAAATGTTTGGTAGTGTAAGTAAACATTTTTACTGACAGCTAGGAATATTTATTCAGTGTAAAACTACATTAGAACAGATCTTAAAACTGGTGAAGTAGTTCTACTAATTTAGTGAGTAAGCATGACGACGTAGGCTGTGTTTTAATAAAATAATAACCGAAAGACAACTGTGAATATTATTTCTTATTCAATTACCACCAGAATCTTTTATCTGTGAATATATTTTTCAGTATTAAGTTAAATATTTCATTAGAAACGAAGCGAAGAGAACTGAAAGCTTGGATGTCAGTAAGTGCTGGAAAATTTCCATCCAGATGAAGAAGAGGCTAAAAAGCGACAGTGATGTTTGTTCTAAAGATGGCTGATCAGAATACCATGGACAAAAAAAAATGTGAGAAACGAGGAAGTTTTGAGGAAATGAGAAACAGACAGACACGCATACTTTAAATCAAATAAGGTTAAAATTTCAAAGACAAATTATGAGTAAAGACGGTTTGAAAATGTAACACTTACAACACGTAAAATAACTAACAATGGAAGTCGGTAAAATGTCAAACGTTGTTTAGCGCTACAAGAGATAAGAAATTGTGGTGAGCCATGAACATTCAGGTCCCGAAGGAACAGGGCACATTCATGGCGATAGGAATGTTTTCGTACAGTTGCTTGATAAATCCTTGTCTTGAGTAACAAACACTTTGTTGCCTATATTAGCCAATTATTATCAAGTTTAGCAATAATTGTTGAACATTTCAAACCGGTATTGTTTTGGTTTTTTTAAATGTATGGTGAAGTAATCTGAACTGATGGTTAAAAAAAAAACTGCTTCTGTAACAGGGATTGGTAACTTCTTTCTAAAGACGGGCTTTTCATAAAATTAAGTGCACCTGTACGTATTTCACAGCAAGAGGGGGAGAATAATGACGTTAGAAACAAGGGTATCGTTGAATCTCTAAACGGATTAAGAGCAACCAACAGCAAATTTGATTACGAAGCGATTCAATGGTTAGATGACAGCATCTACTGCGAAAAACTTTCTCGGTGAGAAAACAAATCGGTTACCGAATTGACCCAGCCGACTACGATTACATGGACGATATGCTATTGTGATTGAATTATGTCAGAACAGAGCTCAAGCATATTTTAAGTAACTTTCATTGATCATCACAGCGAAAACATTCACAAATGTCATCGAATTCATGTTGGTAGATGGCCTGGTAAACTGTATATATATTCCGTGAACGAGGTCAGATTTTATGGAGATATTTACGTACTTCGACCACGGATAATATTTAATTCGTACAAGATGTAACCAATCGAGCAAAATCTTTCTGAAAATGATAAAAAATATCAATAGAATAAAACCAATGAGCATTTCGATTGTTAAGGAAATACTGATGATATAAATGTATGGATTTCGAATATTTTGTACATTTTTAAATTTATGTAGAAACATTTATAATGGATATTTTTTCAGAAGATACCCGTCTTCTGGAATATGATACACACACACATATAAACCCTATATCACTAATAACTAGACTTCATTTGAATTAGTCTAATTAACTAAAAGCCTAAAAAATCCTGTGAACGAACTGGATTACCTGAAGTCAAAATCTCCTTCCAACTTAGATCTCTTTTTCCTTAAAACCAATTGCACACTGGGCACCAGGAAAAGAGTTACATTCCGTACATTTCGTAGACCACGACGCAAACCGCAGATATAAATGTATTTTTATGTGTTTTAAAATGTTATTATTTGGTTCTATCTCGAGGCTGCAGTTTTAGTGAAAATATTATATCAATTATAGAATATATATAATAAAAAGAAATAGGGGAAAAGCAGTTAGGGGTTGAGATATCTCAAAACACACACAAACACACACACACACACACATATATATATGACAATTTAGAAAACTACTTATTTGATGAAATTATTAACAAAAATGTTTTTTTTATTTCAATCAAGTCTGCATTGGAGGAAAAGAATGAGATCCAGATTAATAATATGAACGCTGTGTGCTTTTTAAACATTAATCGTATCGCTTTAAAATGAGATTTTACTAATTTCAAGGTAGTGATATATATATATATATATATATATATATATATATATATATATATATATATATATATATATATATTAAGAAATGAACAAAGTCCGACAATTTATTTATTAAAGACATTTTTTATGTTTAACGTTCTTTTTATAGATACAAGTATTTAAGTAAATGCTCTGTTTATAATAAACAGTATTAAATAACATTTACCGGCCTGAATGTCCGAGAAATTTTCATAGAAAATATTCGTCCTTTGACATGGAAGATTGAAGTTTATAAGCAGTAAATTCGACCTTTGTGGCCGAATCTGTTAGGGACGCCCGGCTAAATGGCGGTTCCGTATAGGATGCAGGTTCGAATCCTGTCAAAGACTAGATTTGAGATAATTTGTATCCCACATTGTTTTAACACCAGTTTAGTAAGAGCAGGTGATAAATTGAAGGAGAGTGAATTCGTAGTTCATGGATCTTTATACATGATCGGATTTTCATCCGAATTTAAACCTCCGCTCACACTATATACTGCTGGTCAAATCTTAAAGCCAATGAAAAAGAAAAAAATACCTTTGGTCTTTTTAGACTCGACCACATATTTTTGTAGAGCTTAAAAGATAAAAATAAGAAAATAAAAATAAAAATTGAACCTTCATATTATTTAATAGGGACAAAGTAAATACTGCGAAATTAATCGAAATACTATCAACCTAAAAGAAGATCTAAACAAAAGCAGGAAATAGACTTAGTAGGGAGTTATACAGCCTGCATTGTGAATAACATCAAAAATCCCCTTAGGCATAGTCGATATAGGCGTCTGCAGTAGACTGGCTGGAATGTTATTCCAAGAGGTAAAGATGGCTTCACGAATATCATGCACTGTTTGGAATTAACATCCATTTGCTATCCACTCCAAACAGTTTCATTTTGGATCAGGTTGGGCGATTATGCAAGATGAACCATCTTGCATAAAAAGAATCACGTTATTCTCCATGAAAAAGTTATTTATCCTGTGGAAATTTTGGACTTCAGCGTTGTCCTGCTGAAAGATCCAGTCATTTCCACACAAGCGAGGGCCTTCAGTCAATAAGGTTGCTCTCTCCAACCTGACAATGTAACCGCCCATAAAAATCCTGAAGCTCATTGTTCCTTGGAAGGAGATAGCACCCAAGACCATAATAGTTCTCCACGGTGTCTCCGGTGGGATATATTTATCGTTCATCTGGACATCAAGGTTAATTTTTTCTCATGACAGATCAAAATCTTCCACTTTCTATATTCTATTCACCGTGTAGGTTGAGGCTTCAGAATACGCCGACTGCACATTTTCAGAGGGGTAAAACCCCGCCAATGAGTCATCTTGAGTATGACGATAAGCTACATCCGGCAGCAAGGCCTCTGATCAAGAGGGTTTGAGGAGCGTGGGTCCACTTCCTAATTGCTGGTGTTCCCAGATCCACCCTAACCCGTGGTAGTAGCACCCGGCAAATAATTAACCACCCCAAACTGGGGTTAAAACACTATGAAAGTGTAAATTGTTAAAAAAACCTTAGATTTAGTGGGTAACCACATTTGATTAGACGTATCGTTAATTTATTAAATTACATATTTATTTATTTTCATCCGTCGGTCTGTGTATTCGAGTAATCTTATCAACATAAAGATGCACCCTCCGACAGAATTCGAACAAAGTCGAATAGTGCTTTATAAGCGCACATTTTCCTCAGATTCTGGAACGTTCATATCTGCTTAGTTTCATATTTTAACGCAATCAAATAAATTTCAAATGTAGTAATCAATTTTTTAGTTATTAGCTAGAGAGATATCACTTTAAACCTTATATTTAGTGGATACCCATTTTAAAGCGATACAATTTGTCGGATTAATAAATTTAAAAATCCATTACTACTTTTATATAAAATGAGCTAAATTAGGTTTACAGATAATATATTGCTGACAGCCCAGTTCACATAAAGAATGAGTTAGTGAGAATAATCCTAATCACAGGATATCAACCGATCATGATATTGCACAACGCATTATGTTTAAAAAGGAACACTTAGCGTTAGATTGACGCTGAAAATATTCCGAAATTAATTCTTATACATTAAGATTATCTACGATTAACTATCTATCCAACACACTTGTTTCATAACTATGTATTCTAATAGAAATAAGAATAGATTACATCCTTTTTGCCGTATATATGTATAGTTGGCTTTTATAATGTTATATTCTCGAGTGATTTTAAATCATCTTTGCTAATATTGAAATATTATGCTCTGTATTTTTCTATCCCTAATATTTTTATCGGGACAGCTTTGTTTCAAGCTGGAAGAGTCAATTTATAACAAAATATCTTTATTTCTATCTTAGTGTATTTCCCTTGCTGGACTTTTCCAGTTCTCCTGTTACTTTATTACTGAATTTCTACACCTCTTATTTTCTTATTAAGGTAAATATGAGATTCTGTTGCTCTGTTTTCTCTCTCCGTTAAGATAAGCTTTTAATCAACTTTTCTCTTTTCTCCGTGAGTTTAGAAAAGCTTTCTCAATAATGTTGTTGCTGAGCAACTCAATCACTATTCGACGAGTTACTCTTCCAAACAACAATGCTTTTAGGATTGGAAAAAAATTATCTATTCTTTTAAATTATCGAACTTGGAGTATTTTCTTTTTCTAATTTAATATTAGTGATGAAAAGATCTGAACTATTCATGGAATATCATGAATATTTATTCGAAGAAAACATGTGACTGAAATGCAGAACTTGGATTTAAGCATTTCATGGCGAACATATTGTTAATGACTAAGCGTCTCTAACAAGATTTACCCTTTTTAGTGCTCCACTGTGTGTAGACAGGTTTTGGTTAATAGCGATGTATTCACTTAAGAATAATCCACCTTAAACGACGCAGAGAGTAGCCAACATACTCAAAATATCCAAATGAATCAAAGAAAAATCATTTATGCAGGAAAATCAAACGGCTGATTCAGACACGTTTCGAACCCACTTGATCAATTAAAGAGACCAATGGAGGAAAATCTTTTGGTTTTCATTCAAAGAATACATCGGAATAAGGCTTGAACGCATTTTGCATGATAACATATATTAAAAGAAATTTTTACATGATAACATATATTAAATTAAATTAAATTTAAGTGAAATTTTGATCGTAATTTTTGATAATAGTTTTGTCCCCCTTTTTTTTTTTTTTCACAAATATAAAATATTTTAATTTCTCTGGAAGACAGCAAATGGCACCACGATCAGTTGTCTATTGAGAAAGATAAAAGTTTGGGAGGGGTGGATTTATGAAGTTGCCTGAATGATATCGACAGATCGTTTAAGAAATGTAATGTCGAAAAAAGAATCTTTTATATTTACTAAACTAACCAAACGAACTTTTACATTACCCAATACATGTAACACTCCTTTTCTGAAAAGCGTCCGATTTACGAGACCCGGATAAATGTCAGCTCTATTTCATTTATCTTTGTAGGTGCGGATACAATGTTGTGCATTCTCAGATCTGTTCGCTTCCTCTCTGATTTATTTACATGTTTTCCTGAAGCACTGGCCATGAACGAATTGCTGTGAGATGAACAGTATTAAATAAGAATCTTTTAAATCTTGGCATGAAATCTATTGAACTCGGCAACGGATTCATATGGAATAAAAATATATTAACGTTGCTTCAATATTCAATCGTTATCTGGCCCTCTTCTTTTATATTACGTTATTTGTTCAAATTAAATTAAGACACTGTTTGTTATTCCGATATCTATATACGAGAATGATGAGAGTAATGAAACATTAAAACGAAAGTTCTAATTAAGCAAATTATAGAAAAAAAATTAAAACACTTACTTAAACATAGAAATAATCTTAGACAATAAAAAAGCCTGAAGATCTTGTTGATAGTATCGTTGTTCTGAGTTGTAGCAGTGTAGTGTGCCCAAAGCATTTTGAGCGAACATATTTCACCTAAATTCATTTAAATTTAGGAAATATATAAATAATGTGTGATTAAATAATATTCTTATTTATATCCAAACGGAAATTTTATTCTTTAATATTCTAGAAATAGTCATTGAAAAATACTCTGCCTGCTTTAATTTCAATAATCTGATACATTGTAATATTGATCGCTGTAAAAACTTATGAGAAAAAAACAAAAACAAACTTATTTTATTTTTTAAGGTTTGGAATTGTATTATAGAAATAATAAATGTGAATTTACAATAATTGTGGCACAAGGCCAAGTGGCGTGATACTGGTCATCATTAACTATCTCCTACCAAGCTAATACGATTCACGGCCCATTCATTCATTAAAAGTAACTGATTCAGCGCCAGAAGTCATCCTTCACCATTTACTCCTACATATACCACAATACCCCATTCTCACAGGGAACCTACAAAACAAATCTCATGATTTGAAATTTATGTACAGATGTCCGTAGAAAAATATATATAAAAATTTAGTGATGGTATGAAATGAGAGGCAGGATATCAATCTCAAAATTTGAACTAAAATATAACAGATATCGAACAGAAAACAACAGATATCAGTAGGACCCGTTCACCCCGCAAAAAATAAGAGTGGCAATTATGTTCTGTCTTCAAACAGAATCAAGAAGCTAACACACTAAAGGAGTGGGAATGATAAAATAAATATGGGCGTGGGAACATCAAAGATTGAACCAGTCGAGATGAAAAAGGAGGTCAAAAACAAACTGTGGAGGTTGGGAATCCCAACCTGGATCATACCATAAAGGAGAAGCCGGAAACAGGCAAGGAAAGACTCTTACTCACATTAACTAGGTAAATAAAGAGCCGAACTTAACGAGGGGAGGGTTTCACAGGAAACAGCCCCGTTGTGACAAAGGGGGCTTAAAAAAAGGAACTCAAAGATTCACACGAACCAAGCTCGCTACTTTCACCCACCTTTTCCTGAAAGCTGTCGGTACTAAGCGAATTTTATCAGTTTTGATCTTCACCTTCAGCTGATGCTGAAAGTATCCGACCAGAGCCTGATGAGAATAGCGTACCGCAAGATTCCCTCCATTCGCGTCGTCCAGATCACTATTCTTGCCAAGGCTAGCAGCGTCAGAATTACCATTTGTTTCTCTCCAGAATACGGGGTGACAGGTTATCGCACACGTATGCGACTTCGATGATCATGAGACTATCGGGAGCGATACGAGCCGTCAGCTCACCGACATAGTCCCAGAAAGGGCTCACCTGAGGACAATGGTAGGAGGGACAGTCGAGCAAAACCCCCCAGTCCCCTCTGAATAACCTGTCATTGAAAGATAGCACGTTCCAAATCATTCGCCAGGCAAGCGAGAACTCAGCATTATTGAGATAATTCGACGCTGGCACCCAAGATTAGATAGAACACGGATCGGCCACCGACACGTCGAGTCGCCTGCAGAGAGGAACATCCATGACCCCCTCCACTAATTCACGAAGCCATGAAAAGTCACTGGACCTGGGAAAGACCATTGTCAAGGAAATTCCCGGACCTACGACAGCGCTCAAACCAGGAAATGAGGGGTATGATGGTAAGGCTACGGAAGGCGTCCCTAAAACTCACCGCCAAAATGGAATCCTATATCAAAACACAGCTTAGGAAAGACAACCTCGAGGCGTATCTATGATTCATCAAGTGTGACAATCTCAGCCCCCGACGCTAACTGACACGGTCGCTGAACACAGACTTCTTTACGGACTTTCTGCTTGCGACCACCCCACAACAGGGTGGAAAACAAGCGCTCGATCGCTTTCCTATTGTTCTTGCAAAGAGGAAGTACAGACACTGGCAGCTATACCCTGTCTGATATTACCAAGCACATACGTGTTTCAAGGTGCTGATTGGTCCGCCCTATGTAGTTAGCATCGCACTGACATGTAAATTTATAAACATTCGAATTATTTTTCAGATAGGGCGGACCGTTGTATTGTGGTATATGTAGGATTGAATGATGATAGATGAGTTCTTGTGGTGGATGTGCAAATTGTAATGAATGAATCAGTCATGAAGCTGATTAGCTAGGTATAATAGAGTTAATGTCGACCAGCCTCAACCCGTTCCACGCCTCAAGGCCTTGTGTCACAGTTGTATTTCATATGCAATAAATCTCGACAGGGCAGACCATCCTTAGCAACGGAAGAAAACGCGGGATCAGTGCCAAAAACAACACATGTCATGATGACTTTAAAACGCGACTTAACACATGTGGACATTCTACAGTGGGCTATGATAAGTTTTTAGCCATCCTTGATTACAGCAATTTTGGCTTGTGTAATAACGTATCTTCTTTTTTTTTTCAGACAATACCGTGTTCGTATCAAGCTACTCTCATCTATGAACAATAGTTGACTTATATCTTGCGATGAAAGTTCGTGGAAGTAGATTAGTGTAATTAGTGAAACAAGGGTAAATAATAGGATGACATCAGTGTGGCAAGTCAAATAGAGAAATTGCTAGGTTCTTCCAGGTTAATCATCACACGGTTAATAATATTGTCAAGAAATTTAATGAAGAAGGCCATTGTCGTGTGGAACAACGTTCAGGAAGACCAAGCATCGGGTCTGAGCAAATGAAAAGGGCACTGAAGGGAGAAGTCCTCAGAAACCGTCTTCAGAGCCTCAAAGATGTCGCCAAAAGCATGGAAATGTCGCCATATGCGGTGAGAAAGACTCTGAAAGAGATAAGCTACCAAAGAAGAGTTGCAAGAAAGAAGCCCTTGATTTCAGAGGTTAACATGAACAGACGTATGAACTGGGCGAGAGAATTGGAGTGCAAAGATTATGAATTTTGGCAGATGTAATTTGGTCAGATGAAAGTAAATTCTGCCAATATTCTAATTTGATGTTTATATTCGGGGAAATGAGAATGCGACTTGGAACTCTGAATATCTGCAGACGACCGTAAAACATGGAAGGATTGGTGTAATGGTGTAGGGCGCTGTCTGGTTTAGAGGCAAATCTAAGCTGATTCTTGTTGACAAGCGTTTGAATGGTTCAAAATAGTATAAATGTTAGAGAAAGGACTACTCCCACTATTTGAAACCAATCAGATTGACAAGAATGTCTACCTTTTTCAAGAAGATGGAGCCCCATGTCATACAAGCAAAGTAGCAAAAGCCTGGAAGGAGTCGCAAAGAAGCAAATGACTGCCATGGGTAGCCCAAAGTCTTGGCATGAATCCAATAAAGCACGTTTAAACCTTTAAAGAAACATTGCTAAAGGAGTGGCAAAATATGGCTCAGACGATTGTTGATAACTTGACCAAATCCATGACAAATCAAATACAAGCAATGAAACTAGCAAATGGAGGACCTACTTCATACTAGTTCCAAATACTGTTTATTTATATTGAATAGGGATTACGAAATTAAATTTTGAACTTGGATGTAGTTCATTTATCCTGGCTAAATCTTTTTCTTAGGACACTGTATTATCCAGAATCTGACTGCCCTTCCTCAACCACGCCAGTTTAAGATATACTGGGCACAAATTGGCCAAACATAGGTGGGGACTTAAAAACTGTTTGTTCTGTTTTTGCCATTCACTCTTTCCCCCTTTTAAATAGTAAATTGTATTTTAATTTTTCTCATCTCATTTCATTATGTCTATTATCCTGCGATTCTCGTTACATTGTACTGTTCTTCTGATGAGGTTTTTTTCTGTTTAAAGCTATCTATAAGTTCTATAAGTTCTCTCACTTTCTCTCTCCCTCTTTGTATTTAAATAACAGTTATTTAACAATAAAAGTTATCAACAAAACAACCGCTTATGTATTAATATAAATCATACCATACTTGTTGAATGTACCAACTATTTGTCTCCATTAAAAGACACTAAGTTATTATTTACTAAGCTTGGCACAAAGCAGTGAGTTCGTGTCAAATATTGGATGATTTAGCTTATTACGAATCATCAACTAGACGAGCTCGGTAACAATAACCCTATTTCAAGAATCCGAGTGAAAACACAAGGTTGATTTACATAAGCACTGCGTATGCTCACATCCCTGAAAAAAACCACCTGCTAGCTCTATTCTCATTTTATTTCATAAGAAGGGCCAATTTCAATAGCTGTTGCCTCTGTTTAATGCTATGTTTCCTCAATAAGTAGGCGATCATGGCTTCTCACACAAACTTCTTTTTATTATCAGTGAATTGAAATGAATTCTTAGAAAAATAATGAAGACGATTTCCGTTGCCTTCCCTATGATTTATAGTTCAATTTATTATAGTGGTTTTCACTTATAGCCAGAGCTCAGTCTGCCCGGATATTTAATCCATAGTTAGGGGAAGAAATGTATATTCATGCCTTTTTCAATGATATTAAGAAAGTGAACGCAATAGATAGCGGGAAATTGAACTCGGCTTGTCGATGCTCAAGGCATCTTAAAATGGAAGTGCCGAGGGAAACTAAGAATGATTTGCTTCTACCATAATGTATGTGTGGTATCCGAAGATGGGTCGTATTTGTTCATGTATGGAGAAACATTTCAAATTGGGAAAAATTTAATTTCCCAAATGAAAATATAAGAAAAACATATTCTATTAGTTTTGTGCATGAAATTTCATTTAAAGGAACTGATCTTTACTGCAGAAGAAATAGGAAAATATATATGGTAGATACGATGATTAAGCGTGACAGCAGCACCGATGTGCATTACCAGGACAACAATAGGTGTAAAGTCCCAAATTCTAGGTTTAGGTTAATAGTCTAGTAGATTAAAGTCAAAGTGGAAGACCGAATTTTAAAAGGAAATATAGGCTTGTCCATCAAACACAAATATTTCAGACTGAAATAATATAGCTCTTCTATTTCTACTTGGTTGTCCATATCATAGTAGTTATAATTATTGCTTGAATGTTACTATAACAGTATATAATTTAAAGACTAAAACAGTGCACAACTGAAGAATATAATAAACATGAGTAAAATAAGGCTGTATGTATTTGATATAAGTTTTATACAATATTTTGCGTGCACACGCACAGAGTTAAATATTTTAATTTTCAGGATTTCAAGCGGATCTCCCACACACAAAGCTTTAGCTTTAGATACGTATTCTCTACAATTTCAAACAAAGTCAAAAATTCATAGTGTAAATCTCGAGAGAATAATAGAGAAAAGAAAGACAAATGACAAATTTTAAAAACTTTGGTTTAGTTTCAGTTGATGTTAATTCAGAAGTTAGAATTCGATTTTGAATTCAGACAAATTATAAAATCTTGAAAACAGCCATTTTATGAATATTGAAAGGTTAGTATCTGCCGCTTAGACGTTGTCATTGGTTTAACCGACTGGGACTAAAATTTGTGTACGGTGTACATTTGCCTACAGATATTAAGGTGTGATTGGCTCATTTCGAAGTAGTTTCCTGTTCTTTGACTTTCGTTATATCAGTGACAATTAAATAAGAGAAATGAACGAGTTCTATGTTGCCCCCTGTTTCAGTTTCGGAATGTTTGCTGTATAATTGAAATGATTGCGGTAATCATAGACAAAGATAATTCCATCAACAATTTATTTCATCCAATAAAATCGATATAACAACGAGGATTCCATAAATTCACTCAGGCTAAAAACACTGAAAATTTTCTTCCCCGAGAACAGCAAAAGTTATTGCTATTGAAACTATATTTTTCCCAATTGTACATTTAGGATTACTATAATATGAAGCGTTTAGAATTTGGAGTTAGATATCGAGATGTTTTATTTATTATAAATAGGTCAGGAACAGTAAACATTGGAAATATTTTAAGAATTCTTGTAAATATATCTATTTAAAATAACGTACGTAAAAACGCTAACGTTACAAGAGTTCAATGTAAAAAAGTTACGTAATACAGAACCTAAAATGTAATTATATATATGTTTGGTATCGGTTTGTGCCCACTGTATTTGAAACTGCCGTGTTTGGGGGAGGGTAGTCAGATTCTGGCTAATAGAGTGTTTGCCATTGTTAAGTCCTGTTTACCTGTCGGCAAGACAAGTGTTTTTTGGCACTATATGTCTTCTCTCTCATAATATATATATATATATATATATATATATATATATATATATATATATATATATATATATATATATATTATCTCTCATTTATATATATTTTACAGTGCTGTGCAAAAGTAAGTGAACCCTAAAATAATTCTGTTTTCTCCAGATAATCTTAAATGATTTTCAACTACTTTCAAAGATTTTTAACAAGCTGAAATAAAAATATTGATTGAAGATTAAAAATTAAGATATGAAAAAGTGAACCATTACATTTAAGCTCCTGTAATTTTCTTTTACGTTGTTGCCAGTTCAAATAATTTTTTGTGCACATTGGGAAAATAAAAATGACACGTCTTCATTTTTTGGAAAACTGTGTATACTGCAGTCAAACAGTATAACATCGTGTATGCAAAGGTTTGCAGTTAGAAAGTAGATTTAATATATATATATATATATATATATATATATATATATATATATATATATATATATATATATATATATATAGTTTATGCAAAACTAGGTAATCCGTATGGGTAGAACCAAGGAGGATTATATCCAGAGAGCTCAATGTAAATTCAGAGCAAATATGTTTGAATAAAAACAGATCACTTTAAGGTTCCATGTAATAAGTTATTTAAAAGGGTTTTGGTGAAATAACTTATTACATGGAACCTTAAATTGATCTGTTTTTATTCAAATATATATATATATATATATATATATATATATATATATATATATATATATATATATATATATATATACAAGGACCAAACGAACTGTGAAGCTTTACAAATCTGAACAGGCAAAATATTACGCATTGACGGCATAATGAACTCTGTAACATACCAAACAATTTTGAACGAAAGTTTCTTGTTCTCATTTCAAAAGTTGGGTTGAGGTCGTGGCGGGAATTTCCAACAGGACAATAATCTGAAGCATCAAAGCAAATCCACAAAAGAATAGGTTCATAAAAAAAAAAAATTACAAGTCTTGGAATGGCGTAGTCAAAGTCCTGATCTAAACCCAATTGGAAATCTTTGATTCAAATGAAAGAAGCCAGTACATGCAAGAAACCCAGGTAAAATTGCGGATATTTTGCCAAGAAGAATGGGAAAAAATCAGCACTCACTACTGCCATAAGCTTCTTAATAATTATTCAAAAAGACTGGTATATTATCGGCACTGGATTTGCGGACAAATTTCCGAATTTCGCTCAGCTTTAGTTTATTATCATTAAACATTACCTCTGGATCCTGGAACCTAGGAAGGTGATTCATCGGAGTGATTGGAACGCTCAGCAGTGGGATTCTGAACACTGGGTGTAATCCGGATTCATAATCCAATAATTCGACTTACATTTTCCAATAGGCGATTTGCGTTGCCTGCACCAGTGTGCATTATGGATACTTAAACCTCGCAATCTGTCGAATTTCCCGTACATATACTTGCACGTATAAATGTATTTCTTCCACAGCCGTTATAAATACGATGTTATGAAACAGACCTATAAGTATATATTAGTGAAAATATATAAAATTCAACGTCGAGAGCACGACAAGTTTCATGCAGCTCTTGGTAAACTTCAGGTGAAAATATGTTCTGACGGTTATAGGATTCGCGTTCTCATGGTGATTATTACCAATTATGTGTTAAAACTTGTTTATTTTATTATTGTTGCGTTAAGTTAATTAGTATAACATGGGTATTTTATGTAAAAAAAAAAATGAGTTATCTCCCTTGTTTACTTTTAAATTCAAATATAAATGTAAATATTAAAAAAAAAATGTTTATATTTTTAATTCTTCGCCTTTCGAACCTTTATTCAATTTTACGCAACAATAAATGACTTGAAAAGTTTCAATTTACCCTCATCGCGCTACCTCCGTAGATAACATTTAATCTTTAAGGTTGTGTGATTAGGATCGTTATCGTATTGGAACGTGAATTGTTCACCTGGGCAAAATGTTTTTTTTAGCAGAAAGCCACATTTGATTAACAAGACTGATGCTTGTCCATGATTCCCTTGATTTTGTACAAATTACCAACACCCGCTGCTGAGAATGTACCCCAAACGTTGATTTTTTTTATCGTGTTTAATAGGGACCTTGTTAGTCAATGGAGTATTCGTTTCACCGGGCTTACACCAAACACGTATTAGTCCTTCATATATAGGTGTAAAGGAGCTCTTGTCACTCCACATAACATCTTTCCAATCAGATTTAGTCCAGTAAATATTAGCTTTGCACCAAACCAAGCGTGCTCATTATTTTTCTTTCCAGATACGAAAGGTGTGTTTTTATGTATTTGGAAAAAAATATCTTTTGCTTTAAGCCTGTGTGTGACTGTTCTTAAAGAAACCGTCAAACTAACCACTTTGGAAACATCTTGTGCTGTTGCGAATCGGCCCTTTTTTGTATTGATGAACCAAATTTCTATCTTCCCTGTCAGTAGTTTTTAGCGGGCAGCCAGACCCGATATGTCTATTATATGTTCCAGTTTGAATGCTTAAGCATGTTAATATTAATTTAATTTTGGCACAAGGCCTGAAAGAGAGAATGAGTCGACACTAGCCATCTGGATAATCAGATTCACATTTGCAAAATTTGCACATCCACCACAAAACTCGTTCATTATTGTTTGATTCTACATATACCACACACACACGCGCGTGCGCACACACATACAAACACACACAGCGAACCCACAAAAAAACACTCCATAATCTAAAAGTCCGTGTGTATAAAATTATGGATAAAATTTATTGATGGTAAGCAATGAGTGAGGAGGGATGAACCCGGAAAAAAACAACAAAACATACAAACTAAAGATAATTGATGTCAGTAGGACCCGTCCAACCGTCAAAGAAAAAAGAGAAGCCGGTGTATTCTGTTTTCAGACAAAATCAAGAAGCTCTCTCGCTAAGGCAGGGGGAAGGACAAAAAATACGGCCATGGGAAAATAGAAACTGGCCCAGTGGAAATGAAAAAAGGGGCCAAAACGAAGGTGGGAAATCTTGGCTTGTATCATAACAAAAGAGGAAGCCGAGAACAGGCCAAGAACAACACTTACTAACATTAACTAGATACACAAGAAGGGTTTATCCTAACCACGTGAGGGCTCCACATGAAGCCGCCCCGTTGTGAATTAGGGAGACTTAAAAAAGAAATTCAAGACTAGCCCCGTTCACACGATCAAGACTCGCCATAGTTACCCACCTTTCGCTGAAATGTGTCGATACTAAACACTTTCTATTAGTTCTAATCTTCACACTGGATAATCAGATTCACATTTGCAAAATTTGCACATCCACCACAAAACTAGCCCCTAATATGATTAGATCCTGGTGAAAATAACATTCTCAACGCAATATCTCCTCCATTCCCGTTGTCCAAATCACCATTCTAGCCGTGGCTAGCAGAAACAGAAACACCATCCGTTTCACCCGCAAAATACGGGGGCGACATATATGTATGCGTGATCCGTCAAGTCCTATATGAAAGCAAACTCATTGAGAGATAGCCGATACCGAACCAACAGGCAAAATCTCACGGTTGCTGAGGACAAGAATGAGACGGTCGCGCAGATGATCCTTCGCGACCACCAGCATTAGTTCTCAATAGAAGACTCTCCGAGGTTGAGAAAAGTAACTGGACAGAGCAATGACTCTCAAGGCCGATCGATATTCAAGGAGGAAACTCGATTGATCCCGAAGCTTACGAAGGCGCTCAGCCCGCGAGGCGGGAGAAGTGATTGTAAAGTAAGGGAAGGTGGCTTTCACATCTAAAATGGAGTCCCCTGTCAATGCTCAACGTAAGAAAGCCAGTCGAGTCGTGTTTGTAACTTGCCAAATGCAGTATTTCCAACACGACATGAAACAGACTTTTCTGTCGACGTTAGGCTTGCGCCCCTCCACAAGAAGTAGGAGAGCAAGCGATCGCCTTCTTACGTTCCTTACAGAGAGGAAGTAGAGACAAGACGTAAAAGAACAGAGGAAAGATGGATGTGGCACACGTCTCGTCCCTAACCTTCACGGATAACCTCCTTCGACGCGAATTCTCGACCTCTGCACCGACCTTTGTCTTTACTTCTGACCAGTTTTTGGTTTCAAACCACACTCCTGGAATGCGGACAGGAACGTCCGTCCAAACAAAGAGCCCCTGAAGATCGATCCTGCCTTCCTCGCAAACTGGAAGACATGTCGCGGTTAATCTTGGCCCGCATGACCTTTTCGTACCGTTCAAGATTCTTCAGTATCACCTCAATTTTTCTGCGGGACGACGCGAAAGAAGATGACTTTGGTGTAAGCGGAAACCCTGGCTCGAGCCCCACTAGGGGCAGCGATTCCACTTAGGTTCGGACTGCACGCCCGGCAACTCAGCTGGTGAAGAAGAGGCTCCAAAATGAAAGCGGAAAGTAGGGGAGACAGTGGAAAATTCTGACAAATCGACCAAGACCGCGCTTTTTGTTCATCTGTACCACAGCACTGGGGCTACGATACAGGAGGCTAAACCACTGGCAGAAGTCGGCTTTGAATCCAGCGGCCACGTAGCGATTGTCGACCTATCAAATGCCTTGCAGTGATCAAAACGGATCGTCGTCTTTTACACTTTTTAGGATCGTGCAGATCAGATGCAGGTTCCTCTGAATTGTTTGTCCCCTCACAGCACCAAACTGATCGGGTCCCAACAGAATCACGGCAACTGACTGCAAAAGCTCCATCTTGGCCCAAATCTTTAACTCTGTGTTTAGAAGAGTTATGGAACTGTAATCATCTAAATACCACCCAACATCGTTGCCTTTTTCAACTGTGATTTTGGTAGTATTCCATTGACAATTGTGTGGACTAATCTATTTAAAATAATCCTTGAAAAAACCTTTCCAACAGTAGACAGCAAAGATATACCGCTAAAATTGCCGCAGTCCCTTCTTATACAAAGACAAAGACAAGTATTGCATCTCTCCAGTCCTGAGGTACTTCACTTCTCCATGCATTTTGGATGACTTTCTCAAGGAGATCGATCATTCTCTCGCCGCCATTCTTTAGAATCTCTACTGTTATACCATCCATTCCTGGCGCTTTGTTGTTTTTCATTTGACTCACAGAAGCTTCTATCTCACCTCTGGAAGGTGCTTTATCAAGTGCCATAATTAGCTCGTGTTGCTTAATGAGATCTAGTACAGATTCATCAACGACTGTATGGCGATTAAGGAGTTCGCTATAATGTTTACACCATCGTTTCTTGATATCCTCTGGTTGTCTCAATATGGTACCGTCTTTTGATTTGAGAGGAGCAAAAGTTGATTGCTGCGGACCATAGAGATCTTTGATTATTTGGTAAAACAATCTCGAGTTTTTACTGTTTGCTGCAAGTTGTGCCTCTTCTGCTTTCTTGAGTCACCACTGGTTTTGGATTTCGCGCATACGTGTTTGTGCCACTTTTTGGAAATCCTTGTGTGTTTTTGTACCTTCCATTTTCGCTTGGATAGACAGACTTGATGACAAGGTTTTCTGGAAATGTTGCGTTTTGTTTCAAGAAGTGCATCAATTTCCTCATAATTTTCAGCAAACCAGTTTTGGCACTTCTTTTTTCGAACTCCTAAAATGTCATGAGCCGCTGAAAGCACTTTCACTTTGAAATCCTCCCATAAATTTGTTTCATCTAGTTCGATAGAGGTAAGTGCATTCTGGAAGATGATCTTTGTTTCAGGGAGATTAAAAATTTTGAGACCTCAAGCTTTCTTGGTTTTTTTGTGCGTGATGCAGTGCTATGTCGTGCTTTGGGGCGGATTCTAAGTTTTATTTTTTTTGCTCTTACCAGGCGATGATCCGCCCAACATTCAGCGCATCTGATAATTCGGACATGGTGAAGATCTTGTAGATCACGCCGACGAACAATAACATAATCAATCATGTGCCAATGTTTAGAACGTGGATGTTGCCATGTGCTTTTGTATTTGTTTTTCTGACGAAACCACGTGTTTCCAATCACGAGATCGTGCTCGTTGCAAAACTGCAAGAGCTGAACGCCATTGCTGTTTGCATTTCCCATTCCATGTGAACCTAAACATTTCCAAGTCTGAGAATCCCTCTCCACTCTCGCATTGAAATCACCAAGTAGAATGATTTTATCATCCTCAGGGATATTGAGAAAGAGTTGCCTTAGCTCATCATAAAAAGAGAGTATGTTTGTTTCAGGGGAGTCCATGGTTGGGGCATAAACCGACACGATTGTGACAAAACGTTTTTGTCGCAGAGGAAGACGTACAGAAATAATGCGTTCTGATTTACCAAAAGGAAATTCCTGCTAAGGAGTCCCAATCTACCCCGGTAAAGTTCCTGTGTGTTCACCTATACATTTTTCACATAGTTTTATATCAGACTTTACTTTGTCCTAGATGAGTTGCTTTCTCTTAAGCTGAGGAGCCTCATCTACCCCTTATAAAACATAAATGCTAATTCGCCGTTGACCCCATAGGGGTTCATCCGCCCTTTGCAAGGTATTGTTTTTTATCCTTCTGGGAGACTAGCCACCCTCCTCACCAGACAAAGCTGGTGGGGAACCAGTTTAGTCGCCGGTGACCCGACCATGCGGCAGGTTGTACTGGGTTACATGGTACCAGTAGCATAAGACCTGACACTATATATATATATATATATATATATATATATATATGTACACACACACGCACACACACACACACACACACACACACACACACATATATATATATATATATATATATATATATATATATATATATAGTAGTTTAGTGCTAGCAGCAAGCAGAAATATTTCTCCTCCCGATGATGGCCATTTCGGCCGGAACTAGTCGAGGAATCTAAATGGAATAATAATAAAAAAACGAAAGAATATTAATCTACAACCCGGTGTGTCTGAAGATTTTAATTTTTTTTATTGTTCAAAATATATATATATATATATATATATATACATTTGCATACTCACACACACATATATATATATTATGAAATGGGCAAAGTCCGCCAATTATTTTTTGAGAAATTTTTCATGTTTATACGTTCTTTTTATAGATACAAATATTTAAGTAAATGTTCTGTTTATAATAAACAGTATTAATAACATTAACCGGCCTCAATGTCTGAGAAATTTTCATAGAAAATATACGTCCTCCGACAAGAATCGAACGTGTATCTTATACATATATATATATGTATTCATAACACACACACACACATATATATATGCGGCTTTATATATACATATATATATATATATATATATATATTTACACATATATATATATATATATACATATATATATATTTATACATTATATATTGCATATATATATATATATATATATATATTTGGTTGGATTGAAGTGAGTTTGTGACCCTGGGTTTAACACTTTAGCGAGTTGAGCGCTTTCTAATACGTACCGCGCATATAATATATAAATAATAATATATATAATACATGGTGAAATAAATTATTACAATGAAACCTTAAAGTAGTCTGTTTTCTTTAAAATATTAACTGTGGATTTACATTGAGCTCTCAGGATTTCATCCTCCTTGGGATTACCCATACGCATTACCAAGTTTTTCATAACTTAACTATATATATATATATATATATATATATATATATATATATATATATATATATATATATATATATATCCTTGTGCAGGTATGCAGAAAATAGAAAAGAACACGTTGGGTGCATAATCCGGGGTTCCTTAGTATTTTTGTTTTTATTTTTAAAAAACAGTGCTCCATACAGAAGTAGAGCTTATAATATAATAATATTTTTTGTTTAAAAATATGATTCCTCCGCTACATAAGAGTTCTCATGTTTCAAAAACGTGAGCCGAAATCATCCAAATAATTAATAAAATTAAGTTGGATTGAGGTGTTTAGTCACGTTTCATCTTCAAGCGAAATATTCCTAAAATTTCGCTTGAAGATGAAACGTGACTAAACACCTCAATCCAACTTAATTTTATTAATTATTTGGATGATTTCGGCTCACGTTTTTGAAACATGAGAACTCTTATGTAGCGGAGGAATCATATTTTTAAACAAAAAATATTATTATATTATATATATATATATATATATATATATATATATATATAAATTACAAATCTTTCTGGAAGCCTTTTCACATTTCCTTTCCAACCAATAAATTTAATTTAATATTTATAATAAGCCAAATACTTTACTGTATTTCTGACTTATTTAAATTGTATAGAATGTTTTTGTTTTTTAAATCACTAAAATCGTTGATTTTCACGCCATTTTAACTGTCCTTCAAAATGTATTTCACTTTATTAACATGACTTCGAAAAATAATATATTTTTCTGACACTTTATTTCAGGATTATTCGCTGATTTACTGTGAAACATTAGTATAAAATATTGCAGAAATGCATTTTTAATACATGCTAATTTAAGGTGTTGTCAGGTTAAATGATAGACGCAAATGCATTTAATTTTTTTCTACAGTCGATAGCTCTTTAGAAATGACTTCAGGAATATAACACGAGTTCCTTTTGTATATAATTTTTAACTATTCAGTAATCTTTATTTAAAAAATAATAACATAAGCGTGCTATAACAGCACTACAAAAATAACCATATTGTTTCAACATTTCTGGTCTCTTGTCAAGTAATGGTGTTTAATGCAAAATAAAGAGTTTTAAAAAGTTCAAAACCAACCGCCACCAACATTATTATGTAAGCTATGATGGTCAATCAAAATACATGTGTATGATAATATGACAACGGACCCTAGATACAATTTATTAATTTTTTTAATATTAATAATAGATTAGATTGGAAATTAGTATAGCTAATTAACTTTTTATTTACTATGCAGTTAGAATAAAATTACGAATATTAAATTTTAAATATTACCATGCATTAAGTTTAGAATATTACAAAATTATTCAAAGAAAAAACAGAGAAAATATATTTACATTTTCATGTATTGTTTTTAGCTATATTTTAAGTTCTTCTTTCGATTCGGTGGTGATTTAAGAGGTATCCATTATTACTACAAATTAGTTACATTGATAGGGTTTTGGCTATAAATTTAGTGGACAAGGTAAAAAGAATTATAAATGACAAGAGAGACAAAATCATGTCTGTTATGGTCCGGTTCCTTGTACCACGGTGATAGTCCAAGGTAGAACCAATAAAGAAGAATTCGAACACGGATATGGAATAACACAGATATATTACAAACAGGGTTATATACAGAGAAGTAGAAAAGTGTTAGTACGAACAATCAGGTTTAGTAGCAATTGTCTGAACGCGACTCTGTTTCGGCCTGCCTCTGACTCGACTGACTGACTCGCTCGCTCTGACTGACTGACAGACTCCTGACGGACTTCACCCCAGACTTCAGACTGAACTCCAGACTTCAGACGGAACAGTAGATAGTCACCGACCCCATGAGGGCATCATGTGGCAGAAGGCCAGTTTAACGTGGGATCTCCGAACCCGTGGGCTCGGCCAAAAATATGCCCATTGAACCCGTATAAACGGGTTCAGGGTCTTTTACCTCCCCCGAAAGAAACTCCGCCCTTCGGCGTAGCCTCGTTCGGGTTTTCTCCCCGCCCGTAGGCAGAGAGTCCAACCAATCAGCCGGTCGCCCGACTTCGGACTGAACGGTATTTAGTCACCCCCACCCCCACGAGGGCATCATGTGGCACAAGGCCGGTTTAACGTGGGGTTTCCGAGCCCGTAGGCTCGGGCAAAAATATGCCCTTTGAACCCGTAAAAACGGGTTCAGGGTCGTTCTACCTCCACAAAAGAGACTCCGCCCTTCGGTGTAGCCTCCTCCGGGTTTCTCCCCGCCCATAGGCAGAGAGATTTCAACCGATCAGCCGGTCGCCCGACATCTGTCTGAACTTAAAAATTGAAAACCGAAATTAATCGAAATAAATAATGAAGCTAAAAAACCGCTCCCGATAAATTAACCGTTAGAAAAAGCAAGTAAAGATAATCAAACCAAATAAATAAATGAAGTAATAAACAAATTTAAATCTGCTCCCACCAAACTAATAGAATAAACTACAGCAATCAACCCCCAAACTGAATAAATATATTTAATTATCTTCCCAAACCAAAACAAAACTACGAAATAAGCGATATAAACAATTTTTTACTATGTTAAAAAAATACCGATTAAAATAAAAATAAATAAATAAATATATAAGATAAGAAATCAAAATTAAAAATAAAAACAAGAATAAATAAAAACAAGCAAAATAAATTAACCGAAATAAATAAGCTACTTCCGGAAAAATAACCGCCAAAATAGACTACCCACAATGGACCACTGACCCGTATATATAAATAGCCGAGAAAAAAAACAAGAACACACGTGGCCTGACGATTGCGTCTTTCATGAAACAGCCTGACGTGTTGACTTCAATGTTCAATATATATATATATATATATATATATATATATATATATATATATATATATATATATATATATATATGTGGGTGGGTGTGCGTGTGTGTGTGAAAGCTAATATACTGCGTACATTTTTATTTCAGTATGCATATAAGAGGAAGCTACGAGAGATTAACCTAATTGTTGTTTAGCTGAGATAATTATTTTCATTTGGACGTTTAATGAGTAAATTAACTTCGTAATCTCTGGGATTAATGCTTGAAAGATAATTATCGAAGTAAATTATAAACAGTTACGAATTGATTTCTATTCCATTTACGCTGTCAATTACTCCTCCTTATATTCACGCACACATGAACAGACATCTTACCTGATCAGATTGCTATAAAGGGTCCTTTACGTTTGACAGATATTGTAAGTGCCATTTTTTCCTTAATGAACTGAAAAATGGCATATAAACACATGCATATATATATATATATATATATATATATATATATATATATATATATATATATATAATGAATACAGAATCCTTATAAATCCATCTGGTTATAATTGATTTCCTGGACGTTACTCGCATCTCTTCAGACAGCGTTAATGACAGCGTTGTTAATAAATGGAATTCAACTTAACCAACGTAAACAAAAAGAAAAAAAATATTTTAATATTAAAAAAGAAGAAAGAAACTAAAAATTCAATATAAGATTTTTGGGTGGGAGAAAAAAGAGAGAGAGAAAGATGGGAAGGGGACAGGGAAGAAAGGAAGTGGAGAGAGAGAAAGAAAAGAAAGAAGGGATAATTAAGCAGGAGTTGATAGGGTGACCAGGAAATGACTTTTTCATTCGGGACTGGTGAAGTTAAAATCAGGGTGGTAGAGGGGGGGATGATCAGATTCAAAGTAGATACATTGGATTGGTTAGTCATATTCAGTTGCGAAACCATCAAATACAAATTACAAATTGATAATAATAGTAATAGTAATAATAATTTTTGACACCAATTTAATGAAATAAGTTAAAGTAAAATAAAGTAAAAAAGTATAATTTTTTAAATTAAATTTATTAAAAAAATTACATAAAAATATAAATTAAATTAATTAACAGATGAATAAACAACTATTTTAAGGAACTAAAAAACCTAAAATGTATATATATATATATATATATATATATATATATATATATATATATATATATATATATATATATATGTGTGTGTGTGTGTGTGTGTGTATACATATATATTGTACTTATTTTTTTAAAATATGGTTCCATCGCTACATAAGAGTTCTTATGTTTCAAAAACAGAAGCTAAAAACTTCAATTTCATTTATAAAAATTAAATTAAATTAACGCAGCTAGTTCTGTTTCACTGACAATTGGGTTTTGGAATAATTAATTTTGAAATTTACGGAGCTTTATAAGCATATACATTCGTAATATTAATTTCTATGGATATGGAGAAAACTAATCATTTTAATACGGAGCGGTAGGCTATTAATTTACATTGACAACTATCGTATCAACATAGTAGTTACTTCAGAAAATAGGTTAAGTCAAGGTAGGGTCGGGGTGACTTTTTTCAAACAGAAGATGACATCCGTTCAACGCATATCGTCTGGTTTATTTCAACGACAGCAATTTTTTGCCACTTTTGTTACGCCATTAAATGTGTATTTGTATACATAAAGATTTTTTTCTAAAAAGGTTTGTTTATATATGAATACGTCGTATTCAACTACAATTTGTTTTTTGTTGACTTCTTAAAAGTTTTTTTAGCTTATGATTGGGTTAAGTTTTTAAACCTATCGCTTTAATTGAACTTGTTTAGAGACTTTGAAATTTAAAAAAAAATAAGCAAATTATTTAAGGCGAATGTCTGTTGGGTCGGCAAAAAGCCGTTATCACATGTCTTAAATTTAAATCAAATTTTGGATTATTACCCTAACGGTTCTTTCCTATTTTTCTATACACACGCACACACACACACACATACGCACAAATATATATATATATATATATATATATGTGTGTGTGTGTGTGTATGTGTGTGTGTATGTGTGTGTATATATTTATTTATATATATATATATATATATATATATATTTATATATATATATATATTGTTTGTGTGTATATATATATATATATATATATATATATATATATATAAATATATACACACACACACACACACACACACACACACACACACACATATATATATATATATATATATATATATATATATATATATATATATATATATTTGGTTGGATAGATGTGAGCTTGTGACACTGGGTTTCACGCTTTAGCGATCGTTTGTCTGACGATCGCTAAAGCGTAATTATACATATATATATATATTTATTTATATTTATATACACACACGTTTCACACACGCACACACACACACACACATATATATATATATATATATATATATATATATATATATATATATATATATATATATATATCACCCTGTCAGTTCATGGTTAATCCTTCCTTCTTTCCTTACTTTCTCTCCCTCTCTTTCCCTCTTTCCTTCCCTCTCCCCTCGTCATCTCTCTCTTTTTCTCTTTTCCCCCAAGAAAAAAATCATATATGTAATTTATGTTTTTCTTTCTTCCTTTTTTAAATATTAAAAATTTTCTATTTTTTCCCCTTGCGTCTGGATTAATTGATCTCCATTTCTTAACAAAATGCTGGCCTAAAGAGATAGGTGTAAGGTCCACGAAAAAAATTTAACTAAATAGATTTTTAAGGATTCTGTATTCATTATTACATTCCTCTGTTCTTACATTGACCTAACTTTAGATTAATATACTCCTTGGAAATATCCCTGCTAATTATCAATTGATAGGTATGTATTTGCTTTATATACACATAAGTGAATAACTCATGTTTACTTCAAAGTTTCATAGTTACAATTACTCATCAGGGGATTCAAACAGTCTTTTCTGATGATTTTAAATAAATATATTCGTGAACTAATTTAAACCGATTTTTAAAGATTATCTTTACTTATTATTATTAATTATATTGCTCTATTAATGTAAGTAATAAACCAATATAATTAATAATAATAATAAGTAAGGGTAATCTTTAAAAATCCATTTCGGTTATAAATTTTCATGAATATATTTAATTAAATATTCAACTGTTCAGACCGAATTTACTTTTAGAGATTATATCAATTTATCCAGACAAAAGGAAAAGGTAGAGGAAAAAACAAAGCAAAGGAAAAAATATAATAAAAGAGGAAGAAAAAATTGAAGAGAAGAATATTTAAATAAATATATTCATGAAATAAATTATAACCAAAATGGATTTTTAAGGATTGTCTTCACTTGTTATATATATATATATATATATATATATATATATATATATATATATATATATATATATATATTGATAAGGAAAATAACTTTAGATATGTACTATGTGCAATAAGCTAATATAGCTTATACATTCAGTAATGAAAGTAAGCCGCTCAATACTTGAAACAAATAAAAACCATTGTAATATTGTGACACAAATTTCATACAAAAAGTGATCTTTAAATGCGTTTATTTATTTTTGTAGATATTGCGGAAATGCGGCACGAGATTTAAATGTATAGAAAAGGAAGTTTGTTGATAACTATCTTATAGCTAGTTACAATAATTTCCTCGATCATTCTGTCATGTTCTTTCTTCTCAATAATACAACCCAGTCGTACAGCAATTAGAATAACGCCAGAATTTATGTATGGCTATCTCGAATACAACATCGATTTGGAGGTGCTAAAGATCACCAAGAAAAGTCCTCTGAAATTTCGATCACAATCCCAGGACATTCATACATGCTAACAAGAGTCTCATAGGGTTCTTTCTCTGAGTGGAATATGCCGTGTTGGGGTCTATTTCCATTTCCAATGAGCTTTGGTTCATTTCAGATTTGATTGTGCCGGTGTCCCACGTGCGGGCTAATTTCATGTTAAACAACTAATTGCTGTTATTTCTAAATCGTATGGTTCCAGCAATGTGCCGCCGTCAGGCAAATTCATATCATCAATTGAGAAAAATGACATGAGACAATTATCACTTATTAATGTCGACATTTTTATCGCAATACCGTCATATTTGGACTATGCTCTGCGAACCGCACTGTGCCTCCATGTTGGTGGTTAGTTTATTTTTTGTGACTTATCCTGTTATTTTGACCCTACAAAAGTCTCAGGCATCGCTTACCTACACAAACGTGTACACTTTTATTAGCGTAAATGCAGTACCGTATTTGTTCTTGCAGTTGTATTACTTAAGAGTATATATTGGGGAACTTATTAAGTCTTTAAGTAGGAAATTTGGATAAAAAAAAAAGCAATAGAAAACACCGACCTAAATAATAAAGTTTAAGGATGTAAAAGAACAGAGAATAATGGTTCAGACATGTGAGACAATATTTGAAGAAACATGCCATAATCTATTTCTTGTTTAATGGATGTCACGTTGTTCAGACAGATGACTAAATAGTACACAAACTCCTTATCCAGCAGGACGAGTCTCTTTTGGATTTACCAGAATGGAACTTCATAGTAAAGTAAATCTTGCCTATTTTTGTGCTTGACAGAAAATTAAAACAGCAAAAGACGAAGTGATTAAATCCCAGTCAAGTCCTGGTGTAAGGGTCCAAAAAATCGTTAAAGATAGAACATATGCAATTATTGAGATTCTGTTGCCTCAACACGAAGACTTGCCTGGTTGTAAACCAAAACAAAACAAAGAAATAAAAAACAAAAACAGATCTTCACATATAGGGAAATATTTTTTGCGCCAAGTACTAGACTCAGGGTAATAGTTTACGATGTCCCTATATAGGGAATTTATTTGACCACATTTGTCCTAATGTATAGGGCGATCATGATTGAGTACCACTCTGATGCGTAGGGAATAGAGATTCGACATAATGATAGAGCAGAAACTTTTCACCCCCATTCCAAACCGCTTCGATTTTGAGAGCCGGTTGCTGTCATTCATCCTTTTTTGGAAGGAAATTGGTGTGCTGGTTTTCTCTAATAACCTTTCCAAGAAAAGAAGATCTAAGACAAATGAATCATTGAGACTTCTTTCCATCTACCTCAGCCGTAGAGAAGGGAGACATTAATGCAACTTCTGGCCAGAAAATCCTGCCACATATTGAGACACTTCTGTCCTCATAGATTTTCACTTGGGAGAAGACTACGAGGGATTGACATATAGTGAAAAATTTGAGAGGATATAAACAGTAGGATCTCAATTCCTTTTGGGACCCACACGATTTGATTACAGAAACTTCGAGAAGTGCTCCGACAGTCGAATGCAAAATATTTGGAGTCTATGTAATTTTGAAGAACGAGAAAACAATATCTTAAACTCTCCTCAGCAACTGGAGATATGAATTTTAAGAGTCGATACTTAGTAGCAGATAGTCAAGATAAAATGATATACCATCGTTTCTGAAAATCAAATTTTCTTTGAATGTATCCTCAGATTCATTCATATTCATTTTATCTTCTTTATTTTTAGCATCATTTGTACCATAGTGATCAGTGTTACTCGAATGTTAATCATATATGAAATATAATCATATAATTATAGTTTCACTGTTCTGACGTCTATGCATATGTCTTCTTGTAGCATATAAATATGTGTAATATATCCAGTAATTATCTATAATATAAATATAATATTTATTTAGGTTTGTTTCAAATATAAGGCATCTACTGAAATGCTAGGTTTCCCCCATTAATGTACACCGTAAAATCCATAAAATTGTTTTTTGTAAAAAGAACATTCCGGTATTAATTATAATCTTTAAAAAATCTCGTAATAATTAGAGGTTGATAAAAAAAATCTAATATTATTTATAGATTTCTACCTATAATCCATGAATGCCTACTTTCTAAGAAATTGGTTAATGCAACCAAAGATCAAATGATGTTACGAGTAAAAAGATATTCTCACTCAACTAACTCCCCGTCATACCAACGAAAAAGTTCACATTGCATGGTGGTAAAAATTGGGAGTTTTTAAAGCAGTCTACTCGATTCGCGATGCTTACGATTGGCCGGGAGTGAGACCAGTTTGTATGTTTACCGACTTATCATCCCATGAAGAGGCCTTTTTATTATTTTTGTAAATAACACCATGCAATACGGACGCTTTTTGACCGACGATGTTAGTTGTCATTTTCTTCTGTACAAGATTTATTTGTGCCAGTCCTTCTTGTCTTGAAAACGAGCGTTTATTTTTCCTGAATGCAACACAGAGCTATGAAATTGGGACTAAATATGCGACTACTTCAACCACGCAGCAAAGCCACTTTCTGCAAAACCTGTCCCTTTATTAGTATTTTGTACTGTTTTTGCATGAAATTTGGTGCAAGCTGCTTGTGCGTAAGACATTATGGCCTCATGCAATACATATATTTATGCTCAAACTTTTCCATTTTACGAGCATTTTGGCGATCTATTATTTACAAATAATTTAAACTTCGCTCCCTTTGTGAAGAAATTAATTTATTCATACCTCCTTTTATTTTCGCGACTGTATCAACTGCATTGTTTTCTCTTTTCTTGGGGCTTTCAAGATTCAATAACAGATTCATATTAAGAAAGACCCGCAACTCGGTGGCGTTATCAGTGCTTATAAAAAGGGTCATTATCCATATGATATTTAACATGCAAACGCCCGAACGAATTGATTCAGAGGCATTCCATGTCTTCCAACTTGTCGCTTTCGATAAAAGTGTCAGGTCGACGGTGAAATCATTGTGGAAAATCCTGTGTTGGTTGGCACGCAGCTGTTCAAAGCCAATTATTACTTTGATGTGTTTCTATCATTTTGCCGAAGCTTTTTCTTTAGAAACATGAAAAGAGAAAACAAAAACCTGAGGAAACGACTCGAGATAACTAGGGAAACAAGGTTGGTTGGCCCAGCTTCAATCCGTACGGTAAGTGATTTGTTAAATAAATATATTCCCTATAACTATGATTGGTGGGTGTTACAACGGAGCAATAGCAATGTTTTCACAACCGAAACGTTTATCCGTTTGTTTAATATATCTAAGTAAAAAGACATTGTAACAAGGTTAAACGTAATTAATTGAACATATACTCAAATTAATTCCCAAACCAACATTCTCCTAAGAATCAAGAATGATAAGAAAAAAAAATTGAATTTTATATCACAAATATGATAAATTTTTCTTATTTGTGACACTTTCAGAAAGACATCTAATTTCTAAAATCTAATCGAAAACTTCATAATAAATGTATAAATTTTATGGAGTCGAATATTAAGGTTACGGAGCTATTACTTACTTTCTTTGTAGCATGCAATTTACGCTAAGAAATACCAGAGGTCCGAATCGAATTTAATGTCAATTAGGAACCTTTGATCTGTGATGAATACTAAGGGATACAAATAACCTTTCTTTTCGGTGTCACTTCAGAACATAAAAAAAAACATGCAACAGTGTTGACTAACAAGATAAGCATATAGCCAAAAGGGCCGAATTGCGCCTCAAAGAATTTCAATGGTTGCGAGAACATCAAATAGAATGTCAATCCAACTAAACTTAGGATATAAACACACAAAATGGATGGTAGAAATTTATATAAACGGACAACACGCGAGAGGAAGAACAGAATAACTCAAATTCGTTCGAATTTCCAAAAAATCACCTACTCTCACGGGTGATATTAATTCCAGAAGGAAATAAATATAGATTTTACGTATGAAAGATGTAGTCTTTTTTTCTTCGCAGATGTTGCTAACATGTCGTTACATTTTCAGCTTTCCCTAAATTAACCTATTGCCATCCGAATTGATGTTTATTAGTTTAATGTGTAATGTTTAGCTCATCTCATATTATGCACAATACACTTTGCATTTCGCGAAACATCAGAGAAGCCAGGTTTATCTGAGATTCACTCGATATCAATGATGACCCCGACGATTAAACCCGCTACGCTTATGTTGTAAGCTTGGGAAAGCCCAAGGATATATGTATGTATGTATGTTTATATATATATATATATATATATATATATATATATATATATATATATATATATGTGTGTATGTATATATATATATATATATATATATATATATATATATATATATATTAAACATGGAGAGGAGATAGGTAGTCGTTTTCAAACATCGACCCCGAGAATGTAAGTCCCATGTTCAGATGAGCGCCCAGAGTGTCGTATACCCACTGGGCGACTCTAATTGACGAAGTTAGTAGTGACTGAAATTCAATGCTATTGAGAAGATTGTTATTTTCATTTGTAATGTACGACCATTCTTTATTACAGTATCATGGCATTCATACGTTGACGATATGGTGTATAAGCGTTTATAATTTTATAGTAAAACTTGTATTGTTTCAAAATTTATTGTTTATTAATCAGTTGCCCTGCAGCGATAGTTTGTCAACAAAGACAGTATACTATCACATTGAGTTCTGTTCCTTGGTGTGGTCTTGTATCAGAATAAGTTTATTTATTATGCAGGTCAGTGGTCTGTGTAACAAACAGAATTTTAAAGATTATTTTCAAGGCAAATAGAGATTTGTCTTTTAGAATAACGATGCATTATTTACTCTCATTTGATTTTGAGCGGTAACACAAATATGTTAAGAAAATATCAAAATATGATTATCTTTTCCTGTGGATACCTGAATGGAAATATATCTGGGTATGGTTTCCATTCTTATTCACTACTGTGATAAATACGAGTCAACACAGGATGTTTTTATCATCCATTAATAAAATATTGATCACTGCCTAACCAAACATAATTGGTTCTCATAGTAAATATTCATAGAACTGTCATAATATGCCTATGGAAGTTCAACCTGTTGGATCGTAACTTGAGGACAAATGTACAGTATTACAAGGGCGGGTTCAAGCAAAGCTTATTACTGAATGAAAACGTTATCAGTGGCCAACGGAAACTGCATCAAGTACTTCCAAGCTAAAAAATAATCGAAGTAGTAATTAATTTTCTTGGTCAAATTTTAAGTACATGAATATATAATGATTAACGCAGTTCCAACCGAACTTAGGCACATAGGCGTATCGCTTAAAGAGTTTCATTGTCGAAATAAATGATTGCAAAATTACAATTTTACACATCAGAATGAAGTTATTTTCTATAGGTCTGACGAGAGTCATTAACATTGCAAATTTTGGATTCATCTACTTTGCATTGCTCATATAGCTACTACAGTTTTTTCTTTACATTTTCTTAGGTCTTTTGGAGCTAGATCCAATTCTTTCAATGCATTTAGCTCTTGTAGATCATGATCTGGATGTGCGGATTGTATAATGGTTAGAGACTCTGGGTAAAAACAAATCGGCGATCCGGGTTCAAATTACGTTGGAGATTGTTATATTCATTATCGCACAAATGCTGTTAAGAGAGGTATGAATTTATCTCTTCTGTCTCAAATTTAATGGGTGGAATAGCAACGTAGAGTGAATTCTCTAGCCGTGGTCAACAAGTAGTAAAAGACAGGGACAACCCTGAACTATATGTACCGCTTGAGGGGCGCACACTTTAATTGTAACCAATGTCCACTCTGCATAGTTGGGGTATAAACCACGGGTAGGCTCTGTGGGTGTTGAAGAAATAAAATGCACCAGAGTAAATCGACATACTCGAACACGAGCAGCCGTGCAAGTGATGAAAAATCCCATGGATTTGCATTTGGCCTTTAAGTTGAAACTAGTTTTTTTTTCTTATTTATGAAACAATAATAAAAATGAGATAGATGTTGAATTACAGGAAAATCTAATACAGTAAATAAAAAAGTGGATCTAGCGCCAGAAGAGCTAAATTAACAACTCGAGTTTCGTCCGACAAATTCCAATTTTTATCAAGTGTATAACTTAACCCCACCCAGCATCCCCAAAGACACGGTGACAAAAAATGATCGTTAAAGAACGAAAACAGTTCGGTTTATTTCGAAATATCGAAATACACAAACGATGACATTTGCCTAAACTAATATAACTCAGCTGACTCAAATCTAAACAACGAAAAACAAATTAAAAATTACGCTATGATGAAATCCACCTTCTCCAGATATAAATCACTTTAGATAAACAACTCTCGCTGCTCTATCGCTATTTTCATGGAAAGTGTTCAGAAAAAAACTTCATTCGTTAGTTCCACCAGTAATAACCATCACAGCTAAGACCCTGTCTATTCCATTGGTGAGAGGTAGGTTCCACACGAGCAAATTTATGGAACCGACACTCATGAGGATGCTTCCCCCCATCACTAAAATCTTACGGCCAACATTTATCTTCTCCAAATACTGTACCTCTTACTCTGTAGACCTCTATAACGAGTGGCTCTTGAGCCTTTTACAGAATGAAAATTAGTGTAATGAAAGTGTTAAATGGTAAACAAGCTTGCGTCCTTATTTAGCAGTGCACGCTTTTCTAATGATATCATCTAAGAATTTAAGGATTCTGCAATTTGTTCCACTTAAGGCGATAGTCATGTTTTAATTCTTTTAAAACGTATACTTTGAAAACGATGGTATACAATCCTATGTAAATATGAGCATTTACCCTTGTGCGAAACGGTGACTCAGATAAAAGTAAGTACCGTTTAGTTTTATCCACACATCTTAATAGTCTGTTCAATTCTAGACAGAATAATAAACATGAAAAACCATAGATATTTATAAGAAAGTTAGTAGATTTTAAGATGTTCAAGAATATATTCTTCCAACGAATATTTAGGTTATTTTAAATAATAGTAGCATTGGCATTATTTTGAAAAAGTAACTGCATATTTTTTTTTTTTGCACACGATTTCTTAATTTCCTTGATTTTAAGTTGCGGTGTCCAAAACTTATTTAATAGGATATTCGTTTGCATGAGTGCCATTTTAAAAATTAAATATTCACCCAAAAAATATTAATTAAATATTCACCGCGAGATGAATTTGAATGGAATTTCCTTATGGTCAGCAATTTCTGTAAATCATCAATTTGTCACAAGCCTTATAGATAGATGGCAGACGTTAATAATTTAAGTCAATCGTTTAAAACGGGTATTTTGGAGTATATGTTAGAAAACTTATTATATGTGCATTCATACTCGTAAGTCGATTGTGAAGATACCAAAAATGGAGATTAAAGAAATACAAATATGTAAATTAACAACGTGCAGGATATTTTCTGCGAAAAATGATCTGAATTAGGAAAATATCTTTTATTGATTTTAGTGATTCTACGTCGCTAACTAAAATGGTTGTTCCTGTCTACGTAAGATTTCTCTATTACAGTCAATTTCTTTAACTGCATAAACACAAGAAAAGATCCATAATCATTTCGTAGATATTTGATAAACTGCCGTTAAATCATTCAGTTATTATAGGAATAATGAAATTTACCTTCCAGAAACCGACAAACAGAAAAATGTCGATATGTACAAAGAAAACAGACTGCACTGATGCGTAATATCTAACCCCCTATATGCCAGTGAATGCTGGGAAATCTTTTAAAAATGAAGAAACTTGAACGACTGAAATATGCTTCTACTGAAGGATACTAAAAATACCAGGAACAAAACTTGCAAGGAACGTGGAAATGAGGCGGTTAAAAATGGAGCATCGGGAATATGGTTACAATATACTGGGACGCATAATAAAAAAAAAGGCAGACATAATGTAACACTCACATGATATAAAAGCACAAAAAAAAAAAAAACAGCGTGATGTAGTGAGTAATGCATTTGGTGAGTTTTCATGAATGGCTGGGAGAACAATAATAAGAAGAGTGTTAAAAGGGTCAGATAGGGAATGGAAGAAAGAAAAAATCGTTCCATATTCTGAAAAGTAAGAATCATCTTAGAGACTGGTAAGTTTTATTAATATTCATACTTTAATTTATAATAATTAACAAAATATTCCAACAGCTAAAAAGAAACCATCGATGTATCACAATAGCATAAAGGTGGAAAGATGACTGACATGAGTAAAAATCATCTTTTCTTGTAACTATATAAATGGCATAAGAGTAGTTTTGCTGGTAAATTTAAAAATTAATAATTACACTTATTAAAACATATTTTCACAGAATAAGGAATGTTACATTCATTCCTATAATGAAGGACATCTAAAAATCCAGCGTAGAGATTCAGTATTACCCGTAGCCATCAATGACTGCTTCAACGATCTGCTTTCTCCGTGTATCTGATGGCGTTTGCTTGTGTTGGCCTAGGCCCCGATTCTACCATTGCCTCCCCGTATCACTGAGGGATTGCTCTAATTGGGTCGCATACACTGGACTTAGACTGCCAGCTGTCACATATTAAATATTGCTAAAGAACACTTCGACACGGTGTAATGGTTAGCAAGCTTGTCTCACGAGATTAACTCACTAGGTGCTCCATACCTTCGACCTTGTGCCACATCTAAGCTATACTTAGTAAATCGCTATTAAATATTGCTAAGATTCAATTATTGATAGAGATCATTGATAAACTAACTGAATTGTGGCAAAAGTAACATTTTCGAAATTATTTTGCATACGAAACAACAATGATCAGGTAGCCAGATCTCTATATATGTACCACCACAAAAAAGTTAAAAAAAGCAGCATACCTTTAGTAGCATAGTTTTAGCCTCAAAATCGTTATGTCATTATTAACAGGAAGGATTAAATTATTTTTTGATTATTTAATTAAATTTTTTACTGCTTTTCAGAACATTCGAAATTTTCATTAAAAAATTGTTTTTCTTGCGTCAGCCGTTTTACTAACTTATAGCAAATTTTCGCTTTCTTTTTTGCGGTGACACACACATTAATTCGGAAATTCTTGTAAAAGTCAAATAACTCAGATTTTCATGAAATTTTCAAAACTTTTTCACAAATGAATTAAATTATTTTTTATTAGTAAATTTAAGGTTTTTTTTACATGTTTTAGCCACTTAATTTTATGAAAACTTGAAAAATTCCCCGAGATAATGTTTAGTGACTATATTAATTAAAAGCAGAATTCTTTGAAGAATTTTTTTTGTTTTTGGCAAAAGCGGACCCGGTCTTACAGAAAATATGTTCTGAAACAAAAATAAAGAAACGCAACAAAAACTAAGACCTTATTTAATTAGAGAAGTTTTCAATTGCTTTTATGAATAATATATATTAAAAACGATATTGCATGAAGAAAAAATCACGAAAAATTAAATTTTACAAGATTTGTTTTCATTTTTTTAACAAATTTAAAATCTTTTAAAATTCATTTTCAGTGAGATTATTCTTAGGAAATATTGTTATGAACTAAACCCATATTTGCTAATAAAGCTTATTACAATCTGACGATTTCGAATATTTTAAAAAAGAATTTCGATTTTTTTTTGTATGTGTGATTACGTGCAGAATTTCTGAAGTATGGACATACAAACCGATAAATCGGGCATTCAAATGTCACGTGTTTTAAGAGTTGTCCCCCACCTTTACGGTGAAAAAAAAAACTTTATCGTCTGCTTCACCATACATAACTATGTACACGTTCGTCTGCCAATCGAATATAAATAAATCGATTAACACAAATATGATAAATTTAACTTTACATTTGCTATTTTTCCTCAAATAAAGTTTCAGAAATATATATTTTATTTTTTACAAGATTTTTAAATGCGAGAATTTAATTTTGTTTACAAATCTGTCAAAATGACTGATTTTCATCGATTTTACTAAAAACAAAAATCAATTCCGACCAATATAATATTTGTTTAAAATACCCCACAGAGTATGTTGCTTACTGTAAATTTTAAATCCTTTAGCTTTCGACTAATGCTAAAATGAAGGCTTTTTCATTTAAAAAAAAAGCAAAACATGTTAAACCTTACATATACGGAAGGTACCTATTTCTATTAGTGGAGGTACCTATTTCTATATAAATAACTTAATCTCACGGGTTTTTAGAAATAATTTTTGATTTCGACTGAGGACCTATTTTTCATCATTTTTGACTGATTTAGCGAGTAGGGACAGAACAATACTCAGTCGTAATGAGTTACGAAGTTATCTTCAAGTTAACATTAAGTTCCGATTTCTTAACAACATCCCCATCGATCAAATTACTCGAAACTAATTAACCTTAATTAGTTCCATTTTCAGTAAACGTAATCAAGCATTCTCCTGCAATCTTCCTAGATCTTATACCACGAAACCTCTATATTTAGCGCCTCTTCGATGATAGTCAAACTGCATTGGGGCTTTCCACCTCAGGTATGTGCGTCTATCTAGTTACTTTATCTGAACTAACACTATACCTACTTATACACTTACTTAAATCTAACCATAAGGGAAAGTCGAACGATGTCCCTTACACTCCTATAAAAGCTCCTATGCTATATCTAATATCTTATTGAATCTAAATATTAAAACTAAATATTGACACATAAAAAGAGGTCTTATGCTATAAAAATATATCATATATAGTATTAGGTTGGTGCAAAAATAATGTCGTTTTCTCACATAGTAACATATGAGAGAAAACGATATTATTTTTGCACCAACCTAATGCTAGTCAACAGACATGCATAAACTCGCACGATAACATGAAATTAAGAAAAAGAAATTGTATGAGAGACGGAGAGAATGAAAATATTGAAAACCAAAAATGCAGCTTTTTCTGGATTAGAGTGAAAGGAGTTAGGCGAAAGGACAGAGTGCCTCCACCGGAACGCCTGTGATTACAAATGTTTTAATGAAGTAGGGATAGAGAGAGAATACACCGTCTGAAGTTAGAAAGAGTCAGAGGCTGTGAATATCTTATTGTCATTCATGCGACCATGGTTTATACAACGAAAAGCAGATATCAAATTTGAATACAAGTAACATAAAAAGATTATTACAGATTTAGCACATTCTCTCTCAACGGAACGTATGTATAAAGAGTGTGCTAAAAAATTGGCACCATTTTGTAGTTTAATAATATAACCAATCCTCGCTCAAATGATCTCGAATTTTAAAGAAACATGTAAAAAGTAAGTTGACTATGTGGACTTATCTCAGTGAGAATCTACTAGCGTCGGTGTGTCAGTGATAATGAAAATGTGCTGCTGAAATGGTCACTACGTTCAACTGACATATAACCTTGGATGATTTCTTTCTACGTGGCTATGTGAAATGATAAATCTACACTGGTGAAAATATGTTTAAGACCGATGGTTAAAGTTTTATTCAGAATATGTTTCTCTTTCGAGATAGTTTTCTACAACTAAAAAATGTTTAATGTTGGATTAATTAAGAGAAGTAAATTCTGCATAAAGCGTACAAAATAAAAACTAATTTATATTGTTTTATTAGAAAAAATATTCTGGAATGAATGAAACTTTAACCATGGGACTTAAACTTATTTTCGCCAGTGTATATCCTCCCCTTCCTACTAGGCTAGAGGAACTTAAGCAGAGAATCACTGAGGTGGTGGTGAATGTTACACAAGACATGCATATTTGTCAGGAGCTGGACTATCGACTTGACGTGTTTCGTATTTCAGCTGGTACGTATATTAATATACATTTGTGGAGCTTTGAGAAATCGCTTATAAAATCAACATCCTTTTGAATATCTTGTTCAAATTTTGATAAATAAATCTTTTCTTGTTCAACGTGAAGCTTATTTAATTTCGTTTGTTTGGAACATGTAGTTACTCAGATATTCACATATTAATTATGTCATTTTTGGGACCCTCTCTATATCACATACACATAATTCGTTCTCCGCCCGCTGCACGCAGTGAGATAAAGTTCAACATAAAATATATTAGACTTATGAATCCATTAAATTAGCGAACTTTTCTGATTGTCTACTTTTCCATCCTGACTAGGTACCATACTTCTGGCCTTGTGCATAAACTGAAATTTATAAACAGGAAACTACATCTAAAGCTTTATAATATATGTTGAGTTCAAACTTTTTTTCTATAGATTGATTGTTAAAGAAGAAAGGTAAAATAAACTAGAACCATTCCAAGAGAGATCAGAATTTGTTTTATGTCATACCTAAACACTTCAGCAAGGTCTCGTATTTTAACTGCAAAAACTAAATTAAAGCTTGTATAAAATTATTAAATTAATATTTTTGTTTCTCGCTGAGTCCAGAATACACGTACAAAAAGCCCACTCTATCCTAATATTTAATCCATAGCTGTAGGGAGACAAAGAGATGGATTTATACCTTTCCCCAAAGATATTTGCACAATAGTGAATGCAGCAAACTCGACTAGAATTCGAAGTTAGCTCTCTAATGTTTAATTCCGAGACACTATTAATTACACCAAACTCACAGATTATTATTATTATTATTATTATTATTATTATTATTATTATTATTATTATAATATTTTCTGAATCAAAATTATTTAAAGCTTGAAAGCCGAATATAAAAGTTATGGATGCTATACCTTTTTACTTTTTATTAGACCCAGCCCATCCATTTTGCCAACTCGTCGCTGAAATTCTCCCGAGACGTTGATATTGCAACTCTCGCCATCACTTGACCTCCTGCTGTCAGTGTCGACTGATGTTTTCTACGTTGCACTAATCTAGCTTAAGGAATCTATTAGAATTGAAAAGGATTAGGAAAAACATTTTTTATTGGCAATCGTCGGTTCGATGTCTATGTTATGATTACTAATGGAAATCTATAGTTATTAGTATTAAGAAAAACTGCTGTATTCAGAACTAAAACGAAAAGAAATAAGAAAGTTACAACGTATCTTATACTGTTTGTCTATGAATTCATTGATCTTTACAACACCCTAAATTTCTGAAACACGATCATCTAATATAAGGTCAGAGGCTAAATTATAAAAGCGAAATCATTTTAAAAATAAGCAGCCTCTACTTTTTCTTGGATTATAATTATTTTATTGTCAATTAGCTTATCTATTTCCTCTGGCAAACACATATCCCGATCACTTCTTTCATTTGATATTTGTGTATTTCGATGTGTATTTCTGTATATTTACATTTTGTATCTCAAATGGTAAATTTTAATTACAGACAAATACTACGATGAATATTAGAAAAATAACTCTTACTGTCAGATGACTAGATCAGAATTAAAAATATTTGCATATTCTAGGATAGAATACAAGAAAAACAATGATAGAATCTAAAGGATAACCGAAAACAAGATAAGCATGTGTTTCTTAACTGATATATCTAGAGAATCTAAGACAAATAAAAAATACATAGATGAGGGGATGCATATTTTGATAGGCATATATATGCATAGATATTTAACCACTTAACGTCAGGTGGGTAAATACCTTGAGATATAGCATGGTTTTCAGTAAAATTAATGTTTGAGTAATTTGTTTTGTAAATCAGTGTGGAATCTAGTATTTGAGATGTTGTTTCATCCAGCGTGTATAATGTTTGTATGGGTAGATAAGATAGGAATAGACTGATACGGACTGACAGAAAAAAAAAGACTTACAATGCTTACGATTTCATTCCCATCCATTATTCAAACAGATTTAAAGAAGCTAAGATAGGTAGATATGAAATTTCTGCTTTTAAACGATATTTCAAAAGAGCCGACTTTCCCTGACAATCCACTTAGGTGAAACCTGGGTAGGTTTGTCTGTCTCACTAGGTTTATCTAGGTCTGCTCTACAGTTGTATTGATCTCTTTTGTTAGTTAGTTGTTTACTCGTGTCTGTTTTTTTTTCTTTGGGCTTTAAACCTGTATCTGTGCGATTTTTTTCAACAGACTTTCATGTTTCTAGCTCTTTCTTTTTTTAAAACCTTTTTTTCTCTCAGGATTGATTTGATTATTGGCAAATCAAAAATTCGAGGGTTTTTCGAAACGAGTATAGTTACCTATACTTGTATGTATATATATATATATATATATATATATATATATATATATATATATATATGTGTGTGTGTGTGTATATATTTAATGTAATAAATCCGATGATATATAATCAAAGTGGATCCTAATAATATAAATATTAAAACTTGTACACAAAAGAGTTCAGTGTATTTATTATAATAGCGCATATAATTTCCCTGTTATGTAATACGTACACACACACACACACACACACACACATATATATATATATATATATATATATATATATATATATATATATATTTATTTATTTATTTATTTATGTATGTACGAATGAATGAATAAAGTCAAAAGGAAAACTTATCTTAGCAGATGCATTTTCGTAATCGAAAGTTTTATCGTAAAGGTTTAAATAACCTTGTTACTAGACGAAAACTCTATATATGTCCAGGGTTTCTATTTTGACTGATGTTTAACACTGCTTAAATACATTAATTCATGAACAAAAGTTTATTCTAAAATTGGACATTATTTTCTATACAAACTAATAGTTTTGCCTAATCTTGTTATAAAGTAAAATGGGAATTTGTAAAGCGGGTGGTAAAATAGAAGAATTTTAAAACTACGCAACAGAAAGAGTGAGAACATATGAAAATGAGAGAGAGGTTGAGAGAGAGAGAGAGAGGGAGAGGGAGAGGAAGAGAGAGAAAGAGGGGCTTATGTAAAAGAATAAAAGCACCAGAAAGATATAAGATTGAATAAAGGGAATGAGACATGGAATCGAAATGAATTCTGTTAACATTAAAAGTCAAGATCAAGGTGAGAAATAAACGCACAAAAGCGCTGTATGTTTTCACCTCCAAAAAGGGTGCAAGAAGCAATTCCCCGATGTTAGTCACGATGTGGAACGAGAAAAAAAAAAATGATTTATGCATGTGAGAAGAAAAAACGTCGATCCATACTCAGGAAAAATGGTGATTTTTTTTCAAAAAAAGCTTCCGCTAATGGAGCTCCTGCACACAGTCTTTCTTTCAAACATTAAGCAAGTTCAGAAAAATTGGTAGCCTACCCCGCTATGGAATAGTTATTCTATCAACGTGAATTTCATGATTTAGAGACTCTATAATTTCTAATACAATACTATTTTCACGCATCGATGAATAGATTATCCAATCATTTCATTCCTAAATAGAGATGTTCTACTATCCTACACAGAAATTATAACTATTGTTTTAGAAATTACACTGGAAATTTAATGTGTACTATAAAGCTTACTATTTAAACAAATTTCTAATATTTTAAGAAAATGTAAATAAATCAAAAAATAATTTCATATGTTATTAAAAAATATTATATATTTCTTAAACATATGAAGTTGAGGTGTTAATTTAAAAAAGCCGGCTTTCCCTGACTCGCACTAATACCTGATTTTATTTATTTTATTTTGATTTTAATTCTGTAAAATTAGAAGTTTTCATTTTGTATCATGATATTTGAATTTGTACACATCAATAAAGTTTGCATAAAATTTTAATCAAATATAAATATAGTAGGATCAGTAAGTGGTTTATTAAGCATTTTTATAATATGAAACCATTTAATTTAAATGCTTAAATCTGTATAATTATGCATAGATAGAATCTATATTTCCTCTTAGATTATATATATTATACTTTTTGTGTATAAAAATTAAGATCTAAATAGATATCTCTGTAAAAACGATAATATGAATAAATCAAATTGAAACAGTCTTGACCGTCACATTTCGTCCCCTGATGGACTTTATCAAGGTAAATATAAAGATTTGATTTTTTTTACAAGTATTTATGAACAGAAGTGAAAATATCGTTAGGTTTTGAAAATGTTTAAATATAAAAAAAAGGCTAATTTGGAAAATCAAGGTAAACTATGGAGGATAAGTGCTATCAATTTTGCCTAATAAACGAAAGTGAGTAAATTTTATTGTTTTTCTTATTCGTTTATATATATTTATTCATTTATTTTAATATAATTATTATTCATATTAATTTGATAAATCATTTGTATATTTATTAATTTTGAATAATAGAAGGTTTTGATTTAACTGTTTGCTTTTAATTTTTAACATTTCTATAGTCATGTATGCCGATTTGAGAAATGAATATCTTTTAGGAAAGAATGAAATTGAAAAAATCAGGAGTGCAGCTGTACATTTTGGCAAGATAAGATACCAGCACTCTAAAAACTTTTCGACTTATTAAGTTACTTTCACATACATGACCCTATAATTTAAAAAAAAAAAGCAAAACAAAACGATTTACTCAAAACCTAGTATTATCAAATAAGAGAAAAATATCAAAATCTAGTCGCGACTTTTGGGACACATATATAAAATTCTCTTACGCACAAACAGCCTTAAAAAAGTATGATTCCATTTCAACTCCCCATCTATGGATCTGCTACTAGGGCTTGTATCTGAAAATAATTGTTATTCACAATAAAAAAAAAAAAAAAAAAACTGTTTTCTTTTCATTTTTAACATTTCACATTTCTATGGTCATGAAAAAAAAGAAAGAAAAAAGTAACATTCTTACAATATCAAATACATTTCAGTGCTAAATAACCCGCAGGCGGCGGTTAAAAAGCTCTCAAAAATAAATCACAAAAACTATAAGAGTACAGTGGTATTCGACGAAGGAAGATATAGATGGTCTAATGGGTATTTTTAAATGCCGATAAACAACTGTGACTTTCTACGATTCGCTTTCACACACACACATTATATATATATATATATATATATATATATATATATATATATATATATATATATATATATATATATATATATGTGTGTGTGTTTGTGTGTGTGTATTCATTGCCATTATTACTTGAGAAAGGCTGTACAGTAGTTCCAGTTAGGAAATAGATACAACAATTTTGCAAATGCATTAGTGAGAAATGAGCTCAATGGACTCGGACGAAATTTGAACCCGGTTAACCGTTACGCTTTACACACATCAATGCTTATTCAAGGCACTGGCCCCAAATACTTTTCCTTTTTATTTATTAATATTCTCTGCTGCAATATAATTCTTTTGTTTTTGTCCCAACATTATAACGGAGATTAATTTATCAACTTACATCACACACACGCACACACATATATATATATATATATATATATATATATATATATATATATATATATATATATATATGTATATATATATATATATATGTATAATTGTGTATTGGCGTAGCAATCCCTCTTTTATACATGTTTCGTTAGAAACGACTGATAAATTACTGCGGTTACCTTCCTCGTAGACTCATACGGAATTGTGTCTTTTGCGCTTTTCATTAGCAAAATGTGAACAGAATAAAAGAAAGAGGAATAAGCTTATTTACCTTAAATCTTTTTTGTTGTTCGAGGTATTGAAGTGTAAGAAAATTTATGGTTAGTCGGGGTAAAGAATTTCGAAAGAGGACGACGAAAACTTGCAGCGTTATAGAAAGAAGAAACAAAGAAGTGTCATGGCAATAAATAAATAAATATATAAATTAGACTTAAAATAAAATTATCAAAGTAATTGTCATGCGAGCGTAAAGAAAAAGAAGCTCGGATTGTTAATGTGCATTAATTTAATTTCTACTATTTTCTTACTTTGATGTAATTGTTTATAGAAACGTCGAAAGAATGTCGAGGACATTCCTATTATATGATCTTTGTAACAGCTACAAGCGCGAAAACTGGAAACGGTCAACCAAGTTCAAATTTCGATCTTGTTTGCTGCATTCATTTTCAGACTGGCACCGTTAGAAAAAGGTGGAATATATATTTCCTCTGCATTTGGAATATATGGCTATGAGCGCCAGCCAGTCTGAGAAAAGGAAGATCTATGAATTAACAACTATTTCTACCAAGTCGTCATGGCAATTCACAGATAAATACAAGGAAAATGTCGAGGTGGATGCTTGTGTACAGCCTGAATGGACATAGCTTTAAAAATAATGATAACGGTTAGTCAGTTCCTTACAAAGTCAAATGAAAAAAAAAAATTGATGAAAAGGATAGATTTATTAGGTTTAGCATCATATTTCGGCAGGTGTAAACAAAATTCCAATTACTTCAAAATTACCGACTAACTCGTCTTTGGTAACTTGCGTAAAGTTTCAGCCGCTCTATGAACTGGTCATCCTCTTGCAGCTCTCGAATTCGGTCATATTTCACAAACCTTGACGGTAGCTCTTTGTTTGGCCCACTACACGACTATCTTGAATAGAAACTAGATCACAAAATCCCCTGTTTATAAGGACTTACTGAATTGAACAACTATTTCATCTAGTTCATATATATATATATATATATATATATATATATATATATATATATATATATATATAAGGCACAAACACTAATATTCCATGGTTATAATTTATTATATTGGAATCACGACCCAATTCATCAGATCTACAAATTCAGAAAGAAATCGGCATAACATTATAATTTAAGCTCTACTTCTGTATCGAGGACTTTAAAAAAACAAAACATAATACTAAAGTACTTTGGATCTAAATGTTCTTTCCTATTACATCAACACACACACACACATAAACACACACACACAGAGGCATATATATCTATCTCCCTCTCTCTCTCTCTCTCTCTCTCTATATATATATATATATATATATATATATATATATATATATATATATATGGAGCAGTCGAGAGATAGATTCGAATCAAGGACGAATATACGGTCAAGAGTTCTAAAAGTTCTCTCACAAGTATGTTAAACGTGACATATGATGAAAAAAAAACTATTCATGTGACTCAAATAATGTTCTATAATTCATTTAACAATTTTGATGGCAGGCTAATGACACAAGACGGTGATGAACATAATAAAAAAAGTCTGTTCGTAATAATACATTAAGTCTAAAAAATTCTAGCAACTTTAATATGAACATAATGTCGGACTCACTCCCAACACTTTCTTTTATAGTCATATAGCTGCATTAGATGACCAAAGCAACACGCCATTGTTCAAGAGAAGTAGTCATTCTGGTTGAGTGTTCAGTGCATATAGTTTAAATAAAAGTTTTACGTGAACACTTTAATATGCGGGAAGGACTTAGACAATCTGAGTATGAATCGACGTGAATAAATCATTTGATTCTACCACGTGTGTCAATTTGCTAACCCAACCTTCTTGAACATTCGTAACGTGCACGTACGAGTAACGTTTCTCCCCGCCAAAACATACTGACTTTACCAGGTTCTATATAATGATCCTAATTGGATAGAAAATTCAATCTATGCCATTCAGTGAGACCGAAGTAGACTAAAGGCCAAACATTTGACAAGTCACTAACAAGTCTACTTCAATCGATATTTCACCAGGGCAATTCTGCTCTGTGTTCCAAAACCAAAGCCTATCAAGCTAAGAATTAGTGATGATAAAATATAGAAGAAAATAGACTTTTTCTCACATATTCACTCTTTTCACTTTCTCTCTTTATACACACACAAACACACACACACACACACACACACATATATATAAATATATATATATATATATATATATATATATGTGTGTGTGTGTGAAAAGTGTGTGTATATAAATATAAATAAATAAATATATATATCATTATTTATATATTATATGCGCGGTACTTATTAGAAAGCGCTCAATATCAGAGATAAAGCTAACATATATATATATATATATATATATATATATATATATATATACACACACACACTTTTATATATATATTTATGTATGTACACACGAGAGAGGGGGAAGAGAGGTGTGTGATCAATAAGTCTGTTGCCGAACAATTATTCTGTTTTTTCGATCTCTGAGACTAATATTTACCACTGAATTAAGTGCATTGACATGGAAGCAGAGAAGACGTTCACGTTGAAAGAAATATTTATCGTGTAAAATAAAAGCCTTTTCACCACATAATGATATATAACCATAAAGTACATTCAACAGACAAGTCACTGGCAGCTTTTAAAATTATTCATAATAATTGATAAAATGATGCTACTGACCGATGAAAATAGCGGGAATATATTTAAGAAAACAAGAACATTTACACAAAATCAAAAGGAGTTACTATGGTCATGCACTTTTTGATTGTGATATTCGTAGGAGTTCCGGAGCTGCTCTAACCAACCATATACAGAGACATACACTGATACATGAAATTATAAGCAATTAATTTCTTTAGATTTATCCTGTTCAATTTGCAATAAAGTTTGGATTAGTCAGACGTGTGAATTTTGGCAAATCCAAATATACACTCTAATAAGAAATTGAAACAATTTTTTGTATGCCAAGTTTGTGAAAAAATTCTAAATTCTTTGCATAGCTTAAGAGTCATTGTAGATTATACACTTTCTACTTGCACTAATACCTGATTTTATTTATTTTATTTTGATTTTCACTCTGTAAAATTAGAAGTTTTCATTTTGCATCATCATATTTGAATTTGTACACATCAATAAAGTTTGCATAACATTTTAATCAAATAAATACATTTTGTGACGTACAAGTACGATTTAGTGTAAAATTAGTATTACAAGGTAAATTGCTAGTGTAGCAGTTGTCTTAACTTATGTTAAAGTATTATACATATTACTAACTACATTGCAGATTACAGTGTCTTTAAAAATCACGTTAACGCCCCCAAGGAATGCCACGTACCATATTGCTTTGAAACAGTAAAATTAAAAATGAATACGTGGAGTTTAATTTCAAATAAGTACCTTTTTATAACCTCAAAATGAACGAGTTGGCAATTTATAGTATAGATTTATTTTTCTTGTATTAATTTCTTTTACTAGTGTTGACCAATACAAGGCTAAAGATTCACTCAAGGTAGCAGGTTATTCAATAAGGTGTAAGAATGTAAGAGTAGGAATTTCGAAGTGAGGATTATGTAGTTATGTAGGAAAGGTAAAGGTTGGCTCCTGAGTCGAACTCCTTCCTTACATCCCCAATCCGTTGATATTCTATCAACGGATTGGGGATGGTTCAACTCCGGGAAAGTAGCATGTCTTGTCATAGCTGAACATGTCTGAAATGATGGAACTAAGGAATGGATCTTGTTGGAAAATTTAGCAAGGAAATAGGATAGATTAGCGGCATGATTGTTGCATTGCGTTTGTGGGGAAATGGGGCAGAAGGTTTGCAAATATGTCCTCCTGCACTAAGACTGGAAAGTAAGTATTGGGCAGCTACCTACAATTTCATGGTATATACACAAAGAATACATAATATCACCAGCACCGGCAAATCAAGGCGATGACAGTGACGAGTAACCGGAGAGTATGGTAAGCCTAATAATAAAGAGAGAGAAAAATTATCTGATGATATGGAAAGTAAATTATAAAGTATACATGCAATGTTTGTAAGAAGTGTCTCTGATATAGATAACTTTGGTAAAAAGCCTAATCGAGACGTGTCCTTGGCAAAATGTCTTTCTCCGAAAAATCTTTTGTTGAATCCCCTTTCAATATCCATAATTCCTTTGAAGCCTTCTTCCGTGCACTTACAGCGAAGAGGAGTTTAAGAAATAAAGAAAAAAGAAGAGAATAGCAACACAATTCGTAGAGTGGCGTGCGTTTCGTATACTTTTGTGTTTGGATGAAACGTGCAGAAGCATTTAATAAACAATCCCATATAAATAGCTATAAATAAGGCTACATCGTCTAATTGCAGTAAGTCGTTATAGAATAATGAACGTAGGTATTTGCGACAAACACATAACAAAATCGTCTCGCATCTAACCTAAGAATGCTTAGAGAATCACGGTAACAAAACCGTCTCGTATGTTGCAGTTGTGGCTATATAAAAAGAACGACTTCTAATAGATGATTCGGTGTACTCTTTTTAAATTATCAAAATGAATAAGAAGTTTTGCTAATTTAAAATACTGTGTCAATTATTAGTTTTCTGGATAGGAGATGCCATAAGAACAATTGAATAAGTTACCGATTGTGAATAGTTTTATGTTATCTAGCCTGTTTCCGAAGAGTTTTGAATAATTTATATAAGGCGAAATTAAAAAACAAAACAAAATAACAGTGAGCCATCACATTCTCATCTATATAAAAGGTCTGTGATGGACATGTAAATAAAACCTTCAATAAAGAGAAGCGGAAAAACGCTAAGAAAAAAAATGGACACAGATATATTTACATTATTTACATTAGGACTAATATCCTCATCTTTATTATTATTATTATTATTATTATTATTATTATTATTATTATTATTATTAAACTCACCCGTTGAGCCATCCTGACTTCTTTATTTTCTAAAAAGTTGCGTTTTTTCTCGACGAAGAGCGTGGTTCAGGTCAGGAGAAGCAGTCGCGTGTGTCAAGGATCTATTAACAATAATTGAAATGTATCGTAATTGTAGCTAACTAGCAGAAAAACTTTTAGGAACAGTCGCTGTCCTGGCAACATTGGTTGGTGGCGGCATATTGCTCTTACCAATAGCGGCTTAGTAACGTATGTTCCTTTCGCTAACAATTGAGAATTAGTCTGACGACAGACATGTCCTGATTTAGTTAAGAACTCAAAAATTGAACTGTCTGCAAGAGGAAGAGGGAAAGACTTTTTTTTATAACACGGACTGGCCGCTCTCGACGCTACATCCGCGCACAAGGCCATAGTTTTTTGAGGTACGCCTTATTTGCCACGATATGCTAATGCACAGGTCTACCGACCGACCACTGTCCCGTGCGCCAAGACAACCCCTTCTTTTTTTCACATAATTTCTGTGTCGACAACAAGGGATTAATGAATCTCGTGGCATAGTATTTGACAGTTCAATCGCAGGACTGAGTATTAGAGTTAGGCTCAGTGATATCAGGGTCAAACAATAACTGAGAATCATTTTAAAAGCGTCTCGGTTGGTTAGGGCAGCTCCGGAACACCCACGAATATTACAATCAAAAAGTGCATGATCATAGGAACTCCTTTTGCTTTTGTGTAAATGCTATTGTTTTCTTAAATATATTCCCGCTATTTTCATCGGTCAGTAGCATCATTTTATCAATTATTATGAACAAATCAAGATATACCTAATCTTGACCAGCGGAATAATGTATTACTTTAGATTAAATAAAGTGGTCATTTCGAAATTGCCTGTAGGTTATTCGGATATAAACAAAACCTGAAGCAGGCACGATCTTAAAATAGTCGAAACTTTGTGAACATAACAGTGTTGAGGACGTTTGTCTGATGTCAATAAATAATTCCTCATTCCAGAAAATTCTAAATTTTAAATACTGTGCTCAGTTATTGCTTGCGCCCCACCCCCTGTTCCCACTGAGTCTAAGTCCAGCGATTGAAATCGCAATTACTATGCCACCAGATTTACAAACCAACCCTTTAATCCATTAGGTTGTTTTGGACAGACACGCGAAGAAGCCCGGAGATCTCAACGTGTGATATGAGTTGAAAGTAACAAGGACGAAGACATTAGTCCGAATGTGAATAACTTTATCAGTATCCGTGTTTTCTTTGGCGGTTTTTCTGCTTCCTTTCATTGAACGTGTCCTTTCAGATGTTCATTTCTCATCATCATTTTATTATTTGTTTTCTTTTTCTCTTCAAATAGAAAACACTTTCTAACGAATATGAATAAATAAACTGACTAGCAAATGACAAATCCTATTCCAGTCTTATAGTAAATAATGTCCCAACAATGAAATGGATATCATTATGGCCAACTTGCATAATAGACTTTTGTCATGCTACTCACAACGAATCTTTTCGTAAAACAGCTTCTAGCCATAGAATGTCTGTCTTGAAGTGTGCCAGAAAGAACTAGGAAACACCGAGTAGGTCGCCGACTCTTCATAAAATAGGTATAACTAACAGAAATATCTAAAAACATCTTTTTTTCTCAAAGTACTGGCGTCAGGTTATTTTAAAAAAAAAATAGCAAAGTCCGTAAACGAAGAAGATGCTATTACATTATAGTGCAGATTTCGCCAGGCGTTATCGGGCCATAGAAAAAGAACAAAAGTAATATTAAGCATAATGCAACAAATAGGAACAGAAACATTTTTACAAATATATCGAAGGCATTGACCCAACATGAAATAAAAAGACTTGTTTCGCACATGTAACTAACTAGCAAACATACAGATTCTAAGATGGCCAACTTCTTTAAAGTTTGTTTTGTTTAATTCCTTATGGGTCATTTAATGCCGAAATATAAATTTCTTGAACGTTTGAAGTAATAAAAATATAATATATGTCGTTCTGCATTCACAAGGGAATACATGGTAAATGATATTCAGATTTTGTGCATATACTTGTTGTGTGGTTATTATTAGTGGTTTTGATACGCGTTTTATGTTGTAGTTTTGTTGACATTATATTTTGGAATACAGTTTGATTTCTTTAAGGATATATCTATTAATTCTATGAAAAAGTTATTTTATGTTTGTTTGAATTATTTCGTTTAGCGTCATATCAACCTCTATGTGTTATTTAATACTGAAATCTAAACATATTGAACATAATTTAATGACTTCCACTACAGTTAAAATGTATTGTTATTTTGCAATAAAATGTATTGTTGCTAATTCTACTATAAAATGTATTACTGATTATTCTATTATATAATATGTACTGTTGGTATTCTTTTTCATATATTGCTGGTATTTTTACTACAAAAATATATTTTTATACTTTCATAATATTTTGTTTTTGTTTGGAGGAATGTAGCCAGGTGAACGACAGGTGGTTTTGTGCTAATTCTACAGAATGTACACCAACTTCACGTAATGTGAGCCCAGTATTGTGTTGTCCCACATTTTTCGGACATGGGTTTACTTACAATGCTATTGTCTACACTATAGGACACTGATCAATCCTGAATTGATTGGATGACCGTACGTGATCATGTTACCACCAAAGACATGGCATCATAGTTATTGTTATACGAATGCCTCGAGTTACTATGGCTGACACATTGTCCAGAGGGCGGCAACGAAAAGAACTACAATATCAAGGATTCATAAACAAGATCGGGACATGCTGTCATTTGCGAGACTGAGAAAGATTTTACTGAAGAAGCTTTTTCTAAATTAAACAATGTACATTTTTTGAAATACCAGTAATTTTTTCAGATGAATATTTGTTGTTCTTTATATTACATTTCTAGTTTCTATTACCTGGCGCACCATCTACGCATGCACACAATAAGCATTGTCTGCCTGCAGACGAGTTCTTCACATAACTTACAGGAATAATGCGTTATTCGCTTTCTATCTCAGTCACACACACACACAATATATATATATATATACATAAATATATTATATATATATATATATATATATATATATATATATATATATATATATATATATATGTGTGTGTGTGTGTGTGTGTGTGTACAGGTGAATGCACGCGTGATCGGATAATATGAAAAGATTGTTTCACAGCGGGAGTTTGGAGGCGGCTATTGCAACAAATATGAAATTCGTGAGGATGGGCACCTTTGAAGAATTGTCCAAAAGTTATGAAAAAGATTTTCTAATCTCATAGAAAAAATAAAGAATGAACACACATAATGAAAGCAAGAAAGATTGGGGAAGAAAAAGAATGGAAAATACGTGTAATAATATTTCTTGAAATACAATAAAATAGAAGTCTTATTCAAGTAGAATAAAAAAAAAATCAAGGCTGAAATTATAATGTTTAACTTAGAAAATGGAATGAAAAACAAGGCCAATGAAAACTACGGTAGTTTCTAAAATGAAACACAAATAATAGTATGGACGTAACAATAATGTCTTTACAAAATGAAGAGAAAAATAAATCATGATTTCACTGATGTGAGGAAGGATACGCATAATACACTATGGAGTGTACTACTAGATTCGTTCATATTAAAGGGAAAAAAACTATTAGGTTGGTGCAAAATAATGACGTAATAATGTCGTTTTTGACGTTAAAAAATATGTCAAAAAACGACATTATTACGTCATTATTTTTGCACCAATCTAATATAAAGTCAATAGCGATCTTATAAAAACTTTAACATAAATCCACAACATCCGAAGTTTACCTTACTGTGCGTGTGAGGTTTGTGCAATCCGTTAAGTTACATTGTTCCACGGTGAGTCTAGTAATCTCGTCTTCATTTGTTAAAAGCTAGCGGGTGCAAAGTACTTTAAAGATTGACATCATTCTAAACTGGGTGTTCGACTTACATATTCATGAAACGAAAAAATATAATTATATATGATAAACTAACGAGTGAATAAAAAAATGACTACAAGATGGGAAAAATGAACTTACGAATGGATTCTAAATTGACAAAAAATAAAATGGAAGGGCGGGATAAACGAAAACGTTACAAAAAATGAAAAGTTCAGACGAAGAAATTAATGTCTTCTTTTGTACGATCAGAGGTCATTGAATGGAGCAAATAACAATTAGAATGAAATGAGAAAAGAATAGACCAATAGAGGAAGGGATAGAAATATACGGAGAAATAATAATAATAATAAAAAAAATTGATAAATGAATAAATAAATGAAAGAATTCATTTTAATAAATGTTTACAGAAATAGTTTCCCGGTTGGACGTAGCAAATTTGAAATAATAGATAAATAGAAAAGTATGGAATATAGAGAAAATTATAATAGAAGATAGACAGAAAAGATCCAGAGAAAAAGAAGTGAGATGAGAAAAAGAAATAGTAAGATACAGAAGATACTATTAAATGGATACAAAGATAGTAAAAATAAAGAACAAAGAAAAAATGGAATTTAGGTACTAAGTAAAAACAAAGATGGAGTCGGTTGAAAACGTTTTCAAAGATTAAATTTTAATTCAGTTATTCCTAGGCATAAAACTAAATCCAGAGAGAAAACAAAGGAAAAATGATCAAAATATGAATAGCTGTTGCTTATGATATCGATTTTTTTCTTTGGTAAAATTTCGTAATTCTGCCTTTTATTTTTTAAACATGTATTTGATCTACACCCGCCTCTAATTTTACCAAACTTTTTAAATTTCAATTTTTTAAACATTCGTTTGTTCACCTAAAACTCTATCTTTCTGCTTCTCTATTTCTTTGAGTTTTTTTTTTTTTTTGGCATTACATCCTTCTTTTTCCGTTTCTCTTGCAACACCCACTTTAAACATTTGGTCTATTTCTGCAACATCTCACACAGAAGATCGTCTACTGTGATGTGCATAGCATGATGCTATCTGTAAAAAAAATATCTATTCTTCAAGACTCCATAAATTCAACCTCAATTTCCTTCAGATTCAGGGGGAAGCGTGGCGTTGTTTTGATGTCACTCGCTACTGAGTGTGAATCCAATTTTCATTGGAAATTCTAACTTACGATCAGAATTCCTTGTAAATTCAGGATGAGCTTCATTTCCCTTCCTTTCCCATCAATTAATTTCTGTGTTAAGGAGTTATCAAGAGAAAACCTGCATACGTCTTAAGTCAGAAAAAAGAAACTGGATAGATAGGATTTTTGATAGATGTCCTACTTAATGATAATATGGAATATCGTCAATCTAAGACTCAACATGTGCTTTAAATAAATTTAATTTTAGATAGATGCCCAAGTTATGATAATGGAAAAGTCATAAATCTAACGCTTAAATTTTGCTTTAAATAATTGCGAACGAAAGAGACGAAATCAATGAAGGTATTTTAACTTCACGCCTAGTCCAGTGGAATGTGACACAGGTTCGTCTTTAAAGTTGGTTGTTAGCCCACGTATATGTGGCCTGAGGAGACAATATTGATCAATCCCGCTCAACTCTTCCTATTTTAGAGATGCCTCAGGTGCCAGTTAATGACCCTGTTCTGAAATTGTCAAGAGAGCGCATAATATTAATTTTAAGCCCCACTCGGACAAGCTTTGTCAGATCAGTGTATTTAGTTGGTTAAGAATAATTTCCTCGTAGATTTTAATATATTTTTTCTTATCGATTTATAAGTGTACCCTCCAGTCATCCCGGGTGTCTATTATGAACTGCAATATCATCACATCTCGTTCTGAGGGAGAAAGCTTATACACATCATACACATCTTATTCGATGACTGCGCCTGTAGACAAATTCGCTTAAATAGCACACGTTTCCATCTATCGTCTCAATCCTATAGAAAACAACGCTGAATGAAAGTCAAGTTGAAAGATAACTGAGCGGAATCCATTATTTTTATTTTACGATGAGTAATCATATGATCCGTTGCAAAATTCAAGGAAAACATCAGAGTGAACTATGAAAATATATTTTATATACCGATTCAATATATAAAATAAATTATATAAAAACCTGGCTGGTAGTAAAAACATTTTGAAATATAAACAAGAAATAGTAATAAATTTTAAAGAAAGATTATGGGTATTTCAAGGTCATGTGTAGGCATTAGCAGATCGAAAGATTCGGTCCATCCTGGATTGAAAATTTTGGTGAGGGCAAATTTGAGGGTGGCATTTAGGCGAATTAGAAAAATGAAGTAGCATGCATAATTAATTGCATCATTTGTTGCCTTCCATGCCGACTCAAACTTATAATTACGGAGAATTCATGGTTAAATATAGTCGTAGAATTAGGTGGGTTTATTAATTTTATCTAGCAATGATTTTCATTGAGCAAGGCATTGATAAAGAAATAGATTTTGATGTGATCCAAGATTTTATAAGAGAAGAAGACGAGAAAACATACGCACACACGCACACACACACACACACACACATATATATATATATATATATCATATATCTTACTGTTCTTTCTTTTATATATATATATATATATATATATATATATATATATAAACTCATATACCGTATATATAAATTACAGTGAATGTGTGTGTGTTTGTGCGAGTGTGTGTCAATGAAACTCCTCCGCTCCCACTGTTCCCATTTCAATGATTCATAGCTCATTCAAATGCCCCTGAAAAGGGTTGCCAAATAATTGTAGGTTAAAAAAATATATTAATATATTATACTAGCCATTATCCTTACTTTCATAGTTCAAGGGAAGTAACTCTTATCTTTCTTTGTATCCTAAATTGCAGCTAGCTTAAAATCGGGCGGTATTTAAAGGAGGTCCTGTGGAGGATTCTTAGTTTGGCCATCATCACACTAGCTATGGGTGAGTAGAGACAATTAGCATCAATAAACTTCCGAAGAACTCATAATTGATCGCTGCTTTTAAGTATTGAATTAATATTTAAGCATATATTTTAAAAGTTCAAACATAATTCTTCTGCTGCCACTTAAATTAAACACGATTTGATGCGTGTAGATCTTATTTTCTGTGCAAACAATTATTTTTCTTACAGAACAGGGGGAGAGAACAAGGGACAGTTAAAATAAAATTAATATAGTGTAAAAATGGGTAAACAGAAATCAGAATTAATTAAGCATTCAACATTTGAAGAGTTAGAAAAACTTAATAGCTAATTAAGGAAAACTAATATTATGGAATCTATATGAATAGATGCGAAATAAAAGCACAGTTGTCCCACAAATTCTGAGATTAAAAAGCCACAACTCGACTTTAGTGTAATTTGGTATTTACTCGACCCACCACGGAGTTGTGTTGTAACACGACGTTAGTGTATTGTGGCTAGTCCGTGTGTACGCGTTCGGGCCAGTAACAGTCGGGTGCGATGGCCTCGGTGCGAGCATCGATTCCTAAGTCTGGTGTAATGAGAGGATGGGGCTCAGGCAGTTGTTCCCCAGGTCTGGGTACCTCTCAATATAATTTTCCGCAATTTCGAATCTGTCATTCGACGAAGTCTCTCCTGTGAACATTCTACCCAGATACAGAGACGCAACTGACAGTTGATAAATAAAGGTATTGCAAAGTACTTTATAGTAATTTGCTATTTACTTGGCCCCCGCGTAGTCGCGTTTTGACACAAGGTCGGTTTAAGGTGGGTAGACCTATCGCGTATATCGCGGGCCAGTAATAGAAATTCACCGAGCTCGCACAACCGTAGTTTTTGCTGGTGCAATGAGAGGGCGTAGCCTCGGGCAGCTCTTCCCCCTGGGATGGGCACTTCTCTTTATAATTTTCCGCCGATGCGACTCTGACCATTCGTCGGAGCTGCTCCATAGCACACTTTCCAAAAAGACAGATACACAACTGAGAGATGATAAATAAACGTGTTACAAACTACTTTATAGGATCTGTGATCCATATAACATCAGGGCAACCTTCAAAAGCTTGACGACAATTTTCAGATATCTCTCCCGAGTAAGACTCCCCATAGAGGAGAACATGACTAAAGACTGTGTGTACGCTATCCCGTGCAGCTGCGAAAAGGAATATAAAGGAGAGACAGGCCGAAGGTAAGGCTTCAAGAACACCAGAAAGCTGTAACACGAGTGGAAGTAGACAAATCAAGCGTGGCTGACCACATATGGAGAGAGAAGGGAGATCACCGCCCTCTGTGGGATCATGTTGAGATCATAGACAAGGAACACCATTGGTAAATTCGTAAACTTAAGGAATCAGCATATATGCTAGGCCACAAAATCTCCTGAGCCGACGAAGCATAGAAATAAATACAATATGGGAACCAGTAATATGGAGTGCCAGAGAAAACCAATGATAACAACAAAGTTGCAGTATGAGCTCTGGTAAAAAATATGCAATGATAACAGCAAAATTGCAATATGAGCACTGGTAAAAATGGTTGCTGAATACATTAGGTTTATAATACCCAGGAATTCATACCTAAGGACACATGGCACAGTGGATAAAGGCGTTGGTTAGATTCAGTGACAGGACCCAAATAATGTGAGTTCACCAGCAAGAGGGATCGGATCACGTAACGAGGCCAGCAAAAACCACGGTTGTGCGAGCTCGGTGAATTTCTGTTACTGGCCCGCGATATACGCGATAGGGCTACCCATATATATATATATATATATATATATATATATATATATATATATATATATATGTATAACTCACACATATAATGCTGTGGCCTGTTAGGGGCCAGAAAGAAAGACACGGAGAGAAGAAGGTAGGTTGAACAAGTGTAATGAAATAACAGAACATATATACAAAACAAGAGTGTAATTAGTCAGCAGATAGAAGTGTCCATCCGTACTGTCAGGTTACATTGCATTCCGACTGCCTCTCTAGGAAGTCTCGTAGTTAGTATTTATGAAGGAGGAAGAGTACACAACTAATGTAGATAGGTCACCATAACGTATATATATATAACACACATATATGTGTGAGTGTGTGTATTCTATGAATTGTTGTTCCTGCCCACCTATCGCTTGAATATTTATATTTCTCATCTTTTGTATCTGATCTATTCTAACCGTATGAATTTTTCTGATATACTAGCTGAACTGCTATTATTTGGCATTTAATTTCCCTTTTCAATTGTTCTCTGCACAACCATGCGAAACACATTTTTTCCTGTAGTTTGACCATGAATCTCTTAATGTTTCCTTCTTGTACCTGCATTTGTTGCCTTGATTTTAGTACCAATTATCTTCTATATGGTTATGCTTATGTATTATTTCTAGTCTGTTCCGATTATCGCCCTTTAAGGAATCTTCAATGCTTATGGGATCGTTATTTTTCATTTTCACATTTCAGAATGGTTAGCGATATTTTTTGCATGTAAATTTCTAGTTCTATCCAAACTTTGACCTTCATTCTTTGTTCAGTTTAACATGTTCAACGTATTTTACTCATGACTGCTGTCATGAATGTATGTCTTTACCAATACATTTACTGTTTAATGTCATTACAAAATATTTCAGTCTCTTTTGAAATTAATTTTTCATTTTCCCTTCTGAAATTTTCACTGTTCTACCATATTTAAAATGATTTTTTTCATTTAATATCCTTGTGTTGACCGATAAGTAGTTGAATTCTGCATTTTGTTTGTTCTGCGCAAACATTGTATATGATTCAGTTCTGAATTCACTTAACATAACTAATTGCTATTGCTGTTATTGTTGCTATTGCTGTTATTGTTGCTATTCTTATTATTGTTATTGTTATTGGTAAGTAGAAAAGCAGAACACTGACGAAGTTACGCTGGGGTATTAATATCAATATGCCCATCATGGCAGCCTCTCTAACTGAGGTAGACTAGGCATATACATCACAGCCAAACTTGTACGAAATAGAGACGGATATTAAAAGCATATGCATAAAGTTGTAAGTGGCACCTGGTTAAAAATACTCTCAGCACCGGTAACTCAACTAATCTAATTGAAGTTTTTTTTCCAGCTACCTAGATGTGACTTCTAAATCGTCTTGGTTGTATCGTCCTCCAAACTATTAACCGTTCCCCCAAAACAAAAACCCACCAGTAATGATGTTACCCCATTACGGCCACTTAATCACTTATTACTGAGAGAGCAGCGGGCCAACAAAATGATTTAGCAAACAAATATGTGAAGTGCAATATAACCATTACCACAACCAATCTGATAAGAGTATACAAGATACACGCACCACAGCCAAATGTGCGAGATACGGCGACAGGTTTAGATAAAAGCAACGCATGATATTACAGGTGGACCTGGTAAGAAACACGTTATGGTTGGTTAACCAAGTCAGCTCAGTCGATTTTCGAGTGAGTGTATTCTTAAGTATTGAAATATGATTTCCAAAGCTGCCTCATCCTTCAAATTAAAGGAAAAATCAAACCCTCTCAACATCAGCTGTAATATTTTCTTATTAATCTCGTTGATGAAAAGAGATGTACAGTAAATGAACTCCTAGTAGACATAATGCATAAGGATAGATATCTGACAAATCTTTGTAGTACTTAACAGGATATTTAATTCCGCAAGTTGAAACATATACATAGTAAACGGATCAGAAGAAATATATGGAAAAGTCAGCGCAATTATTATTATCATCACTTGTTCTCATTGTTTTTTCGTTTTCAACCGGAGATCTTGTATCATGTGCGTTCTCCAAGTGGCACGACTTGAAACAGATAATGACATGCGCAGAATATTTGCAGACCCAAGTAACGCAAACTTCTTTACTATGCTTTATTTTGGCTTTCTTAATGCAGGTCGTTAAATTCGATGTCATAGAACCTGACACCACAATGATACCTGAGACAATAGTGGCCTGAGCATCCAACATTTGTGCCACCTCAATCCAGAGGTCAGTGTACATTTTAAGCTTTCCAATTTCTTTGGCTTTGATATAATGACCACCATCTACAGCCGCATTGATGAAGAGGCTTTTCATATTATTTTCAACAATGGCAGTGTCTGGTTTGGAGGAGGATGTGGCCTTTTTGGATATTGGTCATTTTCTTTCACTACTTGTTTGTGGCAGTACCATTTCTGTTTGACTTCAAGTTCATCCTTCTGACATTGGCACCAAGGCAGATGGAAGGTTGTTTATCATGTCGGTGCTTGTTTTTTACGCAAGTATTCTAAAAGCGCTAATGATGTGTATGGCATTTTCTGCCTCTATGCCATACAGACCACACTTTGTCCATTTCACTTGATGATAGATTCACTTCTGGAGGGAATTAGTATTCAGGGCTGGATCATGACCGGCTACCAGTGGGAATTCAGTCTCCTGTTTTAGTTCGTCTTTTACCAACCAATATTTTCTTTCGACGATTTTGGTGTACGCCTCAAACTTTCCATGAAGCGACATTGGCTTTCTTGCTTTTGACTTCTATCAGTATACTCTTGTATTCTTTGTTTTTTTTAATTATAGTTTTTATGTTAGTATCGCATATTGACATAGTCAATGGAAATTGAATCTTGACCAATCTCGTCCAAACTAAAACACTTTTCGAAGAATCCTCGGAGAATAAATGATGGCAGTTTCTCTGAGTATATAACTGATTTTAATTCTAAATACCATTTAAATTTGTTTATTATTATTATTATTATTATTATTATTATTATTATTATTATTATTATTATTATTATTATCAATTTCACTTTTCACGCCAGTAACACATAATAAACTGTGTTAGTGCTCAATATTTACACGCCTCTATGTACTTGCTGTTTTTTTGTAAAGTGGGTAGTGTAAATTCCTGCTCTCCTTTCCAATACCTCCAGACGTGTAAGCATTTTATATTCATTAATTGTTTGAATAATCTTTAGTGGCCTATTCCACAATTGTCTTAGTCCTCTAGGATGATCCAAATAAGTATTTGCTATTTTATACTTACATCTGTTGTGTGTTAAATTACAATCACGTACTAAAAACAGATTATTCTTACGAAGATTGTTTTAGCTAATTCACATTTGATTATATCATTTCCATTTTAATTTTGCTTTCGGAACGTTTTGTTGCTTTTGCTTATATAATTTGTTTATATGATCAAATACAAGTCCTTTTCACAATTCGCAGTGAATCCCCATTTCTACCTTGACATATATCTTAATATTTATTTCGAGTTAATTTATAAACTATTTTATTTATATCTCCATACGGCTGAAAATTGTTGCAATTGGCCTGCGCATTACAAGAAACTAAGCACGTGTATTTTTGTGATTACTTTGCAATCTTTTTGCAATTGAATATAGTATTGATATCGTTTTGTAAAATCCTTAATGATGTAACTTTTAACGTTTCTATTTTCCTTATTCTCCATGCGTTGTTTAATCAGATTAATTATCCAGTAAAACAACAGCATTTAAATAAAAAATACAAATAAGTTATTAAATAAAACTCATCCTCCGATATCCTACAGTTTAACATGAGAGCTGTTTAGTCGATCTGTGAACGAAACAAAACTGCTCTTTATTCTTGTAATGTGCATGTCTACTTCTGTATTTTAAGCAATTCTTGATTAATTTCTCTTCTTTTGCCTGATTCCCTGTTGGCGTCAGCTCTTTCAGTGGCGACAAGAGAATAGAACGGATATTCTCCTTTAGCGAACAAAGATCGATGTCAATGCCCAAGACAAAAATCAACAAAAAAAAAAAAAATAAACAAAAGACAAAATAAAAAAAAACAAAAAAACAAAACAAAAATAAACAAAATAACAAAAAAAAACAAAAAAAAAAAAACGATAAAAGATAGGAGGGCAGTAAAGTGAAAGACAAGAAAGCTAAGAATGAAGAAATATGAACAGGAAGAAAAAAAAAATATATACTTATTCGTTGTACCACACAAAAACCAGACATATCGTATAAGAGGAAAATACGTGAAAAACAAAGAATAAAAATATACAAAATGGCAACGAAAATGAAAGTAGACGTACATATAAAATATCGGATAATTTACTCGTTTAGTTTTGTTGCTGGATAAAACGACAAAGTAAAAAAAGCAAAGTAAAGAATGTTTGATTTATCGGTTTTATATTTTTTAAAGAATTCTTTGTAAGTTAATTGTCTAACAATATAGATTCTATCTTGAGGCTGGAGGGAAATCAATTTCGCTGCCGCCAAGGTGACATGCTTTTGTTTTTAAATAAGATTTCTTATTTTTGGTGTTCTTAAAGTTTTTACGGTTTATGTTATCAAGAAAGTAAATTTCTTTTCAATAATTTGCGAAAAGTAGAAGAAAATGATAAACAGATCATTCAAAGAATCTAGGAGGAAATGAATTAATGATTAAAGAGATTAAGAAAAAACAGACAATTAAATAAGTAAAAAAAAGTGAATGAATTTAAAACTGAATAAAGAAGAAAATATTAAAGAACGAAAAAATGAATGAAAAGGTGAAGAAGGAATAAAAAGTAATCACGAAAGATGAAAAGTACAACAAAAGAGTCGAAAATATAAGCATGAGAAGAATTAAGCCAAAGACTGTAGAAGAAGCTAAATAAGAGAAACGTTAACAAAACATGTATGAGGCAAAGCAAAAAGCTTGAAGAGTTTTAAATAAATAATAGATTAACAAATAAAAATAAAATGATGGCGATAATATGTATAAAGACATAACAAATTTAGAAAAGGAATTAAACATTAAAATGTAAAACACAAAAGAAAAGGCTGTTAAAATACTACCTGAGAAAAGCGATGCAATCGGAATTCTATAAAGGTGTTAAAATGAACAGTACTAAAAGAAGGTGTGAAAAATTAATCTCAAGTTGTAAGAATTGCAACAAGATGCTTCAGAATGTTGAATATCATCACTCTGTATTTGTCATGTGACCAGGACAAGATGTTGCAAACAAAGAAAGAAAAATCTGCCCAACTATCAAAGTGGTTATTTCAGAATCCGTCGTAAAATGAAAGTGTATAAAATAGATATATATATAGAGAGAGGTTGCCCAGTAAAAAAAGGCAAATTTATTTTCACTCTTGTATCTTTCAGAAACATTTGACCTTTTATAACATTGAATAAGATTTTTAAATATTTATGAGATTGGATAAAGCTACTTCCCCCTAGTTACGACGCTTACAACATTCTGTTAAACATTCAGGAAAACATTTCGAACATCAACGATAATTGTTCAGAGTGTGTATGAATCATTTCTGAATGTACCAATTTTTTTTACTGGGAACCCCGTATATATATTAAAAAATAACCGCGACAAAAAAATTAGCAGATTTACAAAGAACTTTGGTTGAAACATTTAGCGCAATGATTTGAACATAATCCAGATGATGTCATTAGGTTTGGCGGTGGGAAGAAATAAATTGTACGAATCATGAACAGCCAATCAAGGAGACCAAATCTGATTATTGTAAACTGAAGAGGACGAGTGACAACATTCTACAGAAATACATTATATATAAATGATAAAATCTGCGAGAAATATCACTTATGTCGACAGGGAAGTGCTTCTATATTTCTTTTCCATAATTTGCGAAAAGTAGAAGAAAATGATAAACAGATCGGTTTTATATTTTCATATTTTTATTTTTTTGTATGCTGAGAATACCATAGAGGGAGCATGCGAAAAACTAGGAAATTTTAAGTAAAATGGGACGGAAAAGAAGACTTATTTTTAGTTGAAATTTCCCGGATACATATTGAAGAATAGTATTTGGAGAAATTGACAAACACAGGATATATTGAGGGACAAAGAGAAAACAAAAAGAAAAAAACGAAAAAAAAAAAAAAACGAGTAACCTATCCTTGGATGTTAACATATGAACTAAAAGGGATAGTAAAGAGATACATATTTATTAGAGCTAAATAGATACGTTGTGTCGAGCTTTGATCGCCCACGTTCTGGAGGAACATAGCACATAAAATAAGAAGTATATATAAACAAATGGGAACATACAAGCACTTGGAGTGGTAGGTTAAATAATTATTTGATATAATATTTTATTATGTGTGACAAAAGATGTTATTAACCAACCGATACTGTTATGAAGATATGAGCAAATGTTTATATTTACATATCGTATGAATTTCGGCATATGTTTATAGACGATTGATAAAAAAATAGATTTTTGAGTTAGACTTTTGGATGCAAAATGCAACACAAAATTTTATTTATGAATAAATCCAGAAGATGTATGCGACAAAAAAAAAAACTGATGAACACACATTTGGGAACTTCGATATGATGTAATGATATGGAAACTTGTTTCACAATATCAATTATTACTGAGTCGGGAATGTGCTTCATACTTGCGGTCTTGTGTCATTATTATGCTAAGCTTAGTAAATCACTGTACCTGAATAAATTATGATGTGATTTACGAATTTTGCCTCCTTCGTCTTAAATATCCTTTTCTAATTTTTTCTCATTTATTTTGTCCCCACACACCGTTTCGAATATAACATTAACAGCAATAGATTTCATAGCTTCTCAGTGATATTCTTTGCTACAATATATTTCTATTTTCATTTCTTTTAAGGATGAACATAATAATTTGTTTCAAGAGATTTATGAACACTCCATTACTTTAGTGTGTCTTGAATAGTTTCGGCAAGATTAACAATCAATTCTGATGAATAGCAAATAGCATTGTCTTCATTGTTACCTGCACTCTAGAAAAAAAAACCACTTCTTAAAACTTGCAATAATTCCCTGCGTTCATATTGACATATCAGTTTGAGAGTGGTCTATTATTTTACTATTTACCATATTAACCCAGATCTTTAAATCTTTTATTTTTTAAATCGTGGTGGTTAATTATTTCCATGAAGAATCAAATCTCTCGCCCAGCGATTCAGTCTAACCATTGTAGTTCTGTTAGGTTGGTGCAAAAATAATGACGTAATAATGTCGTTTTTTGACGTATTTTTAACGTCAAAAAACGACATTATTACGTCATTATTTTTGCACCAACCTAATACATTTAGTACGAGAATTGTATAATTTAGTTTTCGTGATTTTTTCATCCAATATACGTTTCTTAAATGTGGTAGAATGGTTGCTTGCATGTCTTTAACCGATATTAGTTATCTTTTTTTTTTCTTTGTGTAGATTCTCAAAAGCAGTTTATTTATTTCGTGATCAATCCGTTTCCTTGCTTATTATACCTTTAGCTTTTTCTTCTTTGTATTATTCCAATTCTTTCAATTATATTTTTGATTATTCTGTGATCTCTTTTTTCAGGCGCTGGAAAATGTGCTCCCATCTTTTCAATGTCTTATCCTTTGAGATTATTACATCAATACAATGCACGGCATATCTTTATCTATAAAAGGCAGGATGTGTGTGTGTGTGTGTGTGTGTGTGTAACTTCAAAATAATATTAACTTGAGTTAAAGTAGGCTCTGTTCCATCTTCAAGCGAAATTTTTTGGGGAATAACTTATTTCTGAAATTTACGAGTTTTAATAGTATGGTCAGAATTGAAATCAAAAGTTACCATGGACATTTTTTATTTCAATTCTGACCATACTATTAAAACTCGTAAATTTCAGAAACAAGTTCATTCCCAAAAAATTTCGCTTGAAAATGGAACAGAGCCTACTTTAACTGAAGTTAATTCAAATATTATTTTGAAGTTTTCGGCTCTTGTTTTGAAACATGAGACCTCTTATGTAGCGAGTTGGAATCATATTTTTAAATAAATAATTATATATATATATATATACATACATACATATATATATATATATATATATATATATATATATATATATATATATATATACACACAACATGAATCATCAACGAATTTCGTAGTAAAATCTCACACTAAAAACACTATTATATACAACTCCCGCAATATTATTCTGAGCGGAAATTCCTATGGTATACTGATAGAAATATACATTTAACCGAGAAATTCTAAAAAATCTTTTGGTTAATACTAATTTTATTGTGAAAATATTCAGGCTTGCATAAAAGTCTGACACACTATGCATCTTTTGTGAGAAATTTCTGCTGGTAAACAATGAAAACATTTAAAGACGCTATCATTGAAAGGTGGGAAGACCTGAATACGGAATTAATGTAGAAAAGAATACATTGTATCTAAGAAAATTATTGAAAATAATAATGAATTATTTATGAAATAATGAAAAACAAAGAAAAGATGATTAAAATTCCCCACATTATTAATTCTTGTCAATTAGATTTTATCCTAATTTCAGTTGATTTTTTTGGGCAACATCTCAGTAAATACATGTCAATGAACTGAGTACAGATCAAAAATAAATAACCACTGGATTGGTTGCGAAGGAAATCATCAAAATATGAATGAAAACAATACAAGAGAATATTTATGGTCGACAAAGTTTCATTTAGTTAATGTTCAAAATTGTCAGTCACAAAAACTGTGGCACCATTTAACGAGGCAGAAAGGGAAAAGAAAGAAAAGAAGTAAAAGAGAGGCTAAGAACCGAATCGTGAGTGTTAAGCAAGAACACACACACAGCTAAGAGACAATGGATAAAAGGATATTTTGATAAGTAACAAATGGCGAAAGAGTGTCATTACAATGACAGGGAAATTCTGAGTAAAAAGAAAAGGAAGGAAGGAAAGAATCAGATATGTTTTGGCATCGGCCGTGTTATCTAAGGATATGAAAACAAACTATTGGTACGGAAGACATCTTATTATCAACTACAGACCGGCGGGCCAGAGAGAGAGAGAGAAAGAAAAACTCAAATGAGAATGTTATTTCGTTAAATGACAACTAAAAAGACTTAGACAGATATGAAAAATTAAAAAATAACACCCACGAGCATCCTTGGCCTGCGATAATAAAATTTTGTTATCGGGAATTGTGCCGAAAGAAAATAATTTTTTTTTCTTTCTTCGAGGCGACAGACCGACTGGGGCTTTGGAGATGTGCTTTTTTGAGACCATGTCGAGAAGACCACACATTCTGATAATTAGCGATAAAATACTTGAAGTAAACCACGTGTAGAACAAGAGTTATGACCGCCATTGTCATATAGTCCCGTTCGCGGCTGGAGAAATGATAAACCATTAAGGGGAAGAAAAAGGAAGGAAGAGGGAGATAATTTTTTTTTTTTTTAAGCAAGATATTTTTTTTTTCTGAAACAAGCCGCAGATTCGTCCACGCCCGACTGAGACATCATTGGTTGAGTGGTGATCACGTGATGCACGAGGGAGGCTGTTGCCGCCCATCTGGAGGATGAGTAAGAGAGGTTGCCACGAAGATGTGGGGAGGGCAGTTCACGCCCCTCTGAAGTATGACGAGAAGGTGGGAGTGAGGAAAGGTTCCCAAAAATGGAAAAAGGTGGAAATTCCTAACCAGAGAGGTGGATATGTATTTAGAATTATCGAGGAACCCCCCGGCGCCGACAAACCCACCCCGGTTTTGGTCGGCGCCCATATAAACGAAGCCACAACGAGCAATTCGGAGAGTCGAGTTCCAGCAGTCTTCGGTTAAGGCAAGCCTCGCAGATAGCTGACCAGATTCCCGCACATTTTCCGGACCACATCTTCAAACCAAGAACAATTATTTTGAAGAGCGACTTAGATCCAGATCACCGAAATAAGTTTTCCTTTTGACTTTCGTCCAAAGACCCACCGAAACACCAATTTCTTAAAGAGCAGACGACTTGAAGTGTTAAAACTTGCCTAGCGGAAAACGACGTGCCACAATCCATAGAACGGGTCGGGAGATAGATGCAGTCCTATGTATCGAACAACTAGACATAAAGTTTGTTACCTTTTTCTTTGATACTTTGAACTTTTGAGTTTTCATTTTATTGCCTTTTATGCGTATTTTTGTGGTATCACCCCCGTTGGACTCGGTTTGCAGTACGGCCCCGATGACTGATTGATTTCCTCCGCCTAGATCAAATCACAACGTGGGTAGGCAGACTGGGAATCAAAGTAGGACGTCACCGTTGGTGCCGTGGTAGACTGGGATACAACGACACGGTTGGCGCTACGACCAGGGGACGGCGTCACAAACAACAATATATAGTTACTTTTTTGTAAAACACCCTAAGAAAAATTTTCTTCAAATAAATATTTGATGTAAAAGTTATAAGGGTATGCAACAAAGAATACCTACTTAGTTTTCATCTAAACAGATCTTCAGTGTAATGCAGCATTACCCGGAAGATCCGTTTAGGCGAAACCTAGGTAGACTTTCCTGGCTCCTTAGGATTATCTTACGTTTTGCTCTACTTTGGGTATTGAGCACGTAGTTGTCTTTTTATTCTTTTTTTTTCTTTGGACTTGGAACTTAAACACTGGGCGATTGTTTTCGCCTTGGTTTAATGTTCTTGGTTCTTTCTTTTTTTATTCCACATTTTTCCTCGGGTACCGATTTGTTCTACTGCAAGTTGAGATATCCAAGGTTTTTCTAAACGTGTACCACCATTTATATATATATATATATATATATATATATATATATATATATATATATATATATATATATATATTAAGCAATATACATAATTACATTAATTGCACAATTCGGAGTTTCATGCCGAAGTAATTTTCAAGTGTTACAATTATAATATTTTTCTTTTCTATTTATATATTAGGTTGACTGTTTTATCTATATTTTAATGTTGGATCAAATGTATTTTCTTGGAGTCTGGTTCTTTCTAAACCATTTTAACTAAACAATCAAATAAACTACTCAAAAATAAATAAAAGAATAGATAGATAGGAAGTAACAAGTAAAATTATCAAGTAAAATTTGATTATATTCCATTTTGGCGAGAACTTTTAGCATCTACTTCAATACATATTGAAACCTATTAAGAATTTTTAATCTACCAATTGAATTATACTTAAGCCCATTTCAGTTTAACTGTAAAAACACATGAGAAAATTTCGTGGATTTATAACTTTTCGAAATTCAAACGAAATTGTCACTTGATCGATTTGAACAAGAACTGTAGCGTCGCGGCATCACACGCTCTAAAACATCTTTAACAGTCAATAAATAGCATAATTAAAAAAAATACAAAAACATTTTTCGGTCTACACATATTCCGTCTTAGTGCTTGCCTAGGAATGAGAAAATTGCACCCTGAAGATGACAATTTGAAATTCTCAAAAGTACTTCGCATGTGTTTCCAAACTGTCAACAAGTTGAATATAAGGAACTTATTATTGAAGGAATTGATAGTAAGTTAATTTTACATATGTCTTGTTAGCGAAGTGATTTCACCCATAACATTTCTATTTAATTCTTTGTATGAATTGTTTCTTTATGATATGAAATATAAGATGCATACATTAATATATTCAATACATATGTATATAAGCTTGTTACTAAGCATGGACATGTATAATTGGTGATTTCCGAAGGTGATGTAGGATTTATTTAATTTCATGACATATTTCTGATAAAACACTTCAAATTTGATTTATAGAAATTTAAATTAAAATCAACTAGTGACGTAAGACGCCTTTATATATTTATGCATTCATTTACATACAACACACACACACGCACACACAAACACATATGTATAGGGAATTCGGAGCAGCACGAATCCATCCAGCTCTTATCTCAAATAACAACTTAAAAGAGACTGTTTGACCAACACAAAGACTTACCAAAATTCATGTTAAAAAAGAAAAACAAATGAAAACTACAAACAAAAGTTCATTTTCCCCATCAAGACATTCATTTTTGTAGTTCCAGCAAGCAGAAAATTATTTTTCTCCTGATGATGGCCATGTTGGCCGAAACTAGTCGAAGAATCTAAATGAAATAATAAGAAATACGAATGAATATTAATATACAACCCAGTGTGTCTGAAGATTTTAATTTTTTAAATAATTTATATTGTTCAATATATATATATATATATATATATATATATATATATATATATATATATGTATATGTGTGTGCGTGTATGAATGAATTCTCACACTTATATAATACTTACAAATGATATATATATTTTAAAGTATATTTAAAAAAAATGTTTCTCCTTTGCAAATAACCGTTTTATGAAAAGGACTCTCTCTTCTGAATCGGTTAGATATTCACTTAAATTTGAAAGAATTTACAATTATTTCTGTTAAATTCTGCATTTTCTATATTTTGAAAAATAATAACACACACACGCAATATATATATATATATATATATATATATATATATATATATATATTAGGTTGTTCGGAAAATGTTGATTTTGGAGTAAACGTTTTAATTAAATCTTTTAATTGCGTGGCTGCCTTGTTAGGGCGTTCGATTTCACCAGGGTCGATTTGACAGGAAGACTTGATGTTATCGGTCTAGATGAGGCGATCCCATCGTGCGGCAACTTTGGAAAGTGCCTGCAACCCATACCACGGGTTGACCCAAGCCCTTTGAGTGAAATTGGGTAGACGGAAACCTTGGAAGCCATCGGTGGTTGTGCTAGCACGAAGTCACAAGTCATCGTGATCGAGTGTTTGAGCGTGTTAGCTTTGTTCAGACTGTTGATCACGTTAAACAACGCACTATCTCTTAGAAAATGTAACTAAGGTTCGCTCAACATAGTTGCAGTATAAGACCCTGGTCGGCTCTGTGTGTTTTGAACAAATATAAATCTACCAGAGCTAGTCAACCCAGTAAATAGGCATCCATGGTTACTAGTGATCGGTCGCTACTACCATTACATAATTAGTATAATAGTTGGAAAAAGTAATTCCTAGTAATGTCGTCTTAAATTTATATTACTTGATTTCAGAATTTAAATTAAAACATCATATACTATTCATGCTGAATATAAAAAAAGAAGAGATACTTTTGGCATGAGTTAAAACTTGATCGTAATCCCTCTCGAACTGATGTCAACATTACGAAAGAATGGAGAAAAAGATTGACTTTTGATCTGGAAGTATGGCGCTGGTTTCTAAAGTTCTACAGAGGGGGATACGTGTATATATAAACAAAATGGTAGAGGACGTCTTCTTGCAATTAGCAATCAACTTCTGAAAGTACAAGTCGAAGAAAACCCACGTCAAAGTTTTAAGCGACTGTTTTAGATATTGGTATCAACATTCCAACAATAAGTCAAAGAGTTCAAGTGTCTAAAGAGATTTGAACTCTGGCTAATGCTGTATCTGCTGTATCTGCGATATTTGGATGATCATTTCTTGAATAGTGACTTGTGATGAGAAATAGATCCCTTATAACAATCGTAAACGAATGGCTGAATTGCACCAACAGAAAATTATTATGACTCTGGAGTTCCGCCATTGATATTATCAATTACAACTTTCTGAAAACTAACAAGAGCATCACTGTCGAAGTTTAGTGCCAACAAGTGGATAAATTGCACATTCAGTTAAGCAAAATGCTACTGATACTGGTCCAATTATAACTCATGACAATTCTCGGCCAAATGTTGCAAGGATGACACTGCAGAATCCCACCTATTTGAAATGCGAAACTTTGTCACATCTACCATATTCCCGGGATCTCTATCCTATGACTACCAATTTTTTAAAAGCATTTTGACAATTTTAAGTAAAAAGAAATTCCGTTGCAAAGAAGATGCAGAGCTGCATTGAAGGGTTTATTTGCATGCAAACCTTTAGATTTTTGTTATAGCATAAACAACCTCATAACTCGATGGAGGAAATCTATAGATTCAGGGTTAAGGCTATTTTGACTGATTTAAGCACTGTTTAAATTAAATAAATTAATTCAGAAATAAAAGTTAGTCCGAACAAACCACACACACACACACACACTCATATATATATATATATATATATATATATATATATATATATATATATATATATATATACAGACACCGGTTGTAACAGGAAAATTATTTATCTCACAAAATGTTTAATATCTAAAGAAAACACTAAACTAATTGGGTTTCTTTTTCCCACCATTTCAGATAAAATATTTAGCCATCTTGACACTTTTTGGCGCAAAAATCACTGAAAAACCCTTTGAGTTATTCAGCTAGATAGAGAAAAAGTTAAAACTACTTGGTGTCAGACCCACATACTTCCCAAATGGGCAATGGCGAGAGGAAAATAATTCAGTATTTAACCAGCATTCCTTCTCTGGCTTTCATCTTAAAAAGTCCATTCAAGAACCATCAAGAGAACAGTGAATAAGTTTGAGAAACAGTGGACAGTAGAAAAGAAAACAACATCAGGATATCACAGAAGGAAGATCATTTTGAATAAGTTGGAAAATGATCCTAGAATTATATATATATATATATATATATATATGTATATATATATATATATATATATATATATATATATATATATATATATATATATCGATAGATAGATAGATAAATAGATAGATGTGTGTGTGTATGTATTTGAAATTAATTTCAATCTTTCAATCCTTGATAAGCTTCCTTATATTTTATATTTGATGACTCCTCCTTCTGAGATCTCAGCATCGACCAGTGATTTTCTAGAATTTTTAAAACGTCTCTGATGCTAGTAAAAGTCCATGTTTGACCATTCTTCTTCGTAAAACTCCCACAATTGATCGATATTACATTTCTTCATTGACTTGAACCACACATTTTCAATTGCGTTTAAATCAGGACTTTGAATAGACGATTCAATGACTTGAAATTTCTTTTTTGGAATCCATTCTTTTGTCGTTTTACTTTAATGCTTTGTAAGAAATGAAGCCTACGTAAACCAAATTTTTGAACCGAGGCCAAGACAGTTGTCTTGAAAATTGCTTGGCATTTTAAAGTTTGAATATCTCAGTTTCAGTTGATTGCCTTTGCGAACTCAACTCTCTAATGTTTTACTTACTTCTGCTATGACCAATTATTGAACTTTAGTTAATAATTACTGAACTATTTCAACCATGTGAGCCATGTATCCTAGTATCCAAGAATTCAGAAATTTAATCATTTCCTGGTCAGCAAATATAAATAATTTCATGGTCAACAAATGTAAGTCGTTTCATGGTCATCCAATGAAAATCATTTCATGGTCATCAAATGTATGTAGTTTCATGATCATCAAATGTATGTCGTTTCTTGGTCATCAAATGAAAATAATTTCATGGTCATCAAATGTAAGTTGTTTCATATTCATCAAATGTAAATAATTTCATGGTCATCAAATTTAAATCATGTCATGGTCATCAAATGCATGTCGTTTCGTGGTCATCAAATGTAAATTACTCTATGATCATCAAATGTAAATAATTTCATGGTCATCAAACGTAAGTAGTTTCATGGTCATCAAATATAAATAATTTCATGGTATTCAAATATAAATCATTTCATGGTCATCAAATGTATGTAGTTTCATGGTCATCAGATGGAAATCAATGCATATTCCTTATGTGCGGGACAAATATTACTATATAGATGTTATACGGCTATCAACTCTATTTTTAAATATTTATTTCTGCGCATTGTTGAAAACTGGTAATATCTAAAATGTGTTTTTGGAATTAGAAAATGATATGCATTTGTCGGTTAACGATTCATATTTACCATATTGATATGGTATGCAATTTTCTTTTGAAATGTAAGTCATATAAAAAATATTGCATATCTCTGTCATAGGAAAGAATATAGTTTTATTAAAGAGTTGAGTCCTTCAGTACCCTTGGTCGAAATTTCAAAATTTCACTTAATTATTTCATAATCCCTAGACATTCTCGGTGCATGTGTAAAGCAGGCTGGGGAATCTTTGGTGAAAAACAGAAACGATGTTGGAATTAAATTTAAAATCTGGAAATGACTAGTATAAAATTGAATAGGGGGATGTCTTTGAATGACAGTTGACGTGAAGATAGTAGAAATGGAGATGATACAATGGAAGAAGAAATGGAAATGAACAATATGGTGAGAGCAGATGTAGAGAAAAATTTAAACAGAAAAATAATTATTACAGAAGACAATTTTCAAAAGAAGGATTAGAAGTAATAATTCACAGAGTGAGAAGATTTAAAAATAAAAGTTTGAAATAATAATGAGAGGCTGGAGAAGCATATTTCTACGAAAAATTAAAGATAGTAAGTAGCAAACAGCATAATGAAAAATAGAATGAAAAAACATACATGGAATTAAACATGAGATAGCGTACAGAATAAAAATGATTAGATTCTACATTTTTCAAGAATGGAAAATAAAACAGATATTGATTAAAATAAAGTACATTTAATAATTGCAACCAAGACTGGAATGGACAGAAATACAGAAAATAGAAAGAAAAAGGAGAAAGAAAGGAAGAAGAATAAAATCCTTTTAGGCAAAATTCAGATTAGGATTCTAATCAAATGATTGAAATTTCCGAAATTTCAATTAATAACTAGCGTGCAAAGATGGCTGTCTTGCGCCATTGATCAATGAAATTCTCCAGTCGCTTATTTATACCTGCGTCTTTACGAGGTGAGCAGATGGAGAAGACACGTTCATCAAATCCCAGAATTCATCATTCACCCAATTCTCATAACTGGCCCTCTTTCATTCAAACGTTGTGACCCCAATTAATTTTTAATCAATCAAGGAGAATAATTGAAATATCCCTAAAGAGAAGTTAACAAGATTTCTCCTTGCTTCTGTCGCTGTCTTTTTTGAACCCGCCTTGTTAGGTCAATTACTTCTCACTCATATGACTGATGCTTCATCTGTCTCCATTTTACCGGTGAATAATAATAATAATAATAATAATAATAATAATAATAATAATAATAATAATAATAATGACAATGTTAATAAATAATATTAATAGTAAATCTAACAAGAGGAAATTACTTAAAATCAAATTAATATATATTAATATTTTATGTTAGAACAAACATTTGTAGGATTTTTCAGGTAGACTTTGAATACGTGATTTCCTTTCACTCACGATTAAAATTTACGAAATATATACATATTATTAAAGGTAGCGTTTCAACGTGTCTTTCTAGAAAATTCGTTCATGAGTTTCAAATTTCAAATGGTCTTACATTAAAAAGGAAAATGGAAGAAAATGCATTTTATATTTTGAAAAATATACCCGTATAAACAGTAAAAAAATGAATGTGCCGTTTATGGAAATGTTGCCATAACTGAAAATACTGTTTAGATTCCGTAGTGGAAATTTTGATTTGAAAGCCCTCACATCTTTTTAGAGACCTGGAAGAAATTGGTTTAGCGTGGTTTGTATGTCATAATACACACGCTGTTTAGGCATCTTCATATTGAGGTTCGATCCCTACAATATTCATTTAATGGGAATACCTTCAATTCTCTCGAAGCTTGTTAAACTCATTCAGCTCAGTTTATAACCCAGAATGAGGCCATGATCTGCGAGAATGAAATCATGAAGTTTCCTTCAATATTGGAAAGGTTAGCGGAACAAAATCGCACATATATAGTTGAATAAATGTATACAAAGATAACTAAATATTTTCTTTAAGTTTACTCATAAAACGCTACATACCGGCCATGTAAAATACTTTAAGAGTAGTTCCTACATCTACGTTTATTTTATGGTATTCACACTATTATATAATAATAATAATAATAATAATAATAATAATAATTATTATTATTATTATTATTATTATTATTATTATTATTATTTGTGTATGTTATGTTTACTGCTTTGTATCCTGTAGAGCCGAATCCAAACTATGGTCCCTATATAATAATTATCATTTAACTGATAGCACTTTTCTTACTATATGGGATATAGATATAGGTCAGGTTGTATGTTGATGTTAGATTGGTCACTTTTAGTAAAATTGTCTATTCTTTTCTCGCGTGGCCCAGACCTCCGATTACGCTTGGTACAGTCTTAGTCTTAATTCTCCAAATCCTGTTAATCTCAATCTCCAGGTCCTTGTATTTGGACAATTTATATATAATTTTCATGACGTTGTTGCTCTCAGATGGCACTGCTATGTCAATAAACATACACTTCCTGAATTTCTAACATCATTGTCTTTTATTTCCAAGACAGTTTGAATTGGCATGTCCAAGAGGATGGTTACATGGTTATTTGGGGTAACTATGTCTGGTTTGCGTTCATACCATCTCAAAATGGTTTTTATTTTGTGCTTCTTGCATATATTCCCGTGTACATATGTTGCTACCTTGTTATGCCTGTGGGTATATTCATCCTGAGATAATATGGTCGGCAGTTTCATCATGTTTTCCGCAGATTATGCATTTCGGGTTAGTTCCAGCCTTGATTATTTGACAGTGATAAGATCTGGTTGCGAGGGTTTGGTCCGGTGCTACAATAATTGGGCTTTCCGGTTCAGCTTTCAATCCGCTGCTCCCCAGCCGCTGATGAGTTTTCTCTTGGCCTACAACATACGTCTTTCGTTATTTTAAAATAAAATTGCCGTGCAACGACTTGTTCTTCCATTTTTTTTTTTTCGTAATTCCATTTCACCAAGGTGTTTTATTTTCCGTTTTACTCGTTTGGCGTTCATGTTATTTGCTTCGTTTTTTGTTGCTAGTATTTCAGGTATATTAATCTGCTGAAGATTAATGAAGAGTAAAGCTTCTTCTTTATGGAGTAGCTTTGGTGTTTTACTATTTATAGTAGAGGGACAGCATGTTTTTTGTGAGATAAACTTCAAATAGGATTGTTGTAGGTTTTAGAGTTAGTTCAAGTTCGATAAGACCGCAGCGGCCTAAATCTCTTGGTACGTACAGCCTATTAACATCTGATCTTGGGTGGTTCACCCTCATTTGGGTAAGCATCCATTCTTTTAATGTCATTCAACTTCCATTTAATAATGCAAAAGCTGTATGTTGACAGCCGTCATTTTACTGGCCGCATTAATTGCAAATTCTCGTATCAAAAGCACTTTCCTATAATATACTTTTCGGACTTTTCTCTTCATAATTGAATGTTGTATACCGTCGCCTTCATTAGTTCCTAAGTATTTGTATGTACCATCTTGCTCTAGTTTCTTAATCGAGTTGACATCAACGTATAAATCTGTAGTTTTGGTTAATTTGCAGCATTTGAAGGGGTCTTTGGCACAATTTTTGATTCCGAGCTTCATCCTAATGTATTCGTGAAGCTTTTGACAATGGTGAGTAGGTTATTCTACTGGCTGTCATCCTTGCAAACGTTTTAAGATCATCAATATAGAATAGGTGATTAGTTGAAAATCTGTGAGTTATATCCATAGCTACTTTTGTTCAGAAGCTAGATGAGTGGCGCCAATACAAAAAAAAAAAAAAAGAAAAGAAAGAGTAGTGGTGTCATTGAATCTCCTTGGAAGATCCCGCTTTTCATGTTGTTTGGACTTTATGTTAATGACCCTTTTCTGTGGTTTGTGTTATGTGTATTCTTCAAGTTTTTCATGTTCACCATTATGAATTGAGGGGCACATTCAATATACTTTTAGGCTCTTCTTTATCCATGAGTGTGGTACACTGTCGATCGCCTTTCTATAGTCGATCCAGGCTGTCGATAAGTTTCTTTTCCTTGTTTTCATCTCTTCCAATATTGTTTTATTGATAATTAGTTGGTCCTTGCACCCGTAACTTCCACTTTTACATCCCTTCTGTTCTGCTGGGAGTAAATTGTTTTTCTCAAGGAACTTGTATGTTCTCTCGGTTATGATAATAGTGAGGATTTTGTACACTGTTGGTTGGCAGGTTGTTGGACATAATACTTCGTGTTCTGCGTCTCTTCTGTTTTTGCATTTTACTCCCCACGTTATCAATTTTGGCGTATTTTTCTGGGTTTATCATTATATCATTGAATGTCCGTGCGTCTTGGTGAGTGCTAGATAGGTTTTTATCCAAAAAATGGCTATTCGATCTAATCCTAGTGCTTTCCAGTTTTTGGTTTTATAGAAGGCAGTGGTTGTTTCAGTAATATTGATATCCGTCGATTTTTGGCCACATTATAAGTGTGTGTCGTTCCTGTTGTTGCTTGATCTATGTAGCTCATTCAGTGTGCATTTTGCAGTTTACCCACATCTTACACCAGAACTCCTCATCTTCCTGGATATTAGGTGTTCTACATGTGAGTATCAGATTTTCCAAGACAACTTTCCTAATTATGTGCCCATAAACCTCAGCTGTCTCTTCCTGAGGGCTAAGTATTTAAAATTAATAAAATGTGTTGTGCATTGTATTTCGGGAGGATAGAATTGTTTTGTTTTAGATTGGTCTTATTTTTTGTGAGAGACACAATGGCACATTATTATCCTGTTCAGAGATTGAAACTTGATTAAAATCAATGAAAGTGAGATGTATCCAGAGATTACGAACGGAGAACGTGGGGATTTGGAAATGCTGCAAGGCGAAAACTGTGGAATATGAGGCGCTGGGCTTTAGATAGGATCATTGAAGGTTCCATAAACACAGCCAAAAAATAAAAAAATGATATGTGAGAAGGCATGGTTGTCGGTAACTGAAATAAATAAAATTTCGGAAGCAGCGGGTAAATGAAAAAAACAAAAAAATACATTAGGATTTCGAAAAGTGTATTAAAAAAGGAGCAAATATAAATTTTAAAAAAGAATAAACTAACTAAAAACTGATAAAATTGGAAAGAAAAAAATACTAAAAAGGAAAAGGAAGAAATCAAAGTCGAGCGTAAGGTTTGTTTATTCAGCAGCTAAAAGAAAATTAGCAAAAATAAAATAAAAAGAATCAACATTAAAAAGAATTAAATAACAAAAAAATCCTAAAATCTTTAGAAATCTTATTTCGCTCGAGCTTGTCAATATGTTCTATTGAGTTCGCAGATGAGGCTTATGTCCATATACTTGTTTAACAAAACGCCTTCCCGTTAAACAAATCAATGGTTATGAAGCTACCTTAGCAGATTGTTAATATTGTAAGTATATACCAAGTGTGCAAGCAGTGTAGCAGTATCGGTGTTGATATCAGAATCAATTCCCAAGTTCAGTTTAAATTGTTTAATACCGTGCTTCTCCAGGACTTCGGTGATCATGGCTCTCTACAACTTTTCGCTGCTGTTTTTGTATCATCATCGGAAAGAAAATGCTCTTTCCCATGAGGTAATGGCTAATGTTGGCTACTCCATGGTTCTGAATTCAGAGTTTTCCATCTTGTAGACAGGTTGTTACATAATGCTTGAGATCCCGGTCTGTTCTCCTATTTAATGCATATTGAATGAGGATAATATGAATATTCTTACTTTCAGCTAGAAGCATTCAATTTCAAACAAAAGCCCAGGGACTGAATTCAAAATTACTGTCACCAAATTCACAAACCAACTCTTCAATTCAATTCCGTAGGGCAATTTTCTTTAGTGAGCTCTGTGCGTAAAATCTAACCTGACTTTTACTTAAATAACAAAAAAAAAAAAATAACTAGACGACATCCCTAGACATGGACAGTAGAGTAATAATGAGATTAAACAAAGGATTTAATTCAGAATTCTCTGTTGATTACACAGATCGATATACACAGATCGATATACACCTGATGAAGACCGGCGGGTACAATTACCTAAATGTTTTGATAACAACAAAGATTAGGTCAATAGACCGAGTATAAATAGTGTAAATATTGATAACTCTTCATAACAGAAATTCAGATAGAAGTAATAAAAAAATTAAACCTCATAGTACAAGGAAAAAATATATTTCCAAAAAATGGGAAAAGTATAAGACGCAATGTACGAACGTTTTAAGTTATTTTTATGACCCTTGTATTTAAAATAGATACAATTTCTAATAAATATAGCATCTTAAATGAATAAACAATTTAAATTTGAAATGTGAATTTCTTGCTGTCAGCCAAGCGATAGGTAAACAATTAGTATTTATTACATTATTTAGATTATTCAGACTGTTATCTTTATCTTCTTATTCACAAAGTTGCGGTGATTTGAATTTGGAATCGAACCCTTTATTTCATCCACGGAAGTAGATTGTTCTAGTTCCACTTGGCATACCCTGGGTGTCTTATTTATTTATCTTTAACTCAAATCTCCAATTTTTTGTTTACCACTGCTGTAGCCTGGTACTGAACTCATAACTCTTTGGGGTCTAGTCATTGAATCTAACCAATGCGCCTTCATCCACTGAGCCATGTGTACTTGAGGACTAGCATTTATTAATGACATTTTACGTTAACTTTTGCACATCGTCTAACATTTTAAAAGAATTATTAGTGATAAATGTATCAAAGACGCCAGAAGACAATTGGGTGGGCTGGCCATTACTGTCCTAAAAAATAACTGCACAATCATTGGCCAAATCGTTCTATCCATTTTACTGAAAGATTTCTATTTTTCATTCGCACATCATACCACATAATCTCCATGAAGTCTGAACTTCATGTACATTTTTGAGGAATTTAGGGAATGATAGCTTATTGGATTGAAGCGAATTTCATGAGTTTTTGAGTTCAGTTCCTAGACTAGATATCCCTAGTCATGGGCAGCGGAACGGGAATACTCTGGTCCCGTAGATGAAATAAACAGTTCAGTTCGGAATCCCTTGCAGGTTACCCAAAACGACATAAACCTGATGAAGACCGAAGAGCAGAACGATCGAAATGTGATAGCAACCACAAAGATGAGGACAAATATAAATAGTGTAAATAATGATAACTCTTTATCCCAGAATTTAAGACAAGAACAGTGAAATCTATTTCAGCCACATGGTATTTAAGATAACAATACAAAAAAGCTACTTGTAATCATTTTAAACTCATCAGTGATTGATTGATTTGTTGCAGGTTATTTAAAGCCAGAAAATATTACAATTTTTGTATATAATAATGATTTTACTGATACATGATCTACAAATTTACCCCAAAATGGTGGGGAGTGGATTCGTGACTTTTCCCAAAGGCATTTGCCCGTAAGTGAATATAATGAACCCGATTGGAATTGGAACTCGGTTCACATATTTCCAGTTGCAGAGCAGGTATTTATTACACTATTTATTACACTAACCAAACACCGACGCTTACAGCACCTGGTATTCCCAAAGCTCACCCATCTAGTTAATGACCAAACTCGACGTTGCCTAACCTTGTAGATCGTACGAAAACCGGTGTTCCAACGTAATATGGCCATAAACCCAATGAGTCCGGAAGAATATCTAGAATTCAGCATTCTACAAGAAACGTAGATAATCTATGGAAATTATGCAATTTCCTCCTATTTCTTCATTGTATCTTTATCTATTTAAAAAAGCTTGAGTCTCGAATTCTAAGTTTCAATATAGATAAATTCTTATTAAATATTAGTTTGGCGTCTTACTTGAGATCTATGAACAAGCGTTTTGTTTAAGATGTACTGATTCACATATTTATCGAAATAATGAGAAAAAGAGAATGAAGATATTTTGTTTTGTCTTATATTAATAAAAATATGTAGTATTTTGAAAGCATAAGGTCGGTTTCATTAGCAATTTTGACAAACTAATTTCCTTCCAACGAAAAATTAAGTAACAATCTTTAGTACATTCAAGTTAATTCTACAGAAAAACAAGTCTGAGATGAAATGACCAAATAGAACTGTTGGAAAAGAAATAAAAAGTAAGGAAAATATTCAAAATATTTTGGAAAAATAGTGAAATAATTCCAAAAAGAAGGCTTCATCAAAAGAGTTAATCTCCGTTTAAAACAATGATAAAAGATCAAAGAAAACAGTGAAATGAGAAAATCAAAATGTGAGAAACAGTAAAATAGGAAGAAACACATCTGAAAAGAACTGTCCGTTTTTATAAAGTTTATAACCATTCAATATAGAGGGTTACGTTTAAAATGGTTATGATGAATGAGGTGTGTGATACAATTGATAGAACAGGTGATGAAATTGAAGATTATAAGAATAACGAGGAAATATAATGGCTGATCTAGAAGACGTTCAGATTGTATTATACAGGGGAACAACCACGCAGGAGTATGTTCCACAAACTATCAGTTCTTGAGAAAAAAGCTCTAAGTGGAATATTTTCCTTATATTTGGGATAGGAATGAAATGGGGATGATGCGACTGCGTGGAAGTAACATGACTTCTCATAGATATAAAAGTCTGAAATGTTAGAAAGAATGGACTGAAAAGGAAGTAAAGTTTAATGCCACATCAGGAAAATTGATCTTAGTAAGATTATGTTTCAGCAATCCTTATATGTTATATGTTGCCGAATTGAAACTCAGAATTTAGACTTTCGCCAGAGTTAAGACGCCAAACCACCGAACTATTATTCTATTCACGAGGAAGTTCAAAAGTCAATGCCATGAATATACACGGAAAAGATGGTGTAATGGATAGCACATTAAACTAAAACCCAATTATTTATGAAAAGCAATTGAAAAAAAAGACAATTTCACCTGTCATGCCTGTCCTGATTATACGCGGTTTTTGGTGAAACACTGGATATTCAATCACTCCTTTTCAAAAATGAGCACTGAGTAAAGTAGTCTATTCCTAAGTTTGTAAAAAAAAGAATCCAACATACCTTACTTCCACGAAATGTTGTTTCAAATTTCAGTAGTCATTACTTTCACATATTTCCTGAAAAAACACACCCTACTGCCTATTTGGTAGATGGCAAAAATAAAAATAAAGTAGTCTAAATTTAGAATGTATATTAAAAACGGAGGAAAACTGACAGTGATATTTTTGACTATCACCGATTCTTAAATGTGTTTAAATTTTTTAATATGGTTGTCATTCATCATTAACTTGATAACACGGAAGTATTAAAAATATGAATAAAGGAAAAAAAAACAAAGATTTCTTGGTCGAATTGACATTTCAGGAACCTCTCGAACCGCATCACTTTATTGACTATACTTTCCTAGTATCGAGTTGGAACATTTTTTGCCTTTAGGATCGCATCCGTTTTTCTTGGTAAGGATTCTACGATGTTCTGGAAGCAATCTTTCAAAATTCGGAGCATGCTGCTATTATAGGACACCACAAGTCTTCTAGATTGTAATCCATTATTCGACAACAGCAAAAATCTACTCTACAGGATCAAAACCAGATAACAGTGAAAGTCATTTTAACAGAGAAAACATTCTTTTCAATGAAGAAATTCGCGCCGATATTTTAATTTGCGACACTCTCAGTTGACCTTACTGGAAATAGACACAAAAGATTCAGGGGTGTCATCAATTGAGGTACATGATCACCCAAAATAGCTAGGTCGTCTGTAGCATTTAAAAAAAAATCCTTGAATATCCCGCAATATATACCAAGGAAAATTTCTCGACTGATACAAGACAGGAAGGATCCATACTTTGGTGTTTACTCCAGATTCTGAGTTTATTGTCATGTCACTGTAAAATTGGAGGGTGATGAACAAGCAACGTTTTTTCGGTGTTCTATTGTCCAAATCTTGTAACTAGCAAATTTTAGCCTCAGTTACTTTTTATTACCCGACAGGCTTTGCAACCGGCGCCGTCTACTGCTGAGATAGACCATCTGCTTCAAAACTCAACATGTGCTTTCAGAGTTGCTTTTATCCATAGATTTATTGTAAGGAGTAGCTTTTGGAGCTGCTGTTGCCTTTCTATTCGCTTGTAATAGTCTGGCCATTCATCTTTTCATCAAAAAGATATTCCCGCCCACAGAATTTTCTCTAACTGGAATATTTTTTACCGTACAAGTTATCGTTGTAGGTGAAAGTCCTCATAGATGTGTAATTATTTTAAAAACTCACACCTGTTCATCTGGCACCAAAAACCGTGGCACATTTAGAGTTAGTTAATTTAGCATTTTACACATAGTAACGCATGTTTAATGCCTGTAATCATTAAATTGCGACATAACTAGGTGATTAGAAATTTGCAAAATAGTGCAGTTGTTCACTTAATTGACCATTGAGTGTATATATATATATATATATATATATATATATATATATATATATATATATATATATATATATATATATATGCTAGATGGGGCGAAGGGTAAATTGCCGCTATTTTATATCTTTAATTTCGCGCATACGGGTTGTTTGTTTTTGATTTGGTTGATGGCACAGTAGAGTAGGGTCACCGTCTGTGAAAAAAGAGCACCATCACGCAATTCCCCACCCGCCAGAAATTTGGAAAAGGCAGGCTGTGCTGCATGACATTCACGCCGGAAGCTCAAATACGAACATTTCAAAGTGTTTGTGTGTCAATTTGAGGCCAGTGCAGAGGATTCGGAAAGAGTTGATGAGTCTAATTGTTCCTTGAGGATATAGTGCTGATCTGGACCAAAAGGGTGCCTGCTGGAAGACTATATATGGCAAGAAAACTCTGCACAATGCCACACGAGCAGGAGAACCCAGTCATAGCTGTCAGACAATATCTGCAACTAAATTAACCCTTATATGTGGCTACCTAACACCCCGCACTGCAATTACCTTGTTTATTATGTGTGGGGTGCTGTTGAGCGAGATACGAACAAAATACTTTGTAACACCAAAGAAGAACTGAAGGAAAGGATTATGACAGCATTCACCAACTTAAACAAGGAGACCGTTCAGAAGAGTTGAAATAGATTCCGAAGTCATCTGGAGGCTGTGGTTGAAGCTATTGGCGATTTTATTGAATAAATTTATTCTTTAGTATTTCAATATATTTGCGTAATTTTGTTAAATATAATAATGAGATGTCAGTGTTATTTTCATTTTTGCGTATTTTAGACGCCAATTTACATCCGTTATATATAAAATACAATATATATATATATATATATATATATAGTCTGTTTGCTGGTCGCAAATAGAATCATACACAAGAATGCATGTAATCGTAACAAAAACTTCCAAGAAGTGATACTTTGCAATAAATTGACAGACGGTACTAACAGTTGCAATCTATTTATCCAAAATTGGCCAATTAAAAAGGACTGGTTTTCTTTTTGCCGCATGTCTGAAAAATAAACCTGTATAAATTGATCGAACTGGTCTACTGAACACTACCTCACCAAGTTTACTTTCCATAATTCTCTCCAAATTATTATCCCTAATATGCATCTTGAAATCTCCCTGCACATGATAGCCGTCAGCAAACTTCAGACGTCTTAGGAAAATCCTTGGTTTGAAGAGTCCGGGATTATCTCATTAGAATAAACCGACTTTATATTGTTTGCAAAACTCTAGATAATCTCGTCCTTATTTCAGTTGTAGTCCTTTAACATGGAGTGAAATCGAGCGCTGCTTCATAAACTCTCTAGCATGTAATCCCTGGAAGGGCTTTCTTAATCATCAAGACCTGATGGTTTTTCTCTCCAGTCTTACTATCTTTCTATTCTATATTAATGATCTATCTAAAAACATACAAACTTTATCGAATATCTATGCGGATGACAAGTGTTTATAGATGCAACTCAAGAAATTTGGATGAACAGCACCTAACAACTAATCTCACCTCTGATCAGAAAAGGTGTATTGCTGCCATATCTGGTCTGGATCCGCTGATTCATCACTTGCCTCATTTGATAGGCGGCCTTGTGAGTGATTAAATATGTTCAAACCCTACGAACCCTCTATCTCAGATGAATCGTCGCGAATCTTCCGCTGGTCTATCTCTATTCCCATGCGTTCTGCCGAGCTACTTTCCTTGGTCCAACTTGCCCTGATCTTTGCAACCATACCACATACACAAGACTGAATCATCTTCATTCCCTTCCTATTCTATTAGTGGGAAAGAAGTTAATTCGGATAGCTTACTCCCAGGAATTGTTGCTAAATGTTATCTTTCTTGGATAACCTCATGAACCTCACTTGTCCTTTCCTACGCTCATCATCACCGTCACCATCCTTCGACTTCTGGTTGGTCGGAGATCCGTTGACAAACCTTTTCTACGCTGTTCGGTGCTGCATTGCTGTCCCCAGATCCCCGAATGTGCAATCCTGAGTCTCGAGCTATAGTGTCTGGAAAGTCAATTTTTGTGTGAAGACATTCCCAGAATGATTTCATAAGAGTAAGGATGAGAGGATTTCCTGTCCGCTCAGTTGCAGAGGTTGGTAAACTGTAATCGTTTTTTTTTTCTCAGTTCTCCGTAAATTATGTTAAGTGTTGCATTGGATGCCCCACTGATGTTTTGAATTTTTCTATGTTGATTTGCATATGTTTCATCAAGTAGTCGTTGAAGACGAGCAGATAATGTCCAAGTCGCTTATCCATACAGTAGGATTGGTTCATGTTCCAAAGGTTTGTATTTTAAAGAAGGATGGTCCGAGTGCCAAATCTTGTGAAATTTGTTACACTTCATTGGGTCTTGGCTCTTATATTGGATGAACATAAATATATAAATTTTTATTCAGACGTTTTTAAATTTGGTATTTAAACCCGATTATTTTTTATATCAGTCTAATATTTACAATGGGCATTTATTTTTGAAGAATGAGTGTATTCAATAGAGAATGATGTAAAGAAATCTAAATAAACAAACGTTCACAAATAATTCTTCGAATAAATTACCAAATCAAAATTCGACATACCTGAAGGAGGCCGTAAAAATCGTTTTACAATGAACCAAATCTCTCAGGTCCGACAGAAATTACACTTTTGGTAGACGAGTGAAAATAAAAAGAAAAAAAGTGGAAAGATATGCAGTATTATTTCCCTTTAGAAAACACAGTCCAAAGTGTCGAGAAAAAAAAACGGATCAAAACAAATTTTTACACTTCTTTTTCAGATATCAGACGGTGTATAAATACTGAAAAAAAAAAACAAAAAAAAACAAAAGAAACAAACAAACAAAAAAACGGTATAATGATTACAAATTCGAATAACCTGGGATTTTATGAACTCTAGACGATAGGAAGTGGAGATATTTCGTAATGCCAATATGTAGACCTCGTTATCATTGATATCTCTATTTTATTCTATCAATATCTGTTATGTATCCCCGACCTACAAAGCGCATTTTGGCTTCATTCTTTTACTGATGACCATGCATTCTGTCTTGTAGTTTATGCTTTGTCCCTTCTTCTCGCTGCCTTTCGCTACCTTCTGTAGGAGGTAGTTTAAATATCTGGGAAGTGTTTTGACAGAGGACGGCAAGTGCGATACTGAGATCCGTAGACGGATTGGGATGGCCAATCACGAGTATTGTGAGACAGGAGGATCTCTTTGGTAACAAAGAAAAGGGTACTGAGCTGTTACGTGACATCTGTGACAGGGAATGTTGAACTGTCTCCTCAAAGATGAAGAAGAGACTAGAAGCTACAGAAAGATGCTGAGGATATCCTGGACCGAACGTTTGAGCAACGATTCTGTCTTGAAGAGGATACAAACAATGAGGAGGATTATACTTAACACCAGGAAGAAGCAGCTAGAGTTTCTGGGACGCGTAATGAGAAAGGAGGGCTTGGAAAATCTGATACTCATATATAGAACAGAGGGAAAGAGAGACAATAGAAAGCAACGCATGACTTACACGAGGAAGTGAATGAGGGCTAAGGTGGATGATAGAACGTGGCCTGGGGGAAGGTGGCAGAAGGACGAAACTTATTGAGAGTTACAAGGTATAGGGGAAGTGGAGAGCCACGATCGCTTACGTCCTGAAAGGACACGGTACTTAAACAGAAAAAAGATAATCTATTATGACTTGGGATCAAATATAGAAGGGAATCCTTGAGAATAAGATAATGAACAAATAGTAAAAGTTTATCGCACTAACGTGTTTCCCTTTTTATTAAAGCTTTAATAAAAGTTAAAACCTGTTAGATTGATAAATGTTTCTTTTCCATATCTCTCTCTCTCTTTCTCATATATATATATATATTAAACGTGATTCTGCTGGAATTGACATTCATAGGTCAGATGAGAGAAAAAGTTTTAAAAGCAGGATACATTTAAATTCATGCCCATCTTCCCATTAATGTTTTATGAATTGAAACCTACAATAATAGATTTTTTATAATTAAACCTATAATAGCGGATTCTCTTTCTGCGTGAATTTGGAGAATATTTTTTCAAAATACACATTATTTACACTGGTATTTTCTCATCTTTGTTGTTTTTATCACAGCATTCCGATGATTCAGACACTTGCTGATGTGGGTAACATTTGTAAAACATGAATGTGCAGTTCAATTTATGGGAATAGATAGTTGTCATCCATATCTACAGATAACTCATTTAGTTCTTAGTAGCACTGCTCAGTCAATTCTCGCGTTGTTTCCACTGAGTTTAGTTTTGCTGTACCCGGTCAAGAGATTAACGTCACAGTTCGTCTCATATCAAATTCACGAATCATCGCTTTAATCTAGTTGGATATTAACTTGTAGAACTTTGAACCTTAAACTCTTGGTAGTAGTGCTTGCCAAGTTTGTATTTTGTTAGAATGCTCTATGTTAAGTGGGTGACGTCACATCGGGAGTACTTTAAAGAGAATTAGTGGCCATCTGTTGTTCACAATATGTGCCTGATCACATCTATGTGTGTTTGTATACTAAAGTTTCATTTTTCTAGTTTCTTAAGATATTGTAATAAAATTATAAACTTGCCACACTTGAACTTTGAAATGTGTTTTTCCCAGAATAATAAACCTAGGAATTTTTTAAAAACATCCGTACTTATTCACAAAGAATAGTAATTTAATGGGGTATCATTAGGGGAGTTTTCTTGCATTAAATGCTGGCATAATCCTTGCCTTCAGTTCATCTTTGGTGTTACAAATTGTTTTATTGGTCTCTCGCTCAACAGAGCCCCACACATAATAAGCAAAAGAGTTGCAGTCCGGGGTGTTAGGTGACCACTTGTTTGTCTGTCACATCAGACATCTGGCATAATATAAAATTAAATTCAAGAAATACGTTCACATAGGTAAAAATAAATCAAAGTCTGGATAGACCGGAACATAAAAAAATCTTGATAGCAGGGATACTACTATAATGCACTAAAAAATCAGTAAATGAAAGAAAAATTTGGTGTAAATAAGAAAAAGAAAATCAGAATTAAAAAAAATATATTGATTTTATGTTAAGACTGACTTTCAAGTCTATGATTATATTTTTAATATATTATGTAAAATTATGTTATGGCTTAAAAATTTTAATATTTTCCTTTTTGATTTTTAGTATAGAAGTATTTTCTTTGATATATATTCTAATGCAAAAATCGTTAGATAAATTTTAAAAATTTTGACATCTTCGAATAAAGAGATTTCACTTTCCGTTGTATCATTCGTATATATGTTACATTAAAGAAATTTATTGAAAATTATTTAAATCAGATTGGATTGTAACTTTTCTCATGCTTTAAAACGATATTTTAAATAAATTTGTACGTTATTTTTAACTTTATTTTACTTAACATATACAATATTAAGGACGAAATTAATATTTTCTGTTAAGTATGAATTTAAGGGTTTGTGTTTATATTTCTTTTCGTGGCGATATACATGGATTTATGTTAAAAAACAAAAACAAAAAAACTTTCCCCGTGCCGTCGCCTCCCTCTGTCTCTTTTTACAAATACTCTCATGATAATTGCCCCGATGAACTGCTTTTGCTGGTTCCCAGACTTCGAAAATTCAAGCGTCCTACGAGATTGGGATCCCACTCTCACCATTTCACTGTTGAAACTGTTATATGTAGCTGCCTCTTACACTCCAATAGCTTCATATCTCGCACATCTCGCCTGTGGAACTCCCTTCCCTATTCCTGTTTGCCTGATAGCTATAATCTCCAACTATTCAAATATAATATCAATCCACATCTCCAGCTGCCGATCTATCCACTATCCTTCTCCTCATCCTTTCCTCTATCATTCCTATCTGCTCTCGCTCCAAATCCTCTGTACCACTTGCGTGATGGTGGCTTCCCACCTTGCTAGGGGTGAAATGCTTAAAAAAAAGTTATAATTTGTCAGTAATTTTGTTAAATTTTCTATTTAATTTGCTTGGAACATTTGCATGTGTGAATTTAAAAAAAAATAACCTTGAACTGAATAACCGATTCTTTCTATTTGTAACTTTTTTGCATGAAAATATATCGTGCATTTAAGTTAAATTTTCTTTACTAGGCGCAACGTTATTACTGTCTTTCTGTCAGATTGTTTCGTTTGTAAACATACTCTCGATTTCTCTCCGTCTGTCACAGACCAGAAAAATGACCCCACGTCATGTTCCCTTTCTTGTTCGCGTCGGTATTCACATAAACTGTGGAAGGGCAAGGGATAAGCCAGATGAAATTAAAAGTACGTACACCAAGGGTCAGCAAACTATGGCGCGCGTGACAACGTAGAACGTCAAGCAATTTCTACTGGCATGCAGCAGCAAATGACATCACAGTATTCGAACCAATAACTGCTACAACACAAAGAAGATCTTTAGATGTTTCAATTTTAATACATATTAAAGTATATATTACTATATAAAATATAGTGGAGGACAGATATATTGACTTTGACTTGTAGAAAAATATGTATGCTGTTAGCACACTGAATGTTTTTAAAAACTAAAGTCGGTACATAGTCAGCAAATGGTTGCCGACCCCGTGGTTGACATTAACGACAACTTTTTCTATTTCTGTTGTAACAAAATTTTGCAGAAGAAGACAGAGCACCTGGACACCTCTTCTTTCGGTCAGCAAGAACTTTGACTATATCCTAACACCCCTATGTCGTTTTGTACAAGAATGCACAGTTCAAAACTCCCTTGGAGACAGCCGGAGACAGCCGAAGACAGCAGAAATATCTGCTCTAAGTGTCATTACTAATATAAGCCTTTAAACGGAACTTCGTAACTTCCGGCTAAGTGGCCCTTGATCATTAATATTTTTATTTATTTCACTTCAGTCTAGTTGTGAACAGCACTGGGACCGCTTTGAAAATTTCCAGCTTATATTTATTGTCTACATAGCAATAAAAAATCGCTGTATTTCGACCCAGATAAAAACCATGCTATATCCACTTTAATTCCTAGATGCTCCAATTGTGCGTTGTGGACGTATTGTGTCACAGTTTTCTACTAAGTTAAAACGAGGTTAAGTCATTGTTTGTACTTGGCCTACAATTCTCTCAGCAATAAACTTGGTTTTTGGTAATTTTCATTTTTTATGATGAAAAACTGGAATAAATTATGAGAAAGTAATTTCAGGCAATAAGGTAGAGAAAGAAAATAGAAAATGTAACATAGGAAGAACAGAGAGGCATAATAATAACGGTCAGTTAATACAAGAAAATGTCATTTTCACACAGAATTTGAAGACGATAATTTCTGCTAACTTGTATAACTATCACACTTATTGGATATTGTGGAATGTGGGAGCTTCCTTACTTTGCTCGATTCAGCAATAGCAGCAGCGGAAGTCATCAGCTGGGAACAACCATAATTCATAAAAACGCTGACCGAGCCCTATTCGGCCTCTTTTTCCACTTTTTCTTTTCAGCGGCCGTTACCTTCAATGCCCAACTCAAAGGACTACTCCCAGTAGTTACTGCAAAAGACACGTGGTGTGTTCTGGGAGCTTGACTTCAGATTTCACATTCACAATCCGAGAAGTCTCTCTACAAAAGATCTACTCAAGGGAAGAACTTTCTCAATTAAGAAACCAAGATCTTTTACCCCACAAAATACAAATGTTTTTTCTCTTTATTTTAACCACAAATAAAATCTGTTGAACAGTTACTTCAAGTCTTGGGTTTGATCATTCTATTCTATAGACTGAAGAGTAGACACACACATCCGGAAAAAATCCTACACTGGCAAGAATCGCAAGAAACAAGTGCAATTCGGATTAACGATGAAGAGTACGAAATACTTAAATCGGCAAAATGAATCGCATTAAGAAACTCAGGAAAATTATTGCCTCGTTGATTGGTACTTATGAACATTGCCTGCCAACATTTGGGAGTTGAAATTCCATCGGAAGATATTGCAATAATTTTCAAGTAGCACCATCATATTTTAATAGCAATGAATTTAAAGGAAACACATTTCAAATGGAACATCAGCTCATATAATTACTGTTCTTTAGCTTCAAGTGGGGCACAAGTAAACTATCATGCTATGACTATTATAAATCTAATCATACTGCGTCCCAATCTTCACTCACTACCATTATTTTATTCCCATGGAGACAATCAGGAATGATTATTAATCCTGACCTGGTTAACATAAATATAATAGATATGACAATACTAAATTTCCTGAATAGCAGTGAGAGTTGCATATGACACAATTTTGTATGGTGGAACGTTATTTTAACAATTTGTTGGTTGCACTTAACTTTAAATTGAACCTAACAATTTTAATTACATTCCGGTTTCAACACGGACGTCTAAAATGTTGAAAAGTGTAAAGAACATTCTGATTACTTATTGAGTGTCTAAAGGGATCCAGGATCCAGATCGGGTGCACAGTTATTTTACCCTCATAATTTCAAAGCATTCCTAAGAGGATAAGGGAGAATTGCCGTGATGTCATGGGAACAAAAATTTCGTATGGCAGTTTATTTTTAACTCATTGACAACCATCAAGAATTAGCTTAGAGACACCAGATATTGTGTCAAGGATGTTTAACATTGATCTTATCCTGAAAATAATGTAATGCTTATAATTAGTCTGCAAATATTGTGTCCAAATCCTAACCTAAACAAATACAAATGATTCCATCCCAATGGAGAATTAGAATGTTAACTGGGAATAATAAGATCCAGGTGATTGAGTCAACTGCGACAAGGCTGTGAAAATGAGAAATACCGTATGACAGGTAAATATAAAAATAACAACCCAAGAGACAAAATAATCAATGACACCAAGCAAACAAGAAATTAACGACGTGTCGAGTTAGATTAATTCTACGGCTTGTGTTTTAATTAGTAACGTATAACCACAACGTTATAAGCACAACTCATTTTTTTGGATTAGACTTATCTCAGTAATGGGTTGGCGATTGTTTTCTCTTCAAATAAATAAATAATTTAAATTAGGCCAAGTTTGAAAAATCACCTTCAAAAATTTGAACAGTATCAAGGAGTTTCTGATTACTCAGCAGGAACTGACGTCAGGTAGACAGTTACTTAACGCATCATTTCAGGGAAATCCTAGGATTATGAGCGAGAGGTACATTGATGTCATGGCGATTACCAGCAACTTTAGTAAACCATATTTAGTTTTTAACTACTCGTGCAATCAATTATGAAACAAGATCAAAGACCCTTTGTCTTTAGAGGAAAACAAACTTTTGACAAACAAAATATTGTGGACAAAATATTAAATTAAATTTAGCGAGTTATGGAAAGACATCTTTAAAATATAGCAATTTTAAGAGGAGATACCGTGGAGTATGGATAGCCGCACGGATTGAGGAATCGGAGAGCCGAGTTTCATTCAAATTCATTGCATTAACTTACGTGCTAATAACCTTGGTAATGGTATGAGTCCTCTTCTTCTCCACTCAACTATAGTCTTGGATGGCAACTGGTCTACCACAGAAAGAAATGGCAACATACAGTGGGAAACATCTGCCTTGTTAGTCATGTATCGAAAGATACATGATCGCCTAAGCGGGTATCACGCATGGCACATAACTGATTGAATTTTAAGCTATATTGTTATTCTACCGAACTTTATAAACTAGGATTATTACATGGTTATTTTAAGCGAGGATGATACATTTTGCGAGAAGTGCAGAAATACTCATAGTTATAGAAATTTAATAGGTTTAGATAAGCTATTGCACAAGGCCGAAATTATGGCGCACTCAGTGAAACCCACTACTCAGTCGTACTGGATTTAGCGAGACAAACTTGTTAACAATTACACCATGTCAAGGTGTCCATATTCAACCGTTATATAGGAGCTTACTTCACCACATTCCTAAAAATTACATAGTTTTTAATGTATATGTTCGCTTCACTTCTAAGGCTCCATCCATGCAGAATTCTCATTGTACAAAAGGCTTCACCGGGGAATTAAAAAAACAAAAACTAATGCTAGAGGTTACCAACCAGATATGAAACAACCAAGATATTTATGTAATAGATTAAAACTATAATATTGAGAAGAGTTATGTTGCTCCATATAAGTGTTATTTTAAATTCAGGTTTTAAACCTAAATTTAAGAATTCTTATGAATGATCAAGTATGCACTTCAACAAATTCAGTCGAATAAATTTATATCGACAAGAGTCATTATTGTGCTACTGTTCAAACCGAGGAGAATAATAATGAAAGGTTCCCAATGAACTTGCGCATTATTAAACTACAAGGTATATTCGCAATTCTTAAAGGGTTTGGCGGCTTGTAGAAAATAAGATGTATACCAAATTCCAAGCGACTGTAAGTCGAGCAGTTCACTTGCAAAGAGAACAATATCTACTTCACTGGAATCAAGTAGGGGAAAATATTACATATTCGTAATCGAACAAACACAAACCGCGTTTTTAATATTAAATCAACATGCTCAAACACGTAGCCATTTTATGCATCCATTTCATAGTAGATTTTTTACAAGAAACCAAAGGCTTGTGAGGTGAGAAAAATCAATTCCAAGTATGAACACAGTTTTAAAGAATGTGACAGCTATAATCTTAGAATAGTATAATTACATGTCAAATGAGAAGTTAGTCTACCAATGGCAACACAGAAGTTTCATGAAGAAAACTCTGGGTAATTAATGAGGATTTATAGCTCATATGCATAACTGAATCTTCAGATTTAGAAGCTTTCTCTTCATCATATTTCTTTGCAATAATATCTTTCAATAAACCGAAACATTCAGTGTAAATATGGACAGCTTGAAAAAATTATACAACGAATAAAATATTTAGAGACAGCGAGAAATAGAGGTTTGGCGAAAATGTAAAATACCTTATTATACTGGATGTGAAGTTGGTTTTTGTTATGGGGTCCACGTCTTTTTCATACAAGTGGACTCGCCCAGTGTGTACGTGTACTGCTGCCGATAAATAACCGGGAGAGATACAGTGATACAGTGAGAGTGTGAGGTAATCGCTTTGTAGGAGTCACAGTTGCGAGCACGTAGACTCAGAAGGAAGTCCTACTTCAATACTGAATTTTCCAGACTATATATATATATATATATATATATATATATATATATATATATATATATATTATTATTATTATTGCCACTAACCGCATTTCTGGATCTACTAACCGTATTACCAATTCTATTATTACGTCAATACATTTATTTGCTATATTTCATTCCTGCGTTTGTCATTCATTTGAGACCGGATTTCATCACGAAATCAACATTTTTAAACTGGTATTGGCTTACATTGATGTGTTTATGGATAGCCACACAGAAATATGAATTATCTGGACGAGACTAAATGGAAGCAACTGGAAATATAATAATGAAGTCAATGGCTATAAGAAATTATTAGGTTGGTGCAAAAATAATGACGTCATAATGTCGTTTTTTGACGTTAAAAATACGTAAAAAAACGACATTATTACGTCATTATTTTTGCACCAACCTAATATAATCTGTTAAGGCATATTTTTTTTATTATATATAATGATTTTACATGAATCAAGGAAGTAAAACTAAGCTTTCACTTTTTTTTTTCTCATTTCGCCAAGCAACGTAATAAAAGCTACTTAGACGCAAGATGGTGTTAGATAGGATGAAAGAAACAGAAATGAGAGTAAAACAGGAATTATGCAGAGAATTAACGTTGCATTTAAACGTTTGAAGATCGTAGTTGACAGAAAAGCAAGAAGCCGAAAGCGAGTTCCACAAATGACAACGCAAGAGAAGAAACTATTAGCATAAAACTTATGAGTACCACTCACAATTTATCCAGTAAAATGATGAAACCTAGCTACCATCTATTACTGACCTTAAATTCGTGAAGTCGTTGAACAAAAAAAAAGATATCGGAACAATTATCATGAAAATATTTATAGAAAGAAGCACAGGCAAGCTAAGTTAGGGTGATGTGAATGCGAGATGCCAAGCCAGGACTGATAACGGATTTGGATTTTTATCGATAATATCAAGAAGCAACAGATCAGATGTTGCAGCAGTATTCCTTGCATAAAGGAATAGTAGACTTATAAAAGAAATTCTGGTGAGAAAAAATGTTTAGCTCAACAAGAATAACTTCTGGTTGAAAAGGAATGAATGGCATCAGCGGATTCCTATTTTATGTTTCTTGAATATATCAACATTGTATTTGAAAAGGAACCGAACAATCTTTGATTTTTACGCATAGTAGTGAGACGTCCATGTTGTCTTGCAATGCTCTAAAAATAATCAACTTGCTATTAAAGGATATAAAGAAATTTTGAAAACTTTCTTTGAGGCATATTCAATCTTACAACTAATGGAAACGCAAAAGAGGCAAATGGGAATGCTATTGTAGTATTCATTAAAGATTCATCACTGTGGAGGTTTGTACAATAATTTAATCTTACAAGAGTAGCGGGTCAAATGTAATTCGCAATATGATTTTTTATAGTTGGTGAATTAACTATTCAAGTGATGGAAGATTGGATACATATATTATTATGGATACATATATAATATATAGATTCGCTATATATTATAGAGAACCCCAAAGTATTGCCGTCGAAACAAGTGGGAAAATACATGGCGGTTTAACTGTACTGAAGCAATAGATAAAATTTAAAAAGAAACAATAATTATCCTAACAACAAAACACAAAAATACAAAAAACATTCACTACTTATTACAATCTATTTCAAAATTACTAGCTCAACTTCATGATGTTTTTACGCTATCTTCACTCTGTAGAAAGCTCAAGCGCCTCTCAAGGTAGAGGGTTAATGACTTGTGTTGTCTTGTGTACGTAAAGATCTGAGTATATGTAGGGTGGAAAACTTGACCCTAGACTTGAAGATAAAATTGTAGTGATCGTGGAATTGTTCAGTCGCGAGCTTGTTCCAGCAATCAGCGGCTCTATATAACCTTTCCGTATGGAACTTGCTTTTTACCAATGAAATTGGAAGGGAACGGGGAGGGTTCACCCCTGTCTACATGGCATAGTGGGTCTTAGCTGTAAAAGTTCTGTACTGGAGAAATTAGGGAATGTAGCGTATGGGGACATTGAGCACGGAAATTGCGATCGAGTAGCTATAAAAGACCCCACTTGTTGGCAAGAGCAGGAACGAGTTTTGTGTGTACTAGAGGAGAAGGGTTATTGCTTCTGTTGGAGCGTAGACCTCACGTAAACTTTAACTGCGTCTATTCGGCGATAAACTGCAACAACGAACTTTTTTTGCAATTTTAAACTACCAGCTCCACCTGTTACCAATAGTTGCGTGAAAACGCAACATTTTGCAACAAAGCCATCGTAAACTTCCCAAGGTAAGTTCTGTGAGACGAGGTACCGAACAATTGTTTTCCATCTAGACTCTGGGACTTACTGAGAAAGACGACCTTTCTGAGTACGATCAGCAAAAGGTTAGAAAATTAAAAGAGTCCATTTTCTTTTCTTTGGTTGACAAAATACATTTGGTTTCTCTAAATTATATCGTAGCCATTGGGGTACGAGATAGAACTGTGAGGCGATTGAAGCGAAGAATCCAATATCATGATTACTTGCAAGGGTTCCGAGAGCAAGAGTGAGAAGGAATGATAGAGAAAATAGAGGTTTCCCAACAGCGAACACAAAAATTATATTTAGTTATCTCATCAAGAAGCGGAACAATCTACGACTAAAGTAATACTGGTTTTTAATTGCACGCTGAAAACCAGAGGTGCTATTTCGCTGCTTATCCCGACATTAATCTCATCGGAGACTTGTTGAAACTGTTGTTATTGTTCCGTTACAATAAGTACGTGCTGCTGGGGGATATCCGCAAAGCCTTCTTGGGGATGAGATTGCCATCCGAGGAAGGCAAGAATAGATTTTTTCTTTTTTCTTGAAGAAGGGAAATCCATTTACTTTCTATCGTTATTGTTCCTTCATTTTTGAATTTATTGCCTCTCCATCTTGAACTATGCACTAAAGCACAACGCTTGTGAGATATCCTAAGGATGTGTGTATTTATATGTTTAACAATCATTTGTATGTTGAAAACTTGGTTAAGACCTGTAAGAACAATCAGGAACTAAAATCCCTTTACTGAGTCGGTAAATAGAATGAGTGAAGGTAATTTTCAAATTCGTTCATGTAGCACCAAATGCAGTGAACTGAGAGAAAATGTTGGACGACGGTAACCTCGTGAAACATTTCTCTCGGGTCTTGGGCTACTGATACAAAGCGTTTTCCGTCATTTCAATAAACCCGTTTTGTCGTGGTTGCTCTCATATACAATTAAGATCAAAAATATTTTTGTTAATAACAGCCAAGTATATTAGAGAAATCAAATGAGAAATTCAGACCAGGTTCCCCATCAGAATCCTCTTCAAATATGTGCCTAAGGATGCTAATATCGCTGACTTGATTACTCGGGGCATCTCGATTGGTAATTTCAAAACCAATTTTGACTTTTGTGCAAAGTTGCTATCTATCCAACCTATAGACTGACCAACCAGCGACTTAAATTGTTTAACCCCGAAGAACAAAACGTTATTCAATCGATTGTGTTTTTGGGTTCACTTACCGAAAAAGTACAACCTGTAGTGAAATTTGAAAGATATTTTTCTCTCGATAAATTGCTGTGACATCGTGTGTAATATCATTCATTAACAAATTGAAACATTTTGTTCTCGACTGCTTCATCTGATAAAAACAATGCAACAGCAAGCCTTTTTGGAAGAAAAGAGATTATCTCTCGAACCCAACAATGGATAATATTTCTTGATTAGTAAATTATTTGAATTTGTTTTGCGGTTATCAGGGTATTGTCACTCGAAGAGAAAATATAGATAAATGTGATATGTATGATTATGAAGTGACTCATCCCATTCTCCTTATCCCCAAACACTTTCTGACTAGACTTTTAATCCTTGATTTTCACGCTAAATGCAACCATTTGGGTGTTAGCTCTACTGTGAAGCTTTCAGGATTCTGACTTCTTCAAGCTAGACAGGCCATTAAAATTTATTTCGGAGTGTATATTGAGCAAAAGATTTAATTCTGTATCTATAGCTTATTCCAAAATGGTCTTCCACCTCAAAACCAGAGCAAACTTGGTAAAATCATTTCTACATACGGGGGTAGATTTCACCGGTCATATTTGGGCGAACACAACTGGAGGAAGAAGTAAAACGTACATATTAATAGTCACCTGTTTAAATATTCCTAATTCATACAGTGTTGATGGATGACATGACGGCACATTCATTCGTGTTGACATTTATAATTCTACGGCATTCCAAGGCACATTTATAATAGTAATGTCAAGGCATTTCTAGCCGTTAGAAATCTCCACGTTTTCGGCTTATCAAGTAAAATATCTGACTATTCCCTGATACTTAGCTTGGTTTTGTACTCTTTGGAAGCGCCTTAATCGTACAGAGAAATCACGCATGTATAAGTCTCTTGGACATTTATGCATGGATTATTTTCTTATATTCTTCAGATTCAGGGTTGGATATTATATTTACACAACAACATTATGCGACTTGGTAAAAATGTAGGGATCACGATAAAGAAACTGAATATTGACATATGTCGCACTGTACCTTATAACCAGACGTCGATTGATGAAACGCCCTTAAACGAGATCAGATGCTAGAAAACTTTAAAGAGTTGTGGCACGTGGAATACCTTTCGGCTTGCGGTGATCTATTCAGGACTTCGTTTAAGAATAAAATAAAAGGTGGAGATATCCTAGTGATTAAAGGTCTCAACAAATCCAAACGCCTTTGGATGTTGAGACAAATCTTGTACCGAATTCACGGCGAATATGGATTAATTAGGTCCCCGAGTCTTAAAAAAGTGGATGGCAGTGTTCAAACACTCAGTAATATATGAAGACAATGAGATGACCAGTTATTTTCAAGAAACTGACGATTGGGTATGGGGCGCCGGGTCCACGTCCGAACGTGAAAACTACATGCTTGTGTGTAATGTAATAGACTCTTTCGAGTGGGCATTTGTATAATACACACATACACACATATACACATACATACATACATACACACTTATACACATACATACATACATACATACATACATACATACATACATACATACATTCCGATTCCGCTGCATTGGTTTCAACCTTTCGCTATATTCTGTCGGTTTCCGTCAATATACACATACATACATACATACATACACACATACATACATACATACATACACACATACATACATACATACATACATACACACATACATACATACATACATACATACACACATACATACATACATACATACATACATACATACATGCATACATATATATACATAAATACATATATATATATATAAATGTTATTTAATACTGTTTATTACAAACAGAGCATTTACTTAAATACTTGTATCTATAAAAAGAACGTTAAACATAAAAAATGTCTTTAATAAATAAATTGTCGAACTTTTTCCATTTCTTAATATATGACGTCATTTGTTTACATTTCATACGCCATGAGCAGTTATGAATGTATGAGATTCATGGAAGATTGAATTTTATAAGCAGTAAATTCGAACGCTCGTTTGTGGCTGAATCGGTTAGGCCTAAATAGTGGTTCCGTATATTCGATGAAGGTTCGAATCCTGTCAAAGGACGAATATTTTCTATGAAAATTTCTCGGACATTCAGGCCGGTAAATGTACTGTTTATTACAAACAGAGCATTTACTTAAATACTTGTATCTATAAAAAGAACGTTATATATATATATATATATATATATATATATATATATATATATATATATATATATATATACCGACTTGCATACAGTTCATTCACGCACATATAAGGAGGCGCCGCTGGGCTGATCACATGGATCTGCATTCGGGAGATAACGTCAAAGCAGCACCTGGATTATCAGAATTACACTGACTTCAAAAGTAATCGGGAATGATGTACAGTGAGCCACACACGGTTACCACCATAGATCATTTAAATGTGAATCTGGATTTATTATGAGGATCATCTGTGCATAAGCTTTGCAGCATAGAGTTCTTTCAGGTCCCATGTAGTGATCTAGATTAGTTTCTTTGTAAGATTCTAACTTATGTTAAATTCTATATATCTTCTCTTTGACTTGTATGCTGTAGCCCCCAATTAAAAAAGAGCAATATTTTAGAATTAAAAAAAAAACAAAACATTTTCGTAATTTAAAGTTGTGTTATCAATAGGCATAGATCAAAAAAGCAATCCAAGTATCTGTGATATTTTTCAATCACGTGATAATATCCAATTTTAGATGGTTATCACTTCAATAATAGTATAATTTATCTGTAATAAAGCCCATATTCCTATTAGCTTTTCTCGGAAGCAGGACAGACTAAAATTCTTGAAACCATTTCAGTTGTAAGTATTTCTGCAATTGCAATTCATTGTTAGAATATTTTTCGCGAAAGACGCTCAAAATGACTGAGCTGAAAACCCTTTCGTTTTTCGTTCTGAAGAAGCATAGAAGCAATTATAATAAAAATTGTCTTTGAAATAAAGTCCAAGAATATACGAGTATGACGCTTTTCCATTAATAAAAGCTATTTGGCTCATTCAGAAATGACATTTTGACTGAAGAAACATGAAGAGAACAGATGGGTTCATTTGCATTTATTGTCTATGTTGTGTGGTGAAAAGCCTTTTTATTCGGCTTTTACTATAAAGATCGAAATTGTTTTCCGACTTTCCTGAATTATTCATGGGATTTAAATTTTTTATCGGCAAAACGAATGCATACCTGTGTCTAACGCAAAGAAGCAATTTGATTTTAGATTGTCTCGAACATAATGTTCATTTTCAAATAGCAACTTTTTTAGTCTTGTGTATCAATATTAATATTTATTATTCTGCTATGATCTAAATCGTTTTTACAATGCTAAACATTGCTTTATTCATCACTGTAATTACGTGTCATTGTGAAGTCGGTACATTCCGGAATAGAAAACTTCAAAATGTAATAAACAAAAGGATTATGTATCAGTTTATTTCATGTGTAACATTCTTTAAACGTTATTGTTCATTATCTTGTTCGATTTCATTCGTTTATTCCTTTTCTTCTTGATTTCAATATCACTGCCTTTACTTTAATTTCTAGATTATATGTAATATTCTAATCTGTCACATCTATTGCGTGGAGTTATTTCCGAACCATACCTCTTTTCCATCATTTTCCCTAATTTTCTTCCGTTCATTCTGTTACTTTCATTCCTGTCATTTTCATTCTTCCTGTCCTTCTCCCTTCTTTTCCAGTTTTCCTTTTACTTTCCCTTTATTTTTTGTTCGTTAGTTTTACTTTCTCAATCATCTTAATAAACTTATCTGTCCTCCCTCTCTCATTCGCTCTTTTTAGATGCTTTCCTTCTACCAGTCCTTGATTTTTATTTCTTTTTAACCTTCCTTCGTCTATTCATGTGTCCTTTACTCTATTACTCTAAAATAAGATTGAATCATGTTGTATTTGTATATGGATGTGTCTAAAATCTTCTACGTGATCATATGAAGGTTTGTATATATCAGTCTAAACGAGAAAAATTACTGTAACTGTTTGGTTTATCTCCAAGAAAGTATTTTTTATCCTGTCCATACAAAGAGCTGAACGCCATATAATCACTGGTTATCGTGCAACGAATCTAATTAATATGAAAGGCAAAATACTTTTTGGGTTTGCTGTAAAATCAAGTAAAAGCGATGTTCAGATTTTTTATAACAATTATATCCTTTTATCATGATTACTATTTCGCATATTAAAACATTCTTCTAAATCGCGTTGTAAGTTTTAGCCAGTCGCCAAAAAAAGTCTCCTTTTAGTTTCAGTTATTCATCTTTCTGGCCAAACTAATATTTCTATTCTTTTTAAAAAAAGAAACAAGTAAATCTTGTGAAACAACTAAACTATTTCAAATCCTGAAAAATTAAGCAATAATTTAATCAAGGAAAGAATACGAAAATTAGAAATTAAAAGAAATGAAACAAGTTTAACAGAATTACACTAAAATCTTAGAAAATTAAAATTAATTAAAAATTGCCAGAAAGAAAAATTAAAAGAAAAACAAAATTAGTCAATAAAAACCAGAAAAAAAAATTAACAGAATTCAGTCGATAAAGTAAATTCAAAACGTCACTGAAAAAATTCCGCTCAACAGGATCGAAGCAAGTGAAATATTCGGTTGGTGCAAAAATAATGACGTAATAATGTCGTTTTTTGACGTTAAAAATACGTCAAAAAACGACATTATTACGTCATTATTTTTGCACCAACCTAATAGTTGCTTTGCAATTCACCCATAAAGAAAGGCTCTACCTACCAAGTAGAGTTATTTTATTGAAGATAAAAGGTTTTGGTTCTTCGAAACTGGTAAGGAAGCGCATATTTCAAAGCCTACTAAAATTGACCACATCTTATTCCAGACTTTTTGTTTGAAAACAGAACATTAATTCTTCTTCAAGGTAAGACGGTGTTTTCTCATTCGTCGCCACAAAGCCGAAATTTCGAAATAAATTCTTTTGAAGGAAGTTCGACATTACGATTTGAAATATACAATATAATCTGGTTGTTTTAAAGAGTCATATAAAAAATAGGATGGCTTAATGGAATGAATAGATTTTTAAAGAATCAGATTGATGTTTAGTTAGCTCTTCAATGTTTTTATATCTTCAGTATGAAGTCTTAACGAAAATAAATATTTTATTTCTTTCTAAGAGATTAAATAAATTATTGAGAGAGAGAGAGAGAAAGACAGAGAGAGAGATAGAGAGATGCACGAATTTAAGATACGGCTCTGGAGTTGAGAAAAAAAAGGATACTTTCTTGATTGAATTTCTTGAGGAATTTTCCATATTCTGACTAATCCTATTGATTTCATTCATAACTGGTGTTTTCTGCAATTTTCAATTATTCTGAAAATACAACTTTAGGCTCATATGATGTCATGCATGCCTGAAATGTTGAATAGTGCGTTTTCTTTTTTTTTTTTCCTGTCTATGGAAGAAAACATTTAATTGGGGTAGACGAATATGTAGATGAATAGCCATGCAAACATTGACAATCTCAAAGGTTGAAATAATGATTGGAAAAAGTATGGTATAGTGTCATGACCTCATCACGCATAGGATTGCTGGTATAGTTTCAATAATAACTATATTTTTATAGGATGAAGTTGCAAAACCTACACCAATTAATTTTAAATTAAGAGTTGTCTTAACGTATTTGGCCCAGTTCTCTTGCATTCACCGAATTTAAGCAACGTCGAGTCTAGTCAGTAAACTCGTATATATAAACTTACAAAGTGGAAAAAATATGAATCTGTTTTCATCCCCAGATATGGGTTAATTACTAGAACATCTATCAGTAAGACTTATCTCCAAAATCTTATAATGTAATAATAGATTCTGGCTTTAACTAAGCTGCAAAGACGTGGTAAGCCGTTAAAAATAAATAAATAAATAAATCTTAGAGAAGTTGGCAAGTAAATCTAGAGATCTCAGACTGCAGTTGGGACATGGATTCATACCTTTTCCAAGAGTATATGTGCGAATGCAAACGCAACGGCCTTGTCTGTAATTTGAAAACGACACACCATTTTTTTCCTTTTTACGACTATAACCATTATGCTACATGCCCATCCAAAGGATTATGAGTGAACTGTATTTATTGTAGTATTTGAATTTGTAGATAAGTTTGGAAATCTTCATTAGGAATAAATGTTATTTTGTGTTAGATAAAGAACGACAGTCATGCTGATATACGAGTTCATCATGGTCGCTTGTGTGATTCTCTAATGTAGCGATCTTAAAATAACCATCAGTTGCATGTTTGAATATTTGAAAAATGTTTAGCGTTTTGTTCTGTCGGCCGTGAATATTTTGACCCTATCCGAATAAAAAAGAAAATCATTCACATTCCGATGTTCAGTTGAGGCAGAGAGTCAGCACAAATATTCTACTATGTTCTCTCCAAGACAAACCTGTTTTTCTGACACATGATAGACAATTTTCTAACATTTTAGTAACTGCGATAAAAAAGAATTTGCATTGTTTTCAGATTGAATTTACATAGCCAGCATTTTCTTGTCTCGATGATAAACATTTTGTTATATTCCCTTCACATCGGCAAGTAAACCGAATATAGAAATAAGGTACAGGTATATTGAGATAACTTATTTAGTGCGCCCGCACACACACAAATACACGCACACACACACACACACACATATACATACACACACACACACACACACACATATATATATATATATATATATATATATATATATATATATATATATATATATACAAACTTTATCCGAATAAGTATTTTGGCAAGTTTTCCCTCGGTTAGATTCCTAGAACGATTTTGTTTTTTCTTTAACATATATATATATATATATATATATATATATATATATATATATATATATGATTCATTGTAAAATTATAACATAACTATGTTATAAAATCAATACAAAAATGTCCATTTTGTTTCGAAACTTCTGTTGTCTTATCAAGTGATCACTTGATAAGACAACAGAAGTTTTGAAACAAAATGGACATTTTTGTAGTGATTTTATAACATAGTTATGTTATAATTTTACAATAAATTATATTTGCTCTACTCTGTATTGAGCATTCTTTTAAGAATAGTATTTTTTGGTTATTGGAATTTATTCCGTATACACCAATCCTATACTTGGGTATATATATTTGCAGCTAGAACCCAATATACAGTACAATGCAAAAATACAATATAAATGGCTCAAACACTAAACACGATCCAATTCATCAGAAATACAAATTCAAAAGCATTTGCATTTGTATGTATGTGCGTGTAAGTCCTTAAATGAACCATGTCTCCTTTGTTTACATGAAAAGCTGGATATTATAAAGTTTCCTAAAAATAACTTTCTCCTAAATCAGAGAAATGAATTAACAGCAATTTGTAGGCATTATATAATGTTTACTTTAAATTATAGTTAATAGAATTTTTCATAAAAATCAACGCGTTATAGTTACATATCCATTATTTTCTTAATATATAAGGGTCCACATAATATTTCTTTAATTCTTTCATTTCTTAACTTTTATATTGCCATGTTTTATTTACCATTCAACATAATAAGTATCGTATATAGGGTTATATATATATATATATATATATATATATATATATATATATATATATATATATATATATATATAATTATTTCAATTACACAAGAGGCCCCTTTAAGATAGTTCTAAACTATACGAATTTAAAAAAAAAATCTTGAAATTCCTTCAAATTAATCTTTTGTTAAATAAAACTCTGTCTACTTTAGATTCGTAACAGGATGTCGTCTGTGCTAGACGTGTGTAATATATCAACTTATCTAGACTTGAATTAATAATCCACCTACCCTTACCTTATGACCTTATTTCCATTTTTTTTGATTGGTTAATCAAGATATACCCGCAAATGTGTTTTTTTTAAATTCTGGAATCTTATTTTCCCTTCTCCTTTTTAGCTTTAAAATTAGTTATCAAATTGTTTTCTGATTTCCCAACTAAATCATTTTCATCATAGTTATCTAATATCGCCTGATGAAGAACAATTTTAGGTTAATTTGCAACCGAGATCAATTCGCATTAAAAAATTTCCAGAATTCACAGAATTGTTACATTTATATTTAATTGTACATGTTTCATTCGAATCTGGCTTGATAAATTTGATAAAATCTACCGTTTTGGAGTTCGAATTCATTAGCGTCGTTGGCGGCAGCCATTACTGGCTTTGTTTGCATATATTCGTTGCGGAAAGCTAAACATGGAAGAATGTAGTTAACGGGCTTTTGTTACAGATTTTGTCTCAACTTGTCTCAATTACTGCGCAAGAAATATTTTTATGTACACACGTGCGCAATAATCAAGATAAGTGAATATTACTCCTACCTGTTCCGCAGCAAATGTATGCAAACAACTCCAATAATGGCTGCCGCGACGCGAATGAATCTGAAATTTTACTGTTGATATCTCCAACAGGGTAGATCTTATCAAATTTATCAAGCCAGATTCGAATGAAGCATGTCAAATTACACATAAATATAAGTATTTTGTAAAATTTTAATGCGAACTGAGCGCGGGTGTAAAACTGCGTATTAACCCAATTTTATAATTTCCAAAACATAGAAATTTTTGTGTAGCGATGTAAAATATAATAATAATGATAATTTTATTATTATTAATATATATATATATATATATATATATATATATATATAGAACATTCATATTTCAGATATGCCATCTATAACTCATTTTTCTGTTTCCGTCTATTTCTCTATTTATTTCCATATCTCATGTCTATATTGCCTTGCGGAAAACAACAGCCTTTAAGATCGAGAGCCAACAGAAGAAAACAGACGTCATTAACCAAAAATCTCTACACGACATGTTTCGCTGATGAACTGGTGTCATCAGAAAAATAATTTTATTTCATAAAACGGCATCTACATTACCCAGACAACGGGATTTACGCTAAACTTATGAACTTTTACTTCAGGCGATATCACGTTTAAACACTGATTCCTGTACGATCACCGAAATAAAGCAATGTCGAATCTGGTCAGTACCGAGATCGGTGACCGCTTGAGAATACCAGGTGCTGTAAACTTGGATGTGTGGGTGATCTAATGGATGTTTCGGAATTGTTAATAGGAATGCTGATTTCCAGTTCCCGATTTACTTACACGCAGATATGCTTAGAAAGTATGAAGCTGTCTCTTTACCCAACAGGTATGGGTTAATCAGTAAGATTTATATCTCTAAAATATTACCCCCCCCCCAAAAAAAAAGTTCTTATCAAAAAATAGTTTCTGACTTTAAATGACCTGCAGATAAGCTGTAGAAAACGAATCAACCATTCAATTTAAAAAAAAAAAATAGGTTTTTACGAAAAGATATAACACATACAATAGATCATGAGGACACTTCAGATCAATAAAATAAACGTTTACGTAAGTATAAAATCATGTTAAGATATAAGAATATTGCTTCGTAACATAAATGTATAATTTTGCCGGAAGTAAGGTTTCGAGCCGTTAAAATGAAAGTTCCCCAAGAGATGTAAGAGTACCACACATCCCCTCAAATCTAACCTATATTTTAAACTTTTAAAATTTAGCGTTGACTTTCTTCCTGATGAGTTGAAAGAGACAAACGTATAAGATCTAAAAATCTGGATTCCCCTCCCTCCATATTAACTCTTTAATAAGCAAACATATTGTTTTCTATTTTCAAATGTAAATCATTTTCACCAAAGTTACCGAACATTGCCTGATGACGAGATAAAAACATTAAGTCTCGAATTATATAAATTTCTGTGTGGCAATGTAAAATATTTTTAATAAAAATATCATTAAAAATATTATGCTCTACGTTGTATTGAGCACATTTTAAAAATGTAAATGCCAGAGAACTTCAGATCCTAAATCTGTCCTTTCTCTTTATTTGTAACCTGGTAGTAGAGCCTGGCGTTGCCCGGGGATGTAACAGTAAGAGTTGGGGACGGCTGTTAGTTTGAAAGATGTGATTTGTAAGTTGACAGGAACTAAGTTTCTACAAAATGTTGAAACGCAATGGATACAAAGTTTAAGCAGACATCATGCAGGCCCAAGTATTCGAAGGTATCAAAGGAAGTAACTGAAAGCCGTTGTAGCATCAGTCATTTGCCATTATTAAGACATCTGTGTGTAAAAGCTGGCAGCAGTTACTGCTTTAACCAACTGGACCATTAAGCATTACTGAAAGCACTTGTGGTAAATAGTCAAGAAGCCACGACATAGGAATTGAAGAGAAAACGTGCCGTGAGGAAGCCATATACATAAAGTATGTGCCGTGCGCAATCACAAACAAAACGCTTGTCTAACTAAAAGACGCGCCTTATGCCCAAAAGACGGCGCTGCCACGACCACAAAGCAGAACCGTAAAACTGAGAGAAGAGCGAACAGTGACAGGGTGTTATGGTAAGAAAATTTCTGTGATATAACTTGCTTTATTCTGATCTGTCATTATCTACATGACGGCTGAGAGCCCTTAAAACCGCAACGAGGCTAGCCGTAAGGCCGAGCATCGTAATTGCAATGGAGAAGTGCCATCTTTTCAGTCGCATTCAACATCAAGCTGAGAGTTCATGGAACCGAACCGGGGTCGCCGTACGGCCGAGCGCCTCAATTGCAATGGAGAAGTGCCTTCTCTTCAGTCGCAGTCAACATCACGACTGAGAGCATATGAAAACCGACCGGGGTCGCCGTACTTGGCGTGTGTTTTTAGTTTTTTTTACACAAGTACAAACAAAACAATAGAGCCATATTTTCACCCATGGCAGCCGTAAAGTGTATATGGAAGCAGAAGCCTGAATTTCGTAGATGCACTCGACTTTTGTGACAATTAAAAGCTTCTCAAGTGTGAATGTGCTTGTATGCACCGGTACGAACTGCAGGTGCTCCGATCAACTGTTAATGAAACCGGAACTTTAGTGGAGCAATCATGTATAATGCCGGTGTTCATGTGTCTAGCAGCTTGTGTTGCAACTGAATACGGTGAGTTTATCATAGTGTACAAACAAACACGATGATGGCGGGTGAAGGTATGAAAGTCAGAAGGCAGCAAAAGAACTGGATAACCTTTACAAAGATGTCTTAGTAATGGCAAGTAGAGACTACGACAACCTAATGTTAAAACCAATATGACAAACAAAACAATTGCCATGCAATCGAACTGCTTATGTGTGCATGGCGCTTAAACGCTACCGGGCTAGTTGTCTACAGGACCTCCGTGTAGGTAATGGTTCTAGCACAGTTGTTGGAAGAGTAAATGAAAACCCTGCCCTTAGACCCAACTCGTGAGCACCCAACGTAAAGTTGGCCGTGAGTGAAGCACTGCTCACGTAAATGCAGACCTGCGATGCTAAGCGTCTGTCTTTGTGATTTGTTAATGGACATAGCAAAGCTTAACGGGAAATTGTGAGCGACGAAAGAAGATGCATCCTGGGAATCAGAACGACTTCCCCCTTGCCGCAGCCAGTTGCAATGGTCGCCTCAATCAGGTTCGGAGAAAGGGATTTAATAATGAAGCACTGTTTAGGTGGGAGCAAATTCCTGATTAGCATAATCGGAGCACCAACTTTGAGCCGAAGAATATGAGGTAGGAGTCCGGACGGCTGAAGGAAGTTCAAAACTTCTATGGGATACTCAGCTAATTCAGATGGATCGGAAGTTCTGTCGATGGACTTATAAACATGACATTGCCTAGGAATGCAATCCAACAATTTAAGGTTGATGGAATCAACTGTACAGTTCTTCGCTACCAATATGGCCCTGCCAGCAAGCCAATCGGCATCGGCAAAATTATTGGATAGGTTGTAGAAGACTGCATTCATCAATTCATCCGGTGATTCAACAGTGGTGGCAAGCTGATCCATCTGCACAAAACCCTGTGTGTCAGATGGCATTTTCCCCTCCCTAAGAGCAAGAAGGTCCCGTGCGAAGTCAGCGGATCTGGAGTCCCCATTCAAGTAGGCACGCATGTTCGTGCTCAGTTTAAGAGTCTCCACGTGGCGCCAAAAAAGCAGACGACTTAAGGCAGGCGCGGACAGCGTCAGCGCGTGTACCTTTAGAAATAACAGGTAGAGTCTGCCTAAAGTCGCCTGCGAGGAGAAGGGTTACTCCACCCATGGGGTCGGAGGAGTCGCAGATATCTTAGAGACTTCGGTCAAGTGCTTCAAGGACGCACTTGTGTGCCATCGTGCACTCATCCCAATATATAAGTTTGCATCTACGCAGAACTTCAGCCTGTGGCGAATTCTTTATTATGTTGCCGAGAGGAGTTTGCAAGCGGCAACCTAAAAGTCAAATGAGCGGTTCTACCTCCCGGTAGCAATGTTGCAACAATCCCGGAATATGCGATACCCCTGCCAGGGCTAATTTAGTAACAAAAGTTTTGTCAGTTCCTCTGGGCGCATCTAAAAAGTATATACCTCCACTGGAGCCGTTTTCCCTGTCTGTTACGGTATCGAAAGCAACCCTATGATCAGGTAGAAGTTTGGGCTCGTTTTCGGTAATGTATACGTTCAGCCCCTCGATGGAGTAGGATGTTTCCCGCAATAACTCAGTTGGTACAGTGTCAAAACCATCTCTGAGCGGTGTTGGTAAATCGTAAGTTGGTAAAGAGGCACCTCCCAGTTCGAAAACAACATCTTCTAGGGCCACCAGCGCTCTGTTGAAAATGAAGTCAGTGAAACCGCATTCAACTCCGGGGCTGTTACGCTGAACGGAGAACAGCATATCCTCTGACATGGATTGTCCATTTTCTAAGTGAACAGCAAGCAGCACAATGGCTGGAGCCCTTTGGTGTATGGGGAATCAGAAAATTCGCCAAAAGGCATCGCTACTGCTGAGGTAGCGTCCAGCCACGTAATCGGCCACCTCGTCAACGCAATTGTCGCGCCGGATACCTAAAACGGCAGCATCGCTGCCTTTATTAACGTACTTGCAGATGTACTTTATTGACTTAACTGAGGAGCAGTATTCACCGTTTATGTGGGCTCCAAAAGTCTTGGACAGCAGCGGGCAATAAGTCACCACCCAGCGATTGTCCAAAGTGTGCTCCTTAACTGTCACAAATCTGCTGCCCTCAGCGGGGCTTCTATGTCTGTACAGTGGCTAACCATCCGTCACAGTCTGCGCTTCTGAGATAAACTTACGGGGGTAACCCTTTGCGCAAGTGGGGCCGCTTGACCAACGACCTTTTTTCGTAATTCGCACCACAGTGGCCGTGTATCATATTGTTTTTAATCATTTCGTGGAGCGCAGGATCCAGCGCAGGATCCGGAATTTCAGCAGAAATAAAATCGTCTATTTTGTTTGCGTCAACCTTATCGTTGAGCCACAGCAGAATGTGGGCATGAGGCAAACCGCGTTTCTGTCATTCCACTGTATACATATGACACTTAACGCGTCCGAAGACTTGCCCTTTAAGGATTAAATCCATAAGCTTACACAGCTGTAACCCGAAAATGCGGGCAATTAGGCCAGGGCGGTGTGAGTACTACTGGCCTGGAAAAAGTTCGCGTGAGATTTCAACCCATTTCGGATTGCACGTGAACGTGACGAACAAATCAGGCTTCCCATAATGACGGGCATAGGTAATTGTGTCTTGTGTCCTTTCATGCATGTATCGAAGGCCACCAGCGTAAGAGGAAGGCTACATGCACGGTTTGCCTAGATTACGTAGGTCACCATCAGAACGCAGACCATCACGAAGGTGAAAGTAGGAGTCGTTTCTAAGTTTGGATTGGTTTGACTTGATGACTCCTAACCTCTCCGACACTATTTTTGCAGCCATGTCAACAGCGAATTAAAGAAATAGTTGGCGGCACCTGTGCAAGTGGTTAAATTAACCCTCCTTAATCATAAACATGTAGGCGTAGTAAGCCCTACAGGAGACCGTCTTTGAGATCGACATGGAATCGCTGCTTGCCTGGTATATTGGGATTTTGAAGTGGTACCCATCGCTTCCGTATGGAAAAAGAAGAGGGTGCTGGAGAAAGTCGTATGGACCGGTAACTTATGGCAATGTCACGGCTGTTATGCTCCTCACCGTGGATGACGGCGACTTCATTACATGCAGGAGCATTGAATCGACGCTCATGCTCACCGTGAGGCCGTCTGTCTGCATCGATGACAACGCTGAAAGAAGGCGAAGAGTTGTTTTGCAACGCAAACTTTAAGCTTCGGATGTAACTTTTAGTTTCGTGAAGCATATCTTGGAGACGGAACAGAATGTCTCTACGGGGACCGACGGAAATATCGCTAGGCAGAATGCCGAGACGCGCAGCAACTTGCTCGTTGTAGTTAGCGATAAAGTAAATTTGTAGAAACTGGGGTGGCTCTCCCTGATCAGTCAAAATGATCCCATTAAGTTGTAACCTGGCCTTGCACTTTGAAAGTTAGCATCTATCCCCCCTCACTAATACACTTCGCACCAAAAGACGTCATCTGGAAGCAAGAGTTGTACTTCCGTATTGCTTCAAGAAAATGCGTTGACTCCGAAGTTGTACCCAGAAGTAGGTCCCTAAGCGGCTGGGGACGTTCGTCTAAAGAAGGGAGTTTGATTTTGCCCCCAGAGGAACAAAGCCCAGGTTGCTCACTGGTCCACTATTTTGCGTTGATAAAAGTGCAAACTTTATCCATGGCCCCTATTTGTACGTCTCTCCTAGTGGAATAGTTGACAGTGCTGTCATAGTTGTATGCGGCATTTGACCAAAATGACGGAGACAGCGAAGTTACGCCATTCAAAGAAGCTCGAAGTTGGCTAATGTTTCCGAGCCGTTGACGGCGTACTTCAGAGTTTTCTGCAGCCCTGGTAGACGCAGTAGAGCGGGTATTTCTAACGCGACGAACAGTGGTTTGTGCAGGGCCTTCTAGGGCTATGGCAGACGCGGTGGATAGGGCATTTCTAAAGCGACGATGAGCGTTTTTTTTTGGTTGTTCCGAAAGTTCTAGAGGCGGCTGTAACCCTAGTATTCCTAAGACGACGTGGAGTTGTTTGTTCGGGGATTTCTAAACTCCTGGAGCAAGCTTTGGCGGTGGAATCCCACAAATGACGAGGGATTTTCTGTGCGGGGAACTGTGAAGCCCTCAACCTAACCACGCGGACTGCGTCCTGTGAATTCTGAAGTGAACGTTCTTCAACTGAAAGCCTGGCGCGCGTTCGGACATGATTGAAGCCGCTGATGTCAACCTTTCAGTCCGCGCAGCGGCGCTTTCCGTAGATAAGCGAGCAGCTGAGCTCGAGGCCATCGGTAAAAGACTCAAAGAAGTCTGTACAGGACTTTCACTCGCCCTCGCTGCTCTAGCGGTGGAGGCGTCCCAAAATTTCCTCCTTTTAGGTGGCATCCAAACAGTAGAAACCTCAAAGAGGGTAAAGCTTAAAAAGAGATTTCGACAAACCCAAAACGAAAAAACGTGCACTGCTAACGTTGACACAAAAAGGGGAACACCCAGTAAAATGAGTTCAGATGTTACTAAAGGGGAACTCGAAATTAATAAAGTGGAAATTTAAAAAGGTAAACCAAGGGTAAATCCAAAACGAAATGGGTTTTTAGTACAATTGGCTAACGTTTTGGGGGTTGGGTTGGAACTATAAAACAAAAAGCAAGCTAGAACACGTAATTAACAACTTGCGGTGTTCGAAGTAGGCGAATAAAGTAAGCCAACTGCGTACACGCGGGCAACAATAAACGCAAAAGTGTGAAAGTACGCCCGAGTCACGTAATAGATGTGGTTGACCTTTAGCGCATTTACACATAAGCTGACGCGCGATCACGTTGGCGCTATAACGTGCGAGAAATCCTGATTGGACAGGCCCCAAGGTCAAGCTCTGTGAAAGCGACCAATGGGCTTGCAGCAGTCTCGGTATCGACACACGGACTCGGTTGTACGCAGCTGTGTGTGTGTAAGGAAGTTACAAAAAAGATTGATCCCCGTGCAGCTACGGTTATTTTTGTCGATAAATTCTGAAATTTGACACACATAAAGGGGATATTAAACTGCAAGTGTGTCGTAAATATCATTTGAATCAAACCAAAACTGTACATACTCTGCCAGTGAATGTGTGTTCAGAAGGTTAAATCCTGCCCCTTGGTACGCCCGTTTATGGTTCCCTGGTCAAGTGGCTTTGACAGTCTTGCAAACAATTTGGTACTTGTTAGATAGCCAAGCGTTAGTGCTATCAGAAACGGAAACATTTGCTTTGTTTTGGTGGCTCGGTAACAAAACATCGTCCAAAGACTGCAAAAAATATGCATAAATGGCCCTTGCCCGTGCTTTCAAATTGATTTTGTGCAAAAACAATTGTGTTTTTCCCAATTTTGGGCGCTGTCAGAACAACTGCCGGGTAATTTTACGGAGTTCTGTGAAGTTCTGTTGAAATCGGTTGAAAAATGTAAGAAATCCGATTCCATATATAAACGAACACACACACACAACATGGGTTTTATAATAAGTAATATATATATATATATATATATATATATATATATATATATATATATATGTTTAAACGAATAATATCTAAAAAAAAAATTTGTGACGTCTCGATCTGTTTATATGTTTTTAGCTTGTATTATATTTAGATATGAATTGCCTAAATTCTTACTATTGTTGGTTCTCCACCGATTATCAAAGACTCGTTTTTTATGCTATATTTTGAGATATCACGTGTCGTCGGTTTTTTCTTCATCGGTAGACAACATATTTTCCGCCATTTTCAGATGTGTTTAGAGAACTATTGACAAAATGGACAATTGTGTAGAGAAAGTTGTTATTCTTAAAAATAACTTTAGGCAAATACTGGTTTTATATCTAACAATTTCGGGAAAATGTCTGGCAAGGTACTTCGGTTAAGTTTTTAATTATATTTTTCTTCTATTTGAACACGTGCTTTCTTTTTTGGGGCCGTATTGTAATAAATGATTTCTAGTTTCGAGTGCCATCTACTAAACGTTTAGATATTGTGAAGTATTTTGATATTTTAAATGGTGTATAGGTGCTATTGTAAACAGTCTAAAAGTTGCCAAAAGATAAATATATTACTTCACGATTACGAATATCACACCGCTGCCATGTCCAAGAGTTGATGCTAAGGATTTTTTTCCTTTATTTTTAGACGTTTATTATTGTAAAGAGAACGTTCATAACATTCTGTACGAACATATATTTAAATAAAACATAAACCCAATTCTACCAACAGAAAATAACGTGAAATTTTATGTTCAAACGGAAAGCTTATAAAGAAAACCTTTGAAGAATAATGGCGGCTAAAGTTGCACTCTTTACAAGCGAAAAGTACCTTTCAAAGATTCAGGACAGAAAATCCGTCAGTTTCGATTCTTTAAATTCGCAAGAACATTGAAAGTAAGAAAATATTAACATTTTGTAAATAAGGATTTCTTAAAAAAATGACATTTGTATTGTTTTTTTTTTTATATAATACTGGAGATTAAGTTTTTGATGTTTTAGAAAAGATAAGTCAAAATACTCTTCTAATAATATTAAACAAATAATTGCAAGTATGTTGAAAATAATTTGGAGGATAAGATCGATTTCACTCTTGCATTTGACTTCTTGCCTTTCAGGCTCAAGTCCAATGACATTCAGTGGTGTTCTAAGTTGGAACTTGTACCTTCAAATGGGGCAAAGCCGTGGTCTTTCCCCAGAAGTGGAGTCATTGGATAATTCTTGAGGTGAGAACCTTGACTGTTCCATTCTTACTACTTTTTCTGACCATCGAAGACGATGTTTAATGATCAGCGATTCGATGATTTGACTATTGACTCTTTCCAGGAATTTGGTGTTGGTCACATAATAATCCTATTTGACGCTCAAGATTGAACGAAGCTTTTGCTCGTGAAAGCGTTCTAGAACGAAATACTCACAAGCTAACATACATGACTATAAACGTTTACACAAATTAAAAGAAAAGGCTTACGTCAAGACATATTGTTTAAGTAAATGCATAATAAAATTAAAATAATTACATAAAAAAGATAAATATATATATAATGTAAGAAAACAAAATTTGCACATTAACATTTACACATTTTCGTTTATTAGGCATCAAATTACATCAATTAGCATCCTCCATAGTTTACCTTAGAAAAGTTCAAGAGTATTTTAGAACGTTCTGAAATTTAAAAACTCTGAAAGCCTAACGATATTCCTGTTTCTGTTAATAAATACATCTTGAAAAATAAAACCCTTCTATTTAGCTTGATAACGTCCATCGAGGAGGTGAACCGCGTTGTTGAAGAAAAGTTCTCCTTTTTTCTCTCTCTCTTCTGGCTCTCTTTATCTCTCTCTCTCTCTCCGTGTATTCACATTTTATATACATTTTCCGAATGTAATGACATACATTAACGGATTATAACTGGAAATGATTTTATGTCAATTGTCGTGTACATATGTGTTGAAATATATTATGCCCCTATAGATATCGCATGAGTAAACATGACCCTCAAAAACATATTGCCCGTTGAAGATATATTTACTTTTTTTCATATATACATGTAATATGGTTATTTTTGTCGAGTAAATTATTTCCAACTGATATACGCTCCTCGACATGAGTGTCTATTCATAATTTCAAATGACGACATCTAAAAACAAATGGCTGTATAACATTATGTCAAACATGGTCGATTTCTCTTAATTTTCACTTTTTATTTGGGTATGCAACATAATTTCTGCGCAGTTAAGCGCAGAAATTATGTTGAATACCCAAGTAAATTGATAAACTGAAACAAATAAAAGTAATCCGGAAGATTTTAAAACATATTTTTAAAAGAATGATGTTTAAATTTTTGTTTAGTAAATTCCTTAAAGCAAACTTAAAAGAAATCCTAGAAGTACCGCAAATTATAATAATCTTTTCTGTTTTTCAATTTCCCCATACTTTACAAATTTTCTTTTTCCTAGCTATAATTTTTCATGTTTACATGTAACAAATAACACAAAATTATTCACCGTCTGTATCAATTACTACGCCTGCTCTGAGATTTGTGTTATAGTAACTTGTTCCAAATTGATAGAGTTCATTTGATGTAAGCTTATATATTTTCAACTTCTTCCTATTAAAACAAATCCTAGTGTGGAAATAAAAGCAGGCATTTGATTATTAACGAATAATAATTTCATTTCAGTTTTTTTGTTATATATATTATATTACGTTTTACATCCCCAAGGACTATGAAATAATAGCTGAATATTTTAAAAAGAATCTAAATCCATTTCCTAATAACAGTTGGATAAATTTTGTTTTGGGGATCATCAAATTTATATAACGTATTTTCAATGGATTTTTGAAAACGAAGTTTTTTACAGGATGTAAATCAAATTTAGACTGCTCGTAAAAAACAGAATGGAACGAAATGTATTTTTTCCTTATTCATCACAAAAAATTAAAATGGTTAATGAACATAAAGTTCCTGAAAAATATACCACGTGTTGACCCAAGCATTGTGAGTGAAATCGGGCAGAAGGATACCTTGGGTGCCGTAGATAGCTGTGCCAGCACGAAAACACAAGTCATCGTACTTCAAATTGTAGATCACGCCAGATAGCACGGTCTTTAACAGAAACTGTATTTAAGGTCTGCTGAGAATACTTGCAGTATAAACAATATGTGGGATCTGTCGATGTTGGATAAGCACAAATACAATTGAGCAAGCGTCTTCAATATTGGCTAGCCGCACTTCTAACCGGGTAGCTCAAATACGAGTGGCAAGCAATATATATATATATATATATATATATATATATATATATATATATATATATATATGTTGAATATTTCGTCCTGAAATGGGGACAAACGCAGCGTGCCGACTGAAAACAGTACGTCAGGTTGACCCAAGATTTGTGAGTGAAATTGGGTAGACGGAGCACGTAGGGCAGTGGCTAGCTCTGCTTAGCAATTTTTATTCGCATATTTCTATCTCTTGTCAAATTATGATGATGTTTGCTGAATGATGAATTTTTAAAAAGTTCAAATCCAGTCTAACTCCTCTGAATAGGGCAACATTGTTACGAAGCCCATATGCCCAATCAAAATTCGAATATACGAACTCTAGATATTATGTCTTAATGCCTTCATAAACTTATTAGACGAAATTGTATATGTTTATGACTAATGTATAATTTTACATTATTTTTAAAATCTGAGAATTACAAATTTAATTTTATATTAACACTGCATTATGTTTAAAATATAATATAAATTAAGCAACAAATAAATCACGTAAATAGGCAATTAAACGCATACATATAATTGAACTGGCCCATCATATAAACATATAGATATAAAAAACTAATTTCATTGTGGCTTTGATCGTAGTTAATATTGTTAAGAGTTGGCTTTTTCTTTTTTATTATTAAAGCTTCCATTATTTTTAATCTTTTTTTGCAAGTGGAAGCAGTTAATATATTTGTGTTTTCTACTAGTATGTTCCTAATGGAATCTGGTAAATTTGTGTGTGTTTAAATGAGTTCTAATGGAGCTGTGATCAGATAGGTGTAACGTAAGACGTCTGGATAAGCATGTAGTTGTGTAACCGATGTAATTATTTATGAGTGCTAACCATATTCCGAAATTAAAAGCATCCCTACCACACACTAAGATATCCACATAACGCACACACTCAATTAAACTGAAAAATCGAATCAGCCTTGATAATGTATATAAGGTATAGCCGAAAGCGTTCGGAAATAACAATACACTCAAGGAAAAATACGGCTTCAAAACAAAAAAAAAAATTCCCCCCCCCCCACAACAAAAGGAATTAGACGACTTTGAGAAAATCTTAAGTGACCTAGTTAGAAACATAAAATCCCATAAAAAACAAGATGCATTCCAAAAAAAAAACTAAAAGAAGATATAACTAAAATAAACAACTCAGTGTAGTTGTGTCCGTGTATGTATTAATGAGTACTCATATATATATATATATATATATATATATATGTATGTATAGTTGTATATTTAGGTAGAAATCCTTCCTTTATGCATGTTTCATTAAAAACGACAGACAAAGTACTACGGTTAAGCTTTTTATTTAATTTTTTGTGTTCTAACATGAGCCTTCTTTTCTGGACAAAGGGTGTGTAAGAACTGTCCAAATGTTTTACATTTCCAACTACATGAGTATATATATATAAATATATTCATACACATACACTCACGCATGTACATACAAATACAAGGACACACACAAACACCCCCCACACACATATATATATATATATATATATATATATATATATATATATATATATATATATATATATATATATATATATATATTGCATACATGTACATATATCTTCACATAGATGCAGATATATACGAACAAACATATCAACTCACATTCCTACATACATAAACTACAAGTAAACGAAAACTTAGGCACACATACACAAATACATATACCCCATTATCTAAACTGGAGTAGAATCATATATAATAATAAACCTTCATTAAGCTAAAATATGTGATCAAAGTTTCTAATATATATATATATATATATATATATATATATATATTGATAGGTAGATAGGTAAATATGATATGATAAAATCATGCATGTGCATTATATATACAGATTGACGCATATATACACACATACATAAATTTATAGAAATTTATACAAATATACGCTTGAATACATATATATATTCATATATATATATATATATATTCATATATATATATATATATATATATATATATATATATATATGAATATATGCATGCATAAATATATATACAGGCACACAAACGAAAACACATACACACACATGCTATGCTTACAATTAAAGTTTATTTCCTTTCTTTAATTTAATATATTGCTCTCATCTTTAAATTTCATGTTATCCGAATTTTCATTAAGGCATTGATAACAATAGGGATAGAGAAAATTAACCACTCAACTTCTCTTAAGTAATTACCATTTAACAATACGTGTTTTATGTTTCTTTTTTAAACTCCCGAACGACTGGAACAACCAAGTCTTGTATTTATGATTATATTATTGAATCAATGATCATGTCGATACCAACGGTGTTTAAACGTATTTATAGTACGTCAAATGTAGAATGTTTTAATATTGCGGTTTTCCAGCATAGAAATAGTACTGAGATAAACTACAGAACTAGCTTAATCATTCATCTGTAGTTGGCAATTATTAGAATCCCTAGAATTACACATGTTATTATTAGATCTCTTATACTTAGTATTATTAACTTCGACATTTCTATTAGTCACGTTTATTTTTTAATTTTTATGCTTGTTGAAGACTCTTTTATGATATTTTTTAATTATTTTTCTAGGTTATCAATATAGGAATAGCTTAATTTTAGAGTATTACAATTATATATTTTACGGAGTGGATTGCTTTTGGGGAAATGTTTTTGAAATGATTTAGAAATTTATGTTCTAAGTTGATTTTAACCATTAGGTTGTAAGAGGAAGTAAACCAAATGATCTTCCTAGATCTTTTCTTATTATGGTCATAATTAATATGATTTCTAGATTCAATAATGGTACCTCTATAAGCACTACTTCTAAAGGCACAATTATAAAATTCACTATATTTATTAAAATGCTCTTTGTTAGAAAGTTAACACTGATTTTAAATTTAATGGAGGAGGTTAGGTGCTTAAAAGTAGAAAGTGGTGGGTTGGAATTAGGATGTAAATCAACTGGGTAAGAACCTTTATATAAGGTTGAAAAGATTTATAATTAAGGTCTAGTGTGACATCCAGAATGTCTACTTGTTTAATGTTAGTCGTAACAAAATCTTAAGTCCTAAATCCTTTAATTCCTTTGGATCATTTTCCTAATGATATCTACCTTCTTTTTTGTAGAGTCCTTAACTACTAATAAGCCATCATCTCGATATAATACGATAACTTCAGAATCTAGAAAATCATAGGCGCTTAAATTGTATAAAATGAATAATCCGACCAGGTCAGAGGTTTAGCATAATCTAAGGAATCCACTGAGATGTCAAAATTATCACTGTAATTATCCATTGTTCTTCGTTGTAAATAAGTACAGAACTTTTGCATTTCAAGATGATATCCAGTTCATAATTTAAAATGAGTATTCCTGAGCGAATTTCAAATCCAAAGTGAACAGATCTTTAGAGATGGATGGGTAATAATCAATAGTGCCAAACTGTATGGAAGTTCAGTTATCTTTGTTTTTAATACCCTTGAACCGGTTAATAACATACACAGTATTGACCCACTGTAAGAGTCCAAAGGTAATTTTAATAGATTGGTTAGTTTTCTCCAGAATGGTTTTGCTGATTCCTCTTACGTCCAGCTTGGTAGGATTAATTAGACGTGTAGATGGCTTTGTTCTAAAATCCGTTTTATGGTCCTTTAATAAGATATAGCTTTAGCTTGTAATTTACGGACACGATCACTTATAGACAATTTGTTGGTAATGGATTTATTAACACATTTAATTTAAGTAGCTGTGTCAATTTTCTTGTAGCATTTGGTCAAACTATTTTTAATTGTCATAATCCTTAAGGGGTAAATTATAAAAGGCGTTTTATCAGATGTAACATAAATATCACCGAATTTATTTATATCCTTAACAATATTATCAAGATTTTGTTTTGAAAAGTGTTTTTATTTTTATGGGAGGTTAATTCATTTGTGATTCCCAGTTGGTCATTTTCAAAACCAGACAGCTTCTAAATAATTGGTGATGTCTTCAACCTCTTATATTCGTAGTTTTCATGGTTATAAAGATAGTTTTGATCAAGAAGAAAAAGTGTACTTTCCATTTAATTTTTCTAATAAGGTCTTCCGTTTGTAGAGCTAATCTGACGAAATAATCCTGCTTGTTTGTGGAGGGGATATGCTTTAAAGATAATCCGAAACTAATTTTATCGAGGGTATAAAAATAAAGTAGACAATGCTCAACAATAATAGGAGCTAGTATCCAAATAAAGGATTAGTATAGATGGAATAAAAACACTATTCTTAAAAGAGAGGTCAAAACAGAGTAAAGCAAATAGTAATTATTCAAATATTATGACATAATCATGTTATAACATCACTGCGAAAATTAACCAACCAAACTTCTCTCAGTAGGGGAAACTGTTACTTAAGCAACAATGAACATTCAAAGTACAGTCGGGGGCCTCGGTCGGTGAGATCTGACCAGGGTTAGCATCCTAGTTGTCTGCTTGGCAGGAGCATCGACTTCTGTGGCCGATGCGGGAATGGCATGTTGCAGAGATCGTATGTGTGATCTGTCTTTTGATTGCTCAGTAGTGACATACCCATAAGATTTTAAACATTTGATACCCAATTCTTCACTGTTTAATAAGCAAACGTATTGTTTTCTGTTTTCAAAAGTAAATCATTTTAATCAAAAGTTACCGAATATTGCCTGATGGCATGTTAAGTCCCAAAACGCAGAAATGTCCGTGTCGCAATATAAAATATTTTAAAATAACAATAATATTATATATATATATATATATATATATATATATATATATATACAAAAAAACGCATATTTGTCTTTAATTTTTTGTATCATATATATATATATATATATATATATATATATATATATATATATATATATATATATATATATTATAATTTTCTCATATAGACAAAAACAGTTTACTCACAACAAAGATGCAACTTTTTTTCGGTGCATTTAGTTGCTGTGACCGTTAGAATTTATATATCATTTCGTTCTCATTACATTAGGATATATATATACATACATATATATATATATATATATATATATATATATATATATATATGTAACGCACTAGGGCAGATATGATAAAAAATTTAGTGAGAAGCATAACAATAGTGATGTTAGCCGCTTTGCGCCAAATTCTATCTTCCTCATTTCTCTTTAAAATGTATCGAGCTTATTAATATAGCAGTTTTCAATTTAACACAGAGAATGAAAAGGCACGTGTTGTTGACGCTAGCGACCAACCACAGCGTCTTGAAGATAAATAGCATATTAAAATTCACCAGGAGAACAGTAGGAATCACAAGTGTTTCCAATCGAAACATACTGAAGAAACATACAGGGTTCACTTGATCTGTGGTGGTCCAGGGATTTGTGGGCGTCATGTCATGCCTCTTGTCGTTTTCCCCACAGAGTCTTTGCCTAATTTGTTGTGTTGTATACGGTGGTCGTTACCGGGATTAAGGAGTTCGCCAAACATGTTTTAATAGAACACTTATGTCCAAATATTAATGGCCGAGAAGTTACACAATCATAGTATTTGGCTTCTTGCATGGTCACGTATAAGCGTTCGTCTAGTTTGATGTTGGAATTTATCATTTATCTTTCTATGCTGTAAATGGTCAAGAGTGTCTGAGAATCTTATATTATATACAGAATATCTTTTATTTTTGTCTGGATTTCTGTGATGAGAATTTATCAACATTTACATTATTTGCATGCAGATTATTATCGTCTTTGTTTTCATCACGTTTCGGCCGTTGTGGCCTCTGGATAACCCATTTATACTTTTATTAAAATATTATAACTTATGCAATGTTTAAATGTTATACGCCAAAGTTTTCCATTCGTATGTACCCAGAGAAATATGAATGGGCAGAGAAATAGAAATAAACGTGGTTTGGTAATTAAAAATCAAACTGATAAACATTACCAGTCTACTACTACATAAATAAATAAACAAACACACCATTCAATCTACTCGGAAGCTAATAAATACCAAAGAATGGACAGGACACACTCTTGGTTGATAGTCTTTCTAGCGGTAGTGTCTAGAGTAAAAACAAAGTTACCCGTTGATGGTGAATGATATAATGCACAAAAACTTAAATTATTAGAGACAAAATTCATACCGGGTTGCTTGTGCTGTCGCACGGACCAGCAAAAGCATTAAGGAAACAGTCTGGGGTCAATAAGTTTTAACATTCTCAGTAATGTGGGTTTGGAGTTTTCCCAGAACAGAATAAATTATTTTTCATTGCTTTCAGTAGTTAATAGTGTGACTCTGAAATCTGTAGGCGTGTTGAGATAGCAAAAGGTGTTTTCCAGAAGTTAAGTAAAGTATTGGAAAACAGTTAAAAAAAAAATAAAGCAAAGAGTAGTGAACTGTTATGTAAGATCAGTCCTCCTATATCGTAGTTAACAATGGACAATCTCTTTACAGATGAATAGAGTTTTGAAGGAACAGAAAAGTGGTTCTACAAAAATATAACATGAACCGAACATGTGACCAACGATGAAGTTTTAGAGAAAATAGAAACTAAAAGGAGACCTATATTTAACATCCGTAAGTGACAGTTGTAATTTCCAGTGTACATAATGATGATTTTCATTATTATATACCCTGGATTGGGCAGACTGAAGGCAAGAGGAGAAGAAGCAAACAACGCATAACCTGACTAGCGAGCTTGAGTAAATAGATAGCGAGCCACGTTTTAGAAGAGATAACAAAAAGACGAAAATATTAAGAGGTACAAAGGACAAGAAATTGTGGAGGACCATGATCGCTAACGTGCTGAATTGACACGGCACATAAACGAAGAATCAAATTTATTTTATCAGCATAAGTTACTGTAGTTCTTCATACTTCCCTTGATAAAACGAAGTCATAAGTATATTTAGAAAAGTTACTACGACATATGCAGACATGTTCATAAATGTATATTCATCTATGACTTTATATGCTCCTCGCATCATAAGAGTAATGAAAGTAAAATGATTAGACTTTGAAAGAACCGATGTGTTCAATGTACAGCTTATCTCGTCTATTTTTATCGGGCGGTCTTTATACTAACGCTGGCATCATCAACGTCTTTTGTGCATCCATTGCAGCAATACGACACCGCGTCTGCACAGCAAAGCGCATGTCGTGAATGAATCGTTCTCAGTGGCGTAATGAAATACATACATGAAGGTATTTCTGTTGTAACTAGAAAAGTTTAGAAAATTCAAATTAACTTTCGGAAAAGTATTACCGCCAAAAATTTGATAAAACTAAGAAGTTAATTTAAGTTCATCTCACTATTTTAGAGCTGGTGTTATTTCCTTGTTGTTGAAGAGAATGCCATTACCGTGATTAAATGATTACCTAATAAGATTCCTTTTCCTGATTTCTGCCTAAAGTCAACGTAATATGGTTTCATTATTTATCATGAATTTCTTCTTCGGTTACTTTCTCACTCACAGTTTCTCAATATTATATCTCAGTAAATGTATTTGTCTACGTACAATTGTGCCCATGTTGATAAATAATATTCTACATCTGTTCATATTTCTGAGATCAGGTATTGTAAGTATTTATGCTATTTACATTTCTGGGGGTGTCATCCTCATTGTCATATTCACGACGTTTCGGCTGTTGTACGCTCCATCATTCTTCAGGTGATATACGATGAAATTTCGAATTGAACCCTTTATTTCGGCCACGGGGGTAGATTGTTATAGTTCCACCTGCCATGTTTTTCCGGATATCTCAGTTTCAGTTATTCCAGTTTAGTAACTCAACTCACCAAGTTTGTGTGGTCAGGTATTGAACCCAAATCTTTGGGTCAAGTCTCTGGATTACTCCAACCAGCGCTTTTATCCATTGTGTCCATCGACACAATGGATACATCTTTGGGCGCTATTACACATTCTTACCCACCTCTAAGCTTTATGTGCACACCTCCAAATCCTATTGTCCACTGATCACGATTAGGTTTGGTCCCTACAACGGTTGTTGCAAGTAATGCAGTCCATATTGACTGCTAGCAAACCATAGTTACGACACCAGTCAATTCCATTATCAATATTGTTGTAAAACTGTGTTCCAATCTTCAAAATGGTAATGTCTTCAAAAACCTGTTGATTGGGAACGCGTTGAACACCAGCCACAATATTTGATTTGAAATGAACAGTAAATTAAGTGAAGTGATGAATGTTAGCAGTGCAAAAAGGATAGTCATCAGGAAAAACAATTGTTGGGGAAGAAATTACATCGCGGCGAATTATTACAACAAGGCGTGGCGGGTGGGGGGTTGCGAAAGTGTAATAGCGCCAAATGTTGGTTCAACTATTCAGAAATACAATATTTTTCATATTTTTGCAAGTCTCTCTGTGATAATGCTTAACGTATTTTAAAAGTTAGTAAAGGAGATGATGTATTCAGTGGCCATAATCGCAACAGCATAAGACATGCATATTATTTTCTGCTGACAGCAGACTCCTAAAAAGATAGCAAAGAAGAGCGATTACAATAACTATGAGAAAATAATGTATGACCGTCAGCAAGAGAGGCAGTGAAAAGTATGAGATTCAAATTGCAGCCAATAGAAATTTAGGCTCAAGTAATTTAACTAGCTGAGTTTTGTAATAAGTTAAATGAAAGTGTGGCACAGAAATCCGAAACCGTATCGAAATACGGAAACGAAGCCTTCCAGAAACTAAGCAAGTATTAAGAGAGGATAATATTTTTTAGAAATATAGCCAAAACTGCTATATCATATCTACCCTTCCACAGTCCAGAGAATGGCGGACAATGTTCTCATATATGAAGAGATTTTGAGTGACAAGTATGCTTCTACTGACGGATGCTTTGAATACTATAGACAGTATATGTGAGCAACGTGGAAGTTCTGAAGAAGATAGGAACAAGTAAAATATACTTACAATGAGAAAGAGACAGTTGTAATTCCTGGTGGGTATTGTGGAAAGACGATCTGGAATATTGAATACTCACAGGACATATCGGAAAAAAAGATCAGACTGAAACAGCAATATTTTTTGTAAAAAGAAGAAAAAAACAAAGACAAGTAGAAATGATAAAGATTGTAAAACTCTTTAAGGCAACAAGGCAGAGAATGTTGCAGAGAACAATGATCGGTCACATTCGGAAGTGACACGATGTCGGACCACTTTGAACGTAAGAACTGGAAACAACTATTATAATGAAGAGTGTTCCTAGGAAGATTTGCTGTCACTTGATTGTCGATTCATGCTAATAGAGGGAATTAAAACAAAACCACTAAATATATCAACAACAATTATAATAATTTACATTCTTTTAGTGGCTGAAGATGGGTTACAATAAATATCTATTTAAAATTTGTTTGTCAATTGCCTGATTTTAACAAGTTTGTGTATGTAGCTTAGGCTGATGCGGAGTAGTGAGGAAACATCATGGACGATTGTTAGGATTGTTGTTTGAAGGATAATGCGACCAAGATAACTCTGGAATCACATCGAGTTTCTCGGAGACGACCTCAATCGTAAACTCATTAACGGTATGGCTAGATAGAGTTTTCAAATACTCAACCAGGGGCGAATTTCTCACTGGGGGAAATGCCTCCCCTCGTGAAGAATTTCCGAGTTTCAGGAAGGGAAAGATGCTTTTCTTGTTTTTTGTTTTTTTTAAATTTACTGTAATTGGACCTGATCATGAATAAAAAAAAACACCCTCCTCCATAAAAATAATCCATGTAAATTTATATAAACTAGTATGGAAAAGTATGAAGATTTTCAATAATATATGTATATTATTTGAATTGTATCTTTTGAGTCGGAAAATCATGGAAAATGAGGAATTGACATTCCAACATATGGTGAAAAGAGTGCATTGTGCAAAAAAAAAGTTGATAACCACTCTTAGACTCTACAGGACTGGGTTACCCGACTACAAAGTATTTCTAACTTCAAGTTCATGCGATGCTTTTATCAAAATACTTCATATCGCATTGTGGTGCCTATGCCTTCTATATACTGATCAGAATGTCTTTTGTAATGGGTATACTGGGCTTCGTATCTTTGAAAATGAAACTTTGGTGGCATGCTGTTCTCTCACGCAATAATAATAATAATAATAATAATAATAATAATAATAATAATAATAATAATAATAGCACGATAGCATTACTTGCTGATTAGTGGGGCGCTAGGAAAGAAACGCATGTGTGTTAAATTCCTGGCAGCCTTAAAATATGGTAATTGCAAAAAAAAAGAAACAAAACAAAAATATCATACTTGTCATACCTCACACATTGTGAAGATTATCTCCATGTAATGAGCATAATTACATTTTTCTTATTACATGGTACCTCATATATTTTCAAAGTCAAAATATAATGTCAATAAACTTTTGTTGTCAAAATGCAACTGATAAAGTATTTTAGTCAAGTAATTTCCTAATTATTCAAGTATCATTTTTTTTTTTAAAAATCGTTTCCAAGATTTTGCATCTCTTTTTAGCTATATTTTCTATTTCATTATAATCAAAAACTGTTTTCCTCCGATTAATTCTTCAAATAAATTTGCCATGTTGTAATTATAATTAGTTGTTTTTGTTTAATGGCATATCAACTTCTACGGATTATCGAATGCTAAGAACTAAATATTTGAAGACATTTTTATGACTTCAACTTCAGATAAAATATATTTTTTAATTCTATTATAAAATGTGTTGCTGGTCATCTTGCTTTAATTTGAATTGCGGGTGATTTTACTATGAATATGTATTCTTGGTATTATATATATATATATATATATATATATATATATATATATATATATATATATATATATTGCTGGCATCTTCATAAAAATCTCTTTTCACGCTTTCATAGTGGTTTGCTTTTGATTGGGATCCTAACAGATGTACAGATGTTACAACCGCGGGGCGCGGGGATGGTCTGGGAACAGCAGCAATGAAGAAGTGGTTCCATATTCATCAGAGCCGTAATCTCTCGATCAGAGGCAGTGTTGCTTGCCGGACATAGTTTGTCAGTAATTTTGATAATCAATGACCTAAAAATGGCTCTTAGACTTACTGAAAAATGTAGGCGGAAGGCATGGAGAATACTTGATATGTAGATGATCCTCGCATTCTTCCACTGATGAGTCGCCGTATGCTGTTGTAATTTTTCATGCAAGTTTCTTGCTCAATACAATCATTTTTGTTCCAATGCAAAGTGACCGATTAAAATTTATTTTCTATAAGTTTCATGTCGTTTGCACTCCTTCATTTAATATTTCTTTACTTTCATTCTTTTCAAAATGTTCTGTTCACTGAAAAGATCATACGTCCTTGAGCTCTACATAGAATTTCCTAAATATCGCAAATCATATTCTATACAGTATTTAGATTGTTCAGTGCTTAGCTTTCCCTGCAGATTTCGCATATCAAAAAACGAAGAGCAAACAAGTCATAAAGTGCATGTTACAT
>OZ010584.1:50131380-50158880 GCA_963932145.1 Acanthosepion lycidas
TATATTTAAATTAAAATGATGATGTTTCTAAAAATGACAAGATGAAATGTCTATTTACTAAGCCTAGTTTAGATGTAGCAGAGCGCAGCAGGTATGGACCACCCAGTGAGGAACGACCGCATTAATCAATTGTAATTTACCTGGCAAGACATCTTACTTCACATAACGCCACGTCGAAAATGACTAGTTTAAATTAATCAAATCATATCTCTGCTGGAACAGATGATATTAAGTAACTAGCGATGGTTGTATGTAGAATGCGGAAAAAACATAATGAGCTTTGATTAGTTTCTTTATAAATTAACATTATCTGAATGTACAACAGCACATATATATATATATATATATATATATATATATATATATATATATATATATATATATACACACACACACACACACACACACACATATATATATATATATATATATACACGAAATAGAAAATTAAAAAGAATGAGGAATTATTGCTCAATTTGAATAAAATTGAGTAAATTATCACTTATAAGCATATAAACACATACATCTATTACATTAGTAAATTTTCATGTACAAAAATTAAAACAAAGAGGAAGCAAGAGATATGTAATTCTCAAATAAATTGAACCTGATTTGCTATAATGACTTCTCGTAACTTCTATATCTAGGCAAGTAGACTTTAATTTCACTATTAAAATATTAAAATATATACTAGGAAGCCCTGATAATAATGTTTAAACATTTTCAAGAAGTGCAACCTCCTGATAATTTTTAGTATCTCGTTTCTTACACACACACACACACACACACACACACACACACACATATATATATATATATATATATATATGTTTGTGTGTAAGATTGTCTCGTTTCTGGTTTTGTCCACTCTTTAGGCTTTTCTTTATTCAACTCAGTTTATTCACTGTTTTCTTGTATTCACTCTTGGTGTTTACATCGAGTAAGATCAAGGAATTGCTTCAATTTTGCAAGAAGTCCTTCGAGTGTTTTGGAGGATATTAGAAATGGTATCGGTTTTTGTGAGGTTGAGTAATTGAATATTATGATGTGAAAAATTTCCTAGTAAGGTCTTTCTCGCTAGAGCCTTTGTGAAACTGTTACTTCAGTCTATTACACTCATAACGTTCGTCGTCTGGGAATTGAAGTTAAAGGAAAATGTTGATCTAGAATAGGAACGCCGGAAAGAGATACTGCTGCATGATATCTCTAACCCATTCCTTGGTTTGTCGAAACCAAAATAGAAAAAAAGATGAAATTCTCCCTTTCGTGGCATATTCCACAGATTTAGCGCCTTCGTTTTAGCATTTGTTTCCTTCAAGGAAGTATTCTTACTCTGGTGAAAAATTCACAGATAATTTTGATTTGTAAATTGTCTTTGACAGTTTTATTCAGTGGAACATTGAGACATTTTTATTGTGGGAAATTTTCAAGCTTCCCGAAAAATCCTGATAGCCAGGGGGGATATTTGATGGTTTCTGATTCTCTTCTCAAATCGATCAGCTAAGAAACATTTTTTCGCCTCCTTATGATTCCATCCTTTACAAAATACTTCTTTCAATTTGGAACAAGAGAAATCATATTTGCGTAAAAGAAATTATAAATTGTTATTCAACAGAAGTTAGAAAAACGATGTTATTAATTTTAAAAAGAAATATATTTACAGAATGTTAAATGAGAGACCGATAACAACGCTCTACGTACTTACTACTTAAAATAAAAATAAATAATATAAACTAAATCCACCCTGAAATAGTTCATGCGTGGCCAGCGTAACGGTTTTCGCCGGAGTAAGTAGAATTTATGATCCGGGTTTAAATCCTTTCTGAGACTGTTGCATACAATTTACACTATGCTCTTGAGAATGGTATGTGTTCAACTTAGCTTACTACCAGTTATAGGTTAAAAAGGTCAGAATAGGTTTTCTAGCTTTAGATGCCAGCCATTCTAAGAGAACAAAATAACACACTCTGAATTGAAACTAGCTGACGTCGATTACGCATTGACGACACTTTTGCTATCAAGTATTAGCGTCTCATGATAAACTTCTATGGTTTTACTTTAAAAAAATAAGTAAAATAGTCTGTCGCACGCTAATGGCTTTTTAATGAATTTCTGAGATAAATTCCCCCTTCATTTAAGTGCAAGCAATCGTAAAGTGATAGCAATTATTCGATCGAATTTGTATGCAGAATATTAACAACTGTCTAGTTTTCGTATTGATTGCGTCATAGATTAGAAATATTTTTATTGGGAATTCCCGAAAAGAATAAAAAAAAAAAAAACTTTTCTGCCTTCACGCCTCGGCGATGGATTTCGATAACTCTAGTGTAACTATTAGTAGCAACATATTACATTTGATCAGTTTTATTGTAGTGATAGGGGTTAAACCTAAAACTCTATGGAATAAGATCTGCATTCTATAACGCTTCAGAATTTCTCATCTGATCTGCTTTTTTTGGCTGTAGGCAATAATGTGTTGGTTACATGCACATCTCGCAGACTAATCTGCATGTCTCATGATATCGAACATCATTAGGTGCCATGCTCTTGAAGGCTAGTACCAAACTAGTTTAAGTTTTATAAATAATCACGTTTGAATTAAACACATTTCACTGAAGAACTTTCCTCTAAAATCGGTTTTAGATTTTGATCAGGAAAACAAACAAAAAGTTGCTGAAATGGAACCTGGATTCACATGAATAATAAAAAATATTAATTGAATACAAAAATATTTCTAAGTTATATATTTAATTTTACATCTTGTTATAAGCACTTACATGGAACTATTTTTCAATATCCAGGAAAAATTTTGCTGTCATTATAACCAGTCAACATCCTAGTAATGACTTTCATTGGTATCTGCTTGCATGGATACGAATTTTAATGTCCATTACATCTCTTAAAATAGGAGTCAAAAGAACCAAATTTTAAGAAAGTTGTTGCTACCATGTATTATATGTCGCATATAAAATTCTACGGAACCAGTAAGCATTATACATTTTTTTTATCGATGGAAAGCCTCATTTTATTTAGCTTAATATTTCATTATTTAACTATGAGAACCAGGATAATTTTTATAATTTAGTGAGTTGTATATTAGAATTACACTGTAACGAGGTGCATGGAACATTTTTTTAATCAATTGAATCATTATAGGATGGGGTAATCATTTTTAATCATGAAGAAAATCCGTTTTTCACAAATGTATTGGTTTTATTTTAAGTACAGATTAACAGGAACTTATATAATGAGGGATTACATAATTCAATCTTTAAATCTCAACATATGCAAGACAATATTTTCCATTGTATTTTATGGTACAAAGTTGCGAAAACCTGTAATTAATTCAGACGACAATCTTTGATATATCTCTCTCTTCATGTCTTCCTGGTCTTCCATTTAATTTTGAAATAATAACCCAAAACGTTTTTTCTCTACAAATGAAATAAAAGATATTAATTTGCTACTATCTAACTGGAACACACACTAAAATCTATCTATATAAAATTCTATGACTTCCATTAGTCCGTATATGACACCTTTTAAATAGCCATACATTAACTCGAAGGAAACAAAATTTTAGGGAGAAAGGAAAACAGTCAAGGGGTAAAAAGTACAGCTGGTTTTATTAGGGTACGTAAAAATGTAGTTTTTTTTCACAGTAATTTCAAAATAAATCAGCTTATTCAAATTTGATCGATTAGGTTGCGAAATTGGACAAAACGTTATAAATCTCGACAAAAAATGTTAGCGACAACTTCAACAATAGTAAATACTGTGAGGATTTCAACACGCGTATCTCATATCTACCTTTGTTAAGAAAGGAATTATTCCAACTATTTTTACAATAAAGCAACTACAATAGAAGAGTAGCAACTAAGTAGGCATACAACAGTTTCGGGTGACATATATAAGAGTGGCTAGCTAATCTACGTATGCACCGCTGTTCTTCATTAACATCCACAGGAACCGTTTGGTTTATTCTGCAGACCTTAGTTACAGTTTCAAGGAGAAAACGCATAAAGTTATGAGATAAAAAAAATGAACCAGGCTCTACTTTCGGTCACGGTTACTTCAGACTTCATGCTAGTAAAACCATTGGCGGCTTCCAAACACTTTTTTCTACCCAATTTCACCGACAATCCTTGTGTTAACCGTGCTGTTTTTTTCCACGGACTAGCTAATGAGAAATAATAAAATATTAAAACCGACTTGCTTCTCCAACCTATACGAAAATATAACACACCATAAACTGTTGCTAATTTGAAATACCTGGGAAGCGTCATCTTCGGTAGTTTCTCTGTGGACAAAAGAGATCAGAGCCAGAATTAGAAAAGCAAGCCAAGCTTATGGAAGACTACACAATAGAATGTTAACTCACGACGATGTTAGTATCACCACATGATTCAAGATACACTGTTTTTCCTTCACCTCTCTATTTCTCTGATGCTTGGATCTCCAGCGCCTGAATCATCAACTTGTTTTACGTTCTATCATTAATATACGTTGATAGGAAAAGATCACGACTTCAGAAGTCCTTGAAAAAGTAATGCATGCATCTCTCGATGTTTCTGAAGTCATAGGATCATTGGTCAAACCACATATTAGAGAGTGGGGACAACCCTATACCCCACAATTTCTGTTTGGAAAACTTTCAAAGGACACAAGACCTATAATATTATGATGTAAAGGCATTTTAAATCCCTCTATTAGTGGCTAAGTAATGTATTCTTTAATCCTCTGCGTACTCTGACATAGCTGTCCGAAAACGAAGGAATTTTTTTACTACAAATTTATTCTTAACTGCTGTGTATAATTAATATTGAGGGTAATACAATCTTTATTACAATTGGTTCCCCAAATGCAAATTACTCAGGACTCAACCTGATAGTTTTAGGGCAAGAGCTGGATGCAAAATAATGCCAGTACAGTCATAATTAATTGAAATAAAAATAAAACGAAGAAAACATTTAAATGACGTGAAAACAAGTTGTCCATAATAAACCCGTCTAGGATGAGATATTTGCTTGCAGACACTAATTAAAAACGCCGCTACAACAGCAGTAATATTGATGGTGGAATTGGGATGCGTGGTTTTTGTGTGTGTTAAATAAAAATTGAATGGAAAATAGACATGATTTTACTATTTATTTTTTCTACATTTAGTTTTTGTAACTATTCCAAAATATTTCTTTTAATTAGCTGTAGCCATCATTCAAATATTCTCCCTCCGTCAAGTATTGGTAAGTGCCAGCTTCATAAAATAAGTCTTAACCTGATTTGTCTGTCAGCCCGCTGGCTGTGGCATATTTATTCACATAAGCCAGTGGCCCAAACCTGTCTTAAGACTAGAGCTACGAAACGAGGCTAAGCTTTGAGTTTCATTTATCAGCATTCTTCCTTAGCGAAAATCGATTCCTGGGATTCGTAAAAGATTTTCGTTTTTGTCACTTTCTTTTTAGTGTTTCTTTTTTGTTGGGATTCCTGCAATTCTGTTTTCATTTATTTATTTATTTATACGTTCATCTCCACACGAACAAATGGTTTCCTTCTTTCTTGTAGACATTTATAAGTCTTCCTTTACGCAACTAAACACAAGGAGAAAAACGAAAATAAAAGGATGAAAAATCTAAGACGGGCAATCCAAAAGAAAGCATAAACTCGTTAATAACAGAAGAAAGACCAAAAACCGACAAAAAACGCCGACAATCTGAAGCATTAACAAATTACGATACGTAGTAAAAGGAAATTGGCGGAAAACGAAACATCTGTTGTTTGCATCTGTTCGGATTACTGGCAAACGATATACACGTTAGTATCTCATGTGATATGTTTTAATCGATTTTGATTAATGTTGAACATTTAGCACAAAGGGTTAAATGTTAAGTCAAATCTCTTGGGCATTTCTGATTTTAAAGGCAAGATTTCCAAGTTTTAAAAATAAACTTTCTTGCTCTTTATAGAGTTTTCATATGCATTGGGTTTTGTACATATTCTATCGTTTTCTTACGCCTAAATTTTCTATATTTATTTTATTATCAGATTATTTTAATATTTTCAAAATGCAGAAATATGCTATAATTTTAATGTAACATGGAATTCTTAATTCTAGCAAAGCGAGATGACGCATCACAGGGGTAATGTCATACCCTTATGCCGTCAAATTTCCTATAACATTTTATTCGACTCTTGCATAATTTTATTGCCATCATGTCTGTAGTTGGTAGTGGGGGTGGCCCCGTCGAGAAAACGAAACTTACATTCCCGTCTGCTATGTCAACGAAAAATCCTCTTCTCTTGGTTAGGTGTTCATATACCTGGGACAATGTTCGTGCCCACGCGTGAAGTCAAGATGCAGCTGTATCGATCATGGGGGTTCCATCAGGTCCTCTGACAGGTTAATGCCGCATTTGGCTTCTCCGAAGGGCAATGTGAGCAAATTCTATTCTGGTACAATCTGGGGTGAGACCCATATTACAAATATTAAAGGAGTAATGGGATCCAGACAGACACTACCGAATTACTAATCTGATGGAGTATATGTTGGTATTTTCTTTAATTTCCTTCCTTGTTTTATTTGTATTTTGTTCTCTCTTCTTTTCAGATATTCTAGTAATGAAAGGAATTAAAGAATAGTTTATCAAATTTGTTATTTGCATTTAAGAGATATCCATTCGCTATGAACGTTTCGATTCGTATTAATCTTGAAAACGAATTAAGCGAGTAGTAAAAACAGGAAATGCCACTTGGATGCGCTTTTCTGATAGGATTCATTCAACTTGTAGAAATATATCTTAGTGAAATGTTTTACAGAACTTACGAACAGCAAACAAACATTATCACCTATGATATGCACATAATATAGTCTTAATAGTTGATTCAGAAGTTAATTGGAACCCTTTTGTTATATCATATATATTTGAAGGAAGTAAGTTTATAGACAGAATTTACTAATACTTAGTATGCATTGTAAACCAAAAATGAAATCCATGGGTATGAGCGAAACCAGAATGCGGGTTAAATATTGGAGACGTCAAATTAAATAATTGCGCAAGTTTAAAAGTTGGAGGAAAGCATGATAGCGAAATTGGAAGATCGAAAAATAAATTTCAGAAAGTATCTAAGTAATCGAAAAATAACAAAAGCATTAATAGTTGAAAGGCTCGGCTCTTATTTTAGTCCGGGAGAAGAGAGAGAGAGAGAGAGAGAGAGAGAGAGAGAGAGAGAGAGAGAGAGAGAGAGAAATTAATTTGGTTATTCTCATCAGAAAAGTAGACAAAGTGTGGATTGTTGTCTAAACATAGTTACATGATGAAAATCACTAAATAATTGAGTGAAAACCGTTGTTTTCCGCTCAATATTAGCTCTTCCCAAAAGAATTTCGTAAAATTAAATACACACGCATACATATATATATATATATCATATTTGGAAAAAAATATGACGAATCGGAAATAATTCCTTGTGACTCATTTCATCCGTTAGGATTTCATATATATATATATATATATATATATATATATATATATAGATAGATAGATAGATAGATAATATTAGTGGTAAATATAAATATATATGCAAAATCCACAGGTGCATATATACACATGTATATTTTAGAATAAAAAATTTCCGAGAGGATAAAATCCAGGTAGAACTCAATGTCCAGGACAGAGTAAGGATATAATAAAAAGGCTTAAACACTAATATTCCATGGTCATAATTTATTCCATTGGAATCGTAAATACGATCCAATTCATCAGACCTACAAATTCAAAAAGAAAACAGAAAAAAAAAACCTATTCCGGAAATAAAAATAGAATTTAGAGAGAGTGTAATTATGAGAGTGTGGGACGAATGTTAGTTTATAAGAGAGGGGTTTAACAGAGAGAGTTTTATTTAAAATTAGGTGTGAGTGGAAGGGGGAAAAAGACTGTTGTCGGATGTCTAAAACAGTATAAGGATACACATCGAGGTGACATACACACACCATGGCCGATCAAATCTTAAAGAAGGAGGGAGAGGTAAGGAAAGAAGTGGTGGGGAAGAAAGATGGGGCGGGTGAAATTAAAATTGCAAGGGACGCTGTGTAATTGAGAAAATTTGACAAAAATAATATCGACTGCAGGTTACAAATCAAATATTATAAACAATAAATATGACGATTATCTAATCTGGCGAGGACCTATATTTTTATGTTCAAAACGCATGCAAAACCACACATACACAATAACTTATACACGTATATACATACACATCGCCGTGTACCTACATACACACTTACATATATCCATGTACACATACACGTATATCCACATATTCACACATACATACACACATACATATACATACACACACACACATATACATATATCTGATTCAATATCTCAGATACTAAGCGCTTTCTAATAATTACCGCGCATATGATAAAGAAATAATTACACCTACATATATACACACATACACATACACATACACACACACCTCCATATATATATATATATACATACATACATATATACACATATATACATACACATACACACACACATATATATATATATATACATATATATATATATATATATATATATATATATATATACACACACATACATACATATACATGTACACACACACATACATCCATATATATATACATATATACATAGACACACACACACATGTATATACACACACACATACATATACACAAACATCTACTCGTATACATATATGTATATACTACACACACACACACACATATATACATATATATACACATACACACATACATATACATGTACACACACATACACATATAAATATATACACACATACACATACATATACATACATATACATACGCACACATATATACACGTATATCCACCTATACCCTATACACACATTTTCCACATACATATACATAAATAAACATGCACCCACATACACATATATACATACACACACATACAAAAACCAGATATATATACGCACACACACACACATATATATATATATATGTATATATATATATACATATATATACATACAAAAATGTACACACATATACCTACATATACACACATACATCCATAGGCATCCACTCCTTACCCATTTACACACACTTGTACATATGAACATACGCATACATGCGCATAAACATATATACCTAAAACCTTACATTTCTATACAATTAAACAAAAAAACAAAAACAAAAAAAACAATGTATCCCTATATCTATCCGTTTAGCTATACATACATACACATATACACGCACATCTATACCCACATACACACATATATATACACATACATATATATGGGTACATATATACACCAACACATACGCACAGCCACACACATACATATACATACATATATATACATATATATATATATACATATACACACATCCCTGCATATATATTCTTCTATATATACCTACACCCACATACGTATACATGAATATATACACATACCCACACATATCCATACATATACATACATATATATACAAATACACACCCCTAAATTTATACCTACATATACCCGTAGCCAAGTACATACATACATACATACACATACATACACACACACACACATATATATATATATATATATATATATATATACCCACATACATACAAATACATACATATAAATTAGAATTTAAAAACTAAATAAGTAAAATTTCAACAATTTATATATACACATATACCCACATTCATACAAATACGTACAAATACATACATATAAATTAGAATTTAAGAACTAAGTAAGTAAAATTTCAACAATTTGGGCGTAAAAAAAAAAAAAAAACCATAGCGCATCACAAAAACACACACAATGATCTATATAGAGATAAACAAAATAAACATAATAGTCATTCCGTTAAAATGTCATGCCCGATGTTTTGAACCAAGATGGAACTGACATAAGTGACATAAGTAAACGGTGTTTATGTTTTGAATCTCTTCTTATGTCTACATTTAGAAAATATCTCATTACGAAGATTCAACAGTTCATCTTGATTTTTATCTTTGATAATAAAAATTTTTTCCGCCAAGCACAGATCACACCGATCGCGGAAGTTATTAGGTGTTTTGGCTCTTGATAGGTATCTCCATTTCAAAAGTGGGGTTAACCCCTTATCCACCAGATCCCAGTAGTGTTTGGATAAGGAAGTTTGACTTCTAAGGCATCTATATCTAAAAGAGTGTCTATGGTTGTATAGACGCTGCTTCCAATTACCGGCGGATATACCTATATATCTTTTTTTCTCGTTTATATTTTCCTCGGGAAAGATAGTTGCCTCGTATATTACATTTTTGTAGTTACATTTACCCCCGATTGGGCAATGATCTTTATTCCTACAATTGCAGGTAGGGTTACTTGATTGAGTCACATTACAATGGTAGTTTCTAAGTATTCTGCAATTATGGGAAGATATGATTTTCTCCATATTTCTAACGCATGAGTAACTAATTTTCAGAGTCTTCCTATTGAAAATTTTACTTAATGGATGTTTACTGTGAAAATGTTTATCAATTAATTTCAGAAAAAAACTTCCTATGTCAATATTAGAGAGCTTGCAATATGGTGGGTTGAACCATATTACCTTCCTCTTTCTATTTTTTTTTTTGATTTCCAAGTTCTCCGTTATAGTTTAATTCCTGTCTAAAACCACTATTTTTGAGGGCCTGATTGTATATAAATTTATTATCATCAAAGACTTTTTGGCTAGAAGATAGCTTATTTATTCTAGTATTCACAGTTTTAGGGATGTGGTCTATCACATGTTTAGGGTGGTTAGAGTGGACGTTGATATATAGGGGTGTTTGATCAACTTTATGGAAGGGTTTAAAGGTATCATTAGATAGATTTAGTGTAATATCCAAAAAGTTGACTATTTTCATGTTGGAAGATATTTCAATTTTAAGGCCTAAGTATTTGAAGGCCCTAATTATCTTCTTATGTAAGCTAGAAGTCAAGGGGCCATTGCTATTTGGGACAATGATTAGGCCGTCATCTCTATAAATTCCGACTTGGCTAAGGTTAACTACTCTACTCAAAGTGTCGAGAATATATATGCCCACCAGATCTGCAATTTGGGCGGAATCAAAGGCCCCCATAGGTACATCGAAACTACCATTATTCTTCTTCACCCAAGTAGCGTCATTGTATGCAAGAATTGATCTTCTTGACGCTAAAATGATGTTCAGATCATTATCCGTTATTTCAGTATATCCTTTGGCGAAATTAAGGCTGCTACTTAATAGTTCCTCCGAAATAGAAGGGTAAAAATCCAAGATGTCAAATTGGATGAAAGTGGCTCTTCTTTTGTTAGGGATCTTTCGGAACCATTTAATCGTCTGGACAATATTATATTTAAAAATACACAACTCAGAAATGAAATACTAAATTATATAATTGCCACTGAAAACATCAAGTAATTTTATAAACTTTATAAGTAATTTAAACTAGTTATACATAGCTGTATTAGCAGTAAACTTGCGTGATCAACTATTAATGGCATTGGCAAACAGTTCTATGAACATGGAATTATTGATAATTAGTTTTATTGTCAGGTAATCTTACAGATTCTGTCAATGAAAAGTATGCAACTTGAAGCCTAGTCAAACAAATAGACGTTCAAGCATGCAGAAAATTAGAACATAATTCTGGATTCATCTCCTCACTATGAGATAGGATTAGCTTCTCAACTTCGAATCAGTTGGTAAAGCAAGCAAATAACACTCCTAACATATATTGGTAAACTGATATTGATATTTACGTTAATAAAATGGATATCTCCTCTAATAAAAGAATCTGAATAGATGTTCTTTCCTGAGATAATTTTGCAAGAATTATTGTGACGACACTATTTTATATATTTTATTTTATACATAAACGCGAATTATCTACTAGTTGCAACGTGGAAATAAGGATTTCAAGGCGGGAACATATATGAGTGTCAATGGAATAACCTGCCTGATTGAAGTTAATTTATTTAACTACACTAGCGTGTCAAAAGTCATAAGAGGTGTGCCTTATATTGTATAGTTTACACTCTGTTCTAGCGAACTATCACTGCTCGACGTGACATCGATTACACAAATGGTTGTGAGATCACTGGAGAATGTTAATTGTGCCATTTTGATAGATATCTATAAGTAGATGTAACATCATACATACGAACAGATCAATATACAAAGTTTCGAAGTTATTAATTGTTCACATGGCGGGCGGATGACAATGGCGTCCAGATCAATTGTTGGGTATCTACTGAATGCTCTTCAAACATTTTGGGCAATATGAACAACTGGTGACAAGATGTATTATCTGATGGAATAAACCATTGGTTGTTGAGACACATGACATTCATTAATGGCAAAAAATGGTCTCGAATCAGGGCAACTCCGCGCTCAAAGTATTTAGGAGGACCATCATGTCTAAATCAAGCCGCATGTACTTATCCCACCCTATTATGAAACCAACACCTCCCTACATTATACCTTGTAAAAATCACTGGGGTTCATAGACATATGTGTCCTTGAGCACATCCATGCCAAACATTACCAACAAAACAATTAAAAGCTATAAATTATCAAACTAACCCAGAAGTTTGCCAGTCCGTAATGGTTCAATTCATCACGTCCTAAAGTTGGGTGAAGCGACGCATCCAGTGCCATTAATAGGGACACCCAAATAGATCATCTTTTCCTATATGATAGGAAATCTAAAGAAATATGTACTATGACTGGCCCATGCTATATTGAATGTAGATACGATTTGAGCAAGTACTATTTGTCTGCTATCGTATTCGAATAGAGCCACGATCATTAAGGGTCCATCATCGGCCACTTCACGTATCACAATAGGCAATAATGAATTTTTAGGTATACCAAGGGATGTCGCATAATACCCACAATTTCAGAAATAGACTGTCACATCCATCAGGAACCTTCTATCTAGCCTCATTCAAACTTCATTAATTTACATAATATTGATTTGAGCAAACGATTGACGCTTACACTTTTGTCAAAATGGCAGAATACAAGTGATATTGATCTGGACATAACAGTGGCGTCAGCTGGTGGCGCTATCTACCATTATCTACATAAATACAGCTTTCCATAAATTTTGGTATCTCAGAGTATAAATTCATACATTGGTTAGTAAAATATATAAAATATATGATACGAAGGAGTGTTGAAAACTATCATCGTCTGATGAAATGACCAAAATGCATTTTTTAAGTTTGTGGTCATACCCAGATCTTAACAATAACTTCTCAGAGATATCAGACACACGTAATTTACTATATATAAAGGTATGTTGAAACTTTCTCTGTCAGGCCTACTTCCTATCTTTGAGGAAATGAACGCACATCACCTGGTCTGGTGTTTCTGCTATACATCTTGAGATTGTTGACAAAATCCCAAGGAGGATCTGTAAACTAATGAATCCTGGCCAAGCATCTAAACCTCAGTCCCTTTCTCTCCGACGTGATGTAGCTGGCCTCTGTTCTACATATATTTTCATGACAACTGCTTGAACGAGATTTTCCTCTCCTGGTGCCCTGACTACATGATTTTAAGCGTGCTACTAGATTGGCATTTAGGTCCCACCATTTTACTGTTGAAATACCTAAATGCAACCGTTACTTCTACTCAAGCAATTTCTTTTCTGGAACTTCTTCCTTGTTGAACTCCCTTCTGTTTTCTTGCAATATGAAATATTCTACAATATGAAATATTCTACAATACCTACAAAATTTTAAATGCAACGTCAATCACCATCTTCTATATTCTTTAACCCTTTTCATCTTTGTCCTTCCCACAATCCTTCTCATTCTCTGTCCTTTTACTTCCTGTAAGCTGTGCGTTCTAGTGGCATTACCGCCTTACTTGGAGTGAAATGATTTTACAAATATATCTATATTTATGTTATAGACCTTCCCACCTGCGGACTATGAGGACACCACACTAGGTGTTACTGTTGTGATTTCTGTAGCAAGTAGTTTATGACTCAGGTGACAATTTTTGAGAATGGTTGCATTGAGAGCCCAGTCTCCCCTGCTGTTATTCTCTAGTTGTGGAAGAAGAGATGATATAAATCACTACCATTCCAAGGTTAGAATTTGACCATGGCACGTTAGTCACCTGTTTCGAGCTTGAAAAACAACGCTGTGGCAACATCCCCCTCGTTCATAGAAGCAAATGTTAGATGATACGCTGTTCTTCGATTTGCCGTGCCTCTTCCGTACGTAAGGTTGTCATGGCTCTTCACAATTTCCTATTCTTTGTAGCTCTGAATAAATTTTGTTTCTCTGTTATCTCTCCTAAACATTGTTCTCCTATCCGTTTACTCAAGCTCCATAGGTAAGTTATACGTTATTTTCCTCTGTCTCTCTTGCTTTCAATCATTCTTGTCAGTATCACATTTCAATGCAAAATTTCCTCTATATCTACCCTAGAAATTTCAACAACGTTAATTAAGTATCCGTTTTGTTTCTAAGTTATCTAACAGTTCGACGTTGTTCACATGGTCAGTTGCTTTTATTCTCAGCATCACGTTTCTGTTCTTCAAGATTCTTCTCCGTCTGTGAGATTGTCCAGCATTCACTGGCATATAGGACGACTGATATTACAAGACAGTTTTGTACAAAATATATACTTACGTAATGGTATTAAGCACTTAAAATTGAATCCCTGTTTTCTGGATGCATATATTTTAATTTATACAAGTGCATGAATATATACAAGTTGATATACATAAAAATATACGGACATGTAACCATATATATATATATATATATATATATATATATATATATATATATATATATATATATGGGAAAATATTGTAGAAAATAGGAAAGAAACTGGTTTGGTAAATCATCCAAAGTTCCTTAGTATTTTTGTTATTATTTTAAAAAAATAGTGCTCGATACGAAAGTAGAGCATAAATATAATTATTTATTTAAAAATATGATTCCAACTCGCTACATAAGAGGTCTCATGTTTCAAAACAAGAGCCGAAAACTTCAAAATAATATTTGAATTAACTTGAGTTAAAGTAGGCTTTGTTCCATCTTCAAGCGAAATTTTTTGGGGAATGACTTATTTCTGAAATTTACGAGTTTTAATAGTATGGTACCCCTCCCCTGCCAATTCTAAACAATCCACCCTTGATGTTACCATGATTTCAATTCTGACAATACTATTAAAACTCGTAAATTTCAGAAATAAGTCATTCCCAAAAAAAATTCGCTTGAATATGGAACAGAGCCTACTTTAACTCAAGTTAATTCAAATATTATTTTGAAGTTTTCGGCTCTTGTTTTGAAACATGATACCTCTTATGTAGCGAGTTGGAATCATATTTTTAAATAAATAATTATATATATATATATATATATATATATATATATATATATATATATATATATATATATATGCGTACACACACACACCGGGTGTAACGGCAAATGTATCCAATAGTTAGATTAAGATTTGAACCGGTATGCTTAGAAATGATTAAAGATATCTTATTGGAATTATTCGATAAATTATATTTACTATTTTTAGAATACTATTAGACATTACTTTGAACAATAAGAATGTATAATTACTCTCCAAGCTTAACAGAAGAATTGTGAGGAAATCGACCATAAATAACAATGAAATGTTCATCACTATTTAATCATACCTAAAGATCGAAAGCTCGTGAAAGATTGAAATAAAGATAAAGTCCAAATATTTCAGGATTATTTTCCAATTTATTCAAGATGATCTCCGCCCTCTAACTTTCTAACCTTCTGGCCTGGAGTAGCAAGGTGCTTCACAGGTTTCAAGGTACAATTTCATTGTCAAGTTCTTTTTCACTGATATTTCGACTGTCATAGTTGAAACTCTCTCACGTGCCAAACGTATTATGGATTAAGTTGGATTTTTTCTAATTGATCTCTTTATTTCTAATGAGATTATGATCCCTCTTCCTGTTGTGACCATCTGATCCAGTTTTCCTCTTTACTGTTCCCTCGTTTTCAAACATTCCCCATTCTCTTGATTGTCCTTGAATTGACTTTGAAGATGGAAGTCGGAGTATGAATATTGGTACCATTATTGAAGGCTTAAATGACTTTTTCCTCTCACCATTGGGAAGAGAGTGGCCCTGGCACTAAAACTATTTTACCTGTTCTCTTTCTAGCTGAATAACTCAAAGGTTTTTACAGTGATTCTTACGACAAAGAGTGTCAAGATGGTTAAGCATCTTATCTGAAACTTGGAAAAAAGAAAATCAGTTTTTAGTGGTTTTAGGTGTTAAATATTTCGTGGGATGGACAATTTCGATGTTACACGATTTGGAAATTTTGCTTTTACCCCCGATGTAGTCCACGCCAAAATTATTGGAACAGCAAGGCCATATTCTTGCATTTCGTTATTCACTGAAGTCATTAGGTTTTAAGACCAAAAGATGGATATGACACAAGAGTTCAAAATTTCAGCTTTTATTTCCCGGTATTTACATTTAGAATCAACTTAGGATATACCATCTTTTCTTTGAGCACACCCATTTTTAAAGAGAGTAAAACTATCGAAAAACCTGACTTATAGGTACTTCCTATTGCTCAGGTGTTGCCTTTTAAATTGATTGTTTTAGCCTTGGGTTTCACCTTTACAAACTGAATTCCTTGTTAGAAAGGATAAACCAATAAGAAGAAAAGAGGACCGTCTATGCGAGAAAAGCGAGCCATTTTACAGCTGAGAAAAGAAAAAAAAAATAGATCATAGCCAACACAACAATTTTGAATGTCTTGAAAAGGAAAACTACTGGCGTATTGAACAGTAAACATAGAACAGGTCAGCAAAGGAAAACGACAGCAGTTTATGACAGAAATATTGTAAGAGCTGTGTGAAAACCCCCCGAAACAACAGTCAGCAACATCACAAACAACCTCCACAGGGAAGGGGTGAATGTTTTACAATGCACCGTTCGAGGAAATCTTCGAGAGCAGAAATATAAAGGCTATGCCATAAGTTGCAAACCACACATCAGCAGTAAGAATCTGATGGTCAGATTCGAATTTGCAAGGAAGTACAGAGATGAGCGACATAAATTTTGGAAGAATGTTTTATGGACTGATGAGACAAAGATTAATCGCTATCAAACTTATGGAAAGGATCAAGTGTGGAGAAAACACAAAAGCTCATCCCTAAAGCATGGTGGAAGCAGTGTCTTGACTTCGTCTTGCATGGCTGCTTCTGGAGTAGGCTCGTTCATATTTATTGATGATGTAACTCATGACAGCAGCAGAATATATTCAGAAGTTTACAGAAACATTTGTCTGCCAGTTTACAGAGAAATTCATCCACCCTAATCGGGTGGAAATTTATCATGCAGTTTGAGATTGATCCAAATCATATTGTCGTCAAAATAAAAGACTTCATCAGGTGAAAAAAAGTGGACAATTTTAGTCTCGCCAAGTTAGTCAACGGACCTTAACCCAATAAAGCATGCATTTCATCTCCTGAAAAGGAGTCTGAAGGAAGTAACCGTCGAAAACGAATTCGAACTGAAAGAGGCTGCTTTAATAGTCTGGAAAAGCATAAAAAATGAAGAATGCAACATTTTGGCGATGTCAATGGGTTGCAGGCTTGATGCATTTATTGTAAGCAAGGGTTATACAACCAAATATTGAATGTTATTTATTTAAGATTATTTGTTCTCTTAATTTCAACAAAAATGTGTTTTTCTGATAAAAAGGGTGCTATCTCCTAAGCTGGGTAATATATCTAAACGTAAATACCATGAATTAAAAGCTGAAATCTCGAGCTCTTGTCTCATGATCATCTTTTTATCTTAAATCGTACAAATCGTATTGTTTTAGTGAAAAGAAACAAAGGAATTGATCTTGCCCTTCCAATAACAGTCTCTCTTCGAATGTTGTGGATGTCTCCCTCTCTATCTGTCTGTATGTATGTATGTCTCTCTCTCTCTCTCTTTATATATATATATATATATATATATATATATATATATATATATATATATATATATATCGTTGAATGTGACAGAAAACAAAAATATAATTTATTAGACGTCTCACATATCACTTATAAGGTGAACCATAAAAAAATTATCTAATCACCCACGATTTACAAGATCCCTTACAGAAAATTCTGTTCGGAAACACAAATATTCTATATAAAGCAAATTACCGGAGACCTTTCGCTGTGAGAGAATGGGGTGTTGGAAGTGTTTAAAAACAATAGGAAAACGCTTACTAGAATTCCAGCCTGCGAAGCTCGGAATAAAGTATTGAGTTGGTGCATAATTATCAGGCGTTATTTAAATAATATGTATTATGAAAAAAAAAGAAACATAACAATTCAATACTAACATTTTTAAATGATTATTCTGGAGTTTATGATTATCGACTAATTTTTACAACCTGAAAATAAAATAATATTTTTATTAAAAATGTAAACAAAACAACAATTTCTATTAATAAAAAACTCATCTACGAAAACGCCTGATAATTATGCATTCAAAATACACAAAATACATATTATACAATCAAACATGAAGAAAAATCAACTGCCAAAAATATCCCCCAGAAAGCGCTTGGGAGAATAGAAAATACGGACAGTTTTTGCAGTCCATTACTCCCAAGAAACGGAAAAATGTAATAATACCTTAAAAACTAAATAAAAATTAATCATTTTTTTCTTCTCAGTCATATTTAACAAAACATGTTTAAAAGAAATGTTGCTGACCAAATGACAAGATGTAAATAGTATATAGGTAATTTTTGCCATCCGTGCTTAACGATTGTCACGAGCATGAAACTAGAACCTACGAAATGGTGATGAACAAAATGTATATTTAGTATTAATGTAAATTTTAGGTCTGTTATTTGATACCGAGTACTGTTTAATTACCACTATCTATCACTATGCTCTGTTTTATATAATATCTATGTATATAAGTGACTACCTACGAGTGTAGGATATTAATATTAGCATATTAAGAAGATATTTTAGACTTGCCAACCAATTTGTCTAGCTTGGCTCACAGATTTACAAAAGTTCCCGTTTGCTAATACTTTTCTCTCAGAAACAAAAGTTAAAAAAAGAAAAAAAACATACATGTCCCTAACTTTGTGTTTCACACATTTCTTCCACGCGCTCATCTCCGTCGCCAACTGATTTGTAGAGTCCTTGGCAAGTTAGAAAATTCAATACAATATTTAAGTGGGATTTAACGACGGTGTCTGCGTCCCGAAGACATAGATGATTCATGCGTAAACCTAAGAACATACACACATAAAACGTACACACACACACACAGACGTATATATATATATGACAACACTAAAATTTTGACCGTCTTAAACAGTTTCAAATGAAAGGAATTTTTACTCGTAAAACCACAAGAAAAATATTCAAATTTGTAAAATGTTTTGCTAGTTCTGAATATAAAGTTTGGAGTAACCACACTGAATACCGACGCACAGCTCACGAAGGTGTGGCGCTTGAAAAGAAGGCTTACGGTAAAATTGCTGTGATGCGTTAAACATGTATGCTTTTAGTATACTTGAAGTAACTTAAATTTCATTGAACATATGTACCACATGAAATGGGTGGAAATGTTATTAACTCCGATCTATTGGAAAATTCATCAAAGTACTTTTAAAAATGGCAATGAAAGTTTGTCAAAAAATTATTAGTAACAATTTCCACTTTTTCCTTAAAGTAATCATGCTTCAAGCAAGTGTAAATAATGTAAGTAGTTCCCAAACTGTCTGATATAAACGCATTATATGCAAGAGATAAAAGTATTTTTAAACGCAGATACTTGAATTATGGATGGTTAATATAATGAGGCAAAACGTGGTACATAGAAACTTGGGATACGTGATCAGAAGTTTAGTTTTCGATGTCTGCAAAGCGTGTCGGGTGTTAAGATGATAATTCAATACAGGATATATTTTGCGTTAAAATGGCACCCAAGAGATATTTAGCCATGCGCAGCTTCCTTTGTTGTGTTACTCCAAGATAACCTAGTCAATTCTTGCTGCACCCATAACTTTTATTCTATTTATTTACTGAAATTATTTGCTGTGAGACCAAAGGAAAAAAGATTCAATGTTATAAAAATCTTTCTTACAAATATATCGCTTAAAGTTCTGCAGAGTTATGTTAACAAAAACATTATATAAACATACCCACACACACATTTAAATACGCATGTAAGTGTGCTGAAAAGTTCTCGTGACTGAAAAAAAGAGTAATGTTTGGTCATATGGTTTGATTCTGCGAAACAGCTCAGAGAATATATATATATATATATATATATATATATATATATATATATATATATATATATATATATATATATATATATATATATTAAGAAATGGACAAAGTCCGACAATTTATTTATTAAAGACATTTTTTATAGATACAAGTATTTAAGTAAATGCTCTGTTTATAATAAACAGTATTAAATAACATTTACTGGCCTGAATGTCCGAGAAATTTTCATAGAAAATATTCGTCCTTTGACAGGGTTCGAACCTGCATCCTATACGGAACCGCCATTTAAACAGAGCATTTACTTAAATCCTTGTATCAATAAAAAGAACGTTAAACATAAAAAAATGTCTTTAATAAATAAATTGTCGGACTTTGTCCATTTCTTAATGTATGACGTCATTTGTTTGCATTTGATACGCCATGAGCAGTTATGAATGTACGAGATTCATAGAAGATTGAAGTTTATAAGCAGTAAATTCGACCATGCCAACCGAACGATCCTTTGTGGCCGAATCGGTTAGGCACGCCCGGATAAATGGCGGTTGTGTCGGCAGAAAACCGTTAATTCTTGCCTGTTGTTTAATAGGTTTTTATTGTTTAGAAGCTTAATAATGTGTAGTTTCTCATGGAGGCACAAAGGGCATGGGTCATCCCAAGTTTTGCAAGTTCTAGTCCTGTTAATGATTTTCCATTTTACTTTAGGTGTCCTATTTAGTAAAATGGAAAATCATTAACAGGACTAGAACTTGCAAAACTTGGGATTTCGCTTGAAGATGGAACAGAGCCTACTTTAACTCAAGTTACTTCAAATATTATTTTGAAGTTTTCGGCTCTTGCTTTGAAACATGAGACCTCTTATGTAGCGAGTCGGAATCATATTTTTAAATAAATAATTATATATATATATATATATATATATAGAGAGAGAGAGAGATAGAGAGAGAGAGAGAGCGCACGCGCCCGCGCATTTTCATTGAAACAGGATTAATTGAATAATATAAACGTATGTCTATTCTTATAATGATCCTTTCCAATTCTCTAATCAGTCTCATGATGTTAAGATGAAATTCACCAAGGAATTTAAAAATTAAATTTTAAAATAATTATAAAAGAGCGCATTTAGGTGTTTTTTTTAAAAAAATAACTGTTATATACCGTAAGTATGAACACTGCTGGGTATGTCCCAATCCTCACAAATACGTTGGACTAGAGTAAATGGGTGTAATATGCTGTCTATATAGTCCACTTCTAGCAGTGGTTTACCTCCTTCACACCGCTGGCGAGTATTGGATTTTATTGATGTTATAAAAATTACCATTTCATTTCCAACTTCCGTTTTGGTTATTCCACATTTAGTAACCCATTCTAGGTAACAACAATACCTATATCAAGGAAATGCATATTTTACCACAGTTACAATAAGTTTTTCTTTGTAATTTACCACTGAGGATGATCTTCAAGGAGATCGAAAGTACTTGGGTAGAATAAACTAAGGTGCCTTCCTTAGTGAATTTCATGTGGACATTAAGCAACCGTTCTCTAATAAGTGGAAAGGCTCAGTATAAAAATAAATAGACATAATATGTCTATATTATTCAATGAAACACACACGCTGATATAATCATATAGGTACACACACACACGCAATCACAAACACACACATACATACATATATATATATATAATCATCTATGTACACACACATATATGTGTGTATGTATATGTCTATGCGTATGTAGAATTCATATAGGCATATATGCATATACAGAGTGCGTTAGTGTTTAAAGGACATTAGCATGCATATTAAGAGGCACATAGCTCATGAAAGAAAAGTTTTATGGGAAAACATATTGGCACAAATCATCCCGAGAATTCTTTCATCCAACATATTCAATGTATCCATCGTTAGAGATGTTGGCTGCTTCGATACGCCGTCGGAATCGTTAACATATCTTAATCAGATGATCATTATCAATTTGTGCAAGAGTCCTATTTATAGAGGACATGAGAGATTTTATATTGTTATTGGGACATTGAGTACGCCCCATACTTATTTGTCAATTGGATTCAGGTCTGGGGAGAAAGAAAGCCATATGTTTTGAAGAACATGGTCATGAAGATTGTCACGCATCTATGCTTGGATTATCATAGTGTAATGAGACGGAGGCCAAAACACACACATACTCTCTCTCTCTTTCTCTCTCTCTCTCTCTCTCTCTCTATATATATATATATATATATATATATATATATATATATATATATATATATATTAATTTTTCAGCGTCTTAAGACCATATATAAATGCTTACATATTAAGTCTTATCTAAACCTTCAGATTAGGGTAATTTAAAAGAAAGGAAAAGAATTCCCCAAACCGAAAATCGTAGATATCCTTTGATGGCACCTATATATTTATCTGATTTATACATGAAAAATATTTTCAACCAAGAACCAGGCTTATGATCACAATACTCCGGTTTCTGATCAGCTTCTTAACCTGCATTATTATTTTTTTTATATTTTGGCATTGGATTGCCTTTTGTCTTTGATTGTTTTTCTTTTGCGAATTTAATCACGTTTTCTGCCCATAGCAACTTATCATATTTTGAATTTTTCATATTCACTTGTTTTTTCCTCAGGCTGATTTTACTGCAATTCTCAGTACTTTCTTCTCATTCGACAATTCGTTCTTTCTTCCCTCCTTTTAGGAATTTCCTCCAAATGAACCCTTACAATCGTCCATGCTATATTTAATTTTAAACTTTTTAATAGCAGAAATAATTATATTCTTTGATATTTATGAAGTAAATTGTTTTTCGGTTCCTCAACTTGTCTTATTCATTGATAGTTATTTTTACCGTATTTCGCACTGCTTACAAAGCACAGTCACAAAGGTATTTTATCTTCCTCTGTTTGTACTTCTTCAATATCTACCGATATTTTTGATTTCTTCTCTAAACTCTTAGTTTTCTATATTTGTAGAGCATCGAAATTCCTTTTGTCTTTAATCTCCTTCCTCCGCGATTCCTATGTTAATCGTTTTTTTTCTGTACTCATCAAATCTGAGAGGTACTAACATTTATCAGTTTTGATATGTATGAAAGTGACTGTTCGTCCTGCATGAGTACAAGACGAGGGAGAGGGAGGAGGAGTCCTCAAGCAAATAAAGATGGCGATAAGCCATGAAATGTTATAAATAAATCTAATTCGATTTGTAAAAAATAAAATAAAGCAATTATTCTTTTGGCAAATCACTGCCTGTCCAACAGTGCCACTAATCCAATTGCTACTTTTTCTTGTGACTGCATTGTTGATGTTAAAGACAGAAAGAAAAACAGGGGCATCAAATCAAAAAGGACAGACGAAAGGTCAGTATTAGAGATTTGACAAGGGTGTGATATTGTTTTAGAGGCAAAGTTAAATTTGAACACAAATGACTTCTCTATCGATATATATTCGTTTACTATTTTTGCGCGTTGAGCTTTCACACCAGTAGAAACCTGTGGTTTAGAGTTTGACAGCATATCCCCACTCGATTTAGAATTCGTTTCAGTACAACAGCTAATTTTAGTAGTTCTCTTGTTAGGATAGTTTAAATTTTCCCTTAGATTTCTAATTATTTTAACCTCTTCGAAAGATATTTTGGCCCGTCCTCAAACATTTTGAAAAAATGATGAGCAGATCTATCACATTAATACTGAATACTTTCCATTCTATTGTCAGGTTTATATGTGTTTCGGACATTTAATTTTCTTGATTTTGGGTCCTGCTCAATAGCCACTTCTATCTGACAAATTAAGATAAGGAGATCTGCCCTGGATTTTATCCTAATTCTGAATTTAAAATTCTTAGAGTTTATATACTTCTCCTAGACTGGTTGATAACAAAGGCTAGAAAACCTACGAGAATCGATAAATTCTTAGCAATGTTACATGTGCGAAAATGAATACAATGGGCTGAATTTTAATTCAGCATGCTGAGTTCACTTTCTGCCCCGACATCCGCTATTCCAAATCACCTGAGCGTGGGGGCAAGCAAATCCACCCTATAAGAAACGACTTGATCCAGAAACTACAACAGAAACACCTATCGCAGTGAGTCTATGGCCGTGTGCGCGTCAATGGAATCTAATAGTAATAAGAAGTGAAGGGTAGAGTTCTTTTTATTGAATTTTTATGGCTTATCAACCCTTTGTAAAATATATAAAACTGAAATGTATTTTGCTTTTGGTTTGGTTTGTTTTATGGCATATCAACCTCAAAGATGCCAATAAGATTTATTTTTTTAATATATATATATATATATATATATATATATATATATATATATATATATATATATAAGAAAGCATTCTTTTTAACAAAAGCATTTTCTAAAACAAATTTCATGAACGCTTTTGCAAATAGGGCTTCCGTTTTCATTGCTGGTATTATTCTTTCCTTCAATAAAGAATTGATGGCAATATTTATTCTCTACATATCCGGTTTTCTAGTTTTCTTTCAGCAAGTAGGATTTTTTTTATCCAGAGTCTGGCTTCGTAAATATTTCTTAATTTTTTTTTATTACAAAAACTTTGTTTTATCGTTATTCTCTCCTGCTTTATGTTTTTTTAGAGGCCAACCACTTTTAGAAATGATAGTATATCATCCATATTTACATTCACCAATAGCTCAAACAGATTTGAGAAATGATATATTGGTTTGGTTTGGTTTGTTTTACGGCATATCAACCACAATCGGTTATTTAATGCCGACAAAAGTTTTATTGCTGGTAATATTTTTTTACTTAAAAAATGTATAGCTGGTAATATCTCTCTTTACAAAAATGTATTACTCGTAAAAAAAATTATTACAAAGTATTTCTGGCATTAAAACCTATTTTTACACCTACACCCCAGCACGGAGGCTAACTATTTGCCCATAGTTAGGACCCTAACAGGTGCTACCATCCTGGATCAGGGTGGACCTGGTAAAACGAGCAATTAAGAGTTGGTTCCATGCTCCTCAGAACCTCCTGATCAGAGGCCTTGCTGTTGGAAGTAGTTTATCGTCTTACCCAGTACGCGGATGTAGCTTATCGTTATACCCAGTACAGCATATTTTGGATTATAAGAATTCTTTTTTTTTGCCAATAAATATTGCATTCAATTTTTTCTGATTGATTTAAAACCAATTATTCAAAAAAAAAAAGCCTTACTACTTAACCCACAGCTGGGTTAAATATTAATACTATTCCCAGGGATGTTTACGCGTAAGTGAATGTAACGAACCCGACTAGAATTCGAACTCTGCTCTCTAATTTCTCATTTGGAGCAGCTATCAATTACACTATCCGAAAAAAAAAAGCGGACGAAGAGAGAGCAGTTTATCGTTTTTATTCTCTTGGTTTTCTTCGCGTACGTATCATTGGTTTGCATGTTTCCTGTGGATCACGTTTCCGACCCACTCACGTATACGTATTTGTGTAACTTTAAGCCAACTTGCTACATTTCTTGATGCATTTGCATTTTCTCTGTAGACCTACATAGTCTGCATTTAATAATTTAATGGATTCTATTTTAAGTTTAATATAATTGCTTTTAGAGACTTTATCTGATGCGCGCTGTATAAAGATTACTTTTCCCTATTCAAATGACCCCTTCGCAAGCATGCTCATATTTCACCAGCAAATCTTTGTATTTGTTTGATGAAGTGATATGCTGAAAACTATCGAGTAACACAACTCTAGACACGCTCTTATTATACTATAAACATATTCCTTGCCTACGGAAGCAGGAAGGATTTAGAAAATAAATCATTTATATTGATCTCGGAACTTAACCATAATAAGCAAAGCTTTTGTTGTTATTATCGTTATTGTTCCTTTTTATTACTCTCTGCTGTTATTGTTGCCGTTACCTCTTTTCTATGAATTTATATTAAATTTATTACTTCTTTTATAAATTCCATTTCCTACGGACATTTTCTTAGTCTTCCAGTAAGCTTAACAAGTAGATGATAATGTTTGTTTTTCTTGACTAAATTAGAGACATTACGATACTAATATGATAATCAGATATGAGAATATATATATATATATATATATCTATATCTATATATATATATATCTATATATCTATATATATATATGTATATATATATATATATATATATATATATATATATATATATATATATATATATATATATCTGTGTGTGTATGTGTGTGTGTGTGTGTATTAAAGCAAAAACACATTTGATATATAAGAATGTGTGACTGCCCGTGCAATATTCTGTGTTCGGAAATTAATGATCCAAAATATTCAACTCTTTCTTGGTCTACACACCTGATGAATCTTCAATTCATACCAAAAACTCTGACCCTGACACACTAAAAATCTCTGAGAGGAAATGACTTTAAATGAAGCTTGTGTGTAAGTGTTTACTTATAGTCTTTAATCCGCTTTTACTTCCCGACTAATTACCCACTGTTAATCGGATAAATGCCCACACATATGTATCACTTCTAATCTCACAAATGAGAGAAAGTATATGTAGAGTTGTCTATAGTCGTGATGTCTATACACAGAAAAATGTAGCCGACTATCCCAAGGCCTTCCTTGTAGTCCTTAGGTAGATTCCGATATGAAACTTTCACTGTAGGATGGTATTAATGACCAGACCAATATTTAATTAAGTACTTTGACAAAGAAGAAAACTATTGTGGTACAGATATATTTTCATCATTGTACTATGGACTTAAAGATGTATGTATGTGTTTGTATATATATATATATATATATATATATATATATATATATATATATATATATATATATATATATATATATGCATATGTATATATAGGTGTGTATATATATATATATATATATATATATATATATATATATGCATATTTACATATATATCGATATGTATGTGTGTATCTATATGCATATGTGTATATAGATATGTATGTGTATATATATACATATATATGTGAATATGAATATATAGATATGTATATATATATGCATATATATATATATAATATATATATATATATGTGTGTGTGTGTGTTTGTGTGTTTGTGTGTGTATACATATATATTTCATCCCCTGCTTATTTTCTGAGTTTGTCACCTCACAAAAATGGGAAAAATCTATAATTTTCAGTGTAGGTCCGTATA
>OZ010584.1:50163880-50243880 GCA_963932145.1 Acanthosepion lycidas
CCATACAAATATACACACTTACACACATGATACTCATCCAATCCCTAAGAATCAAATTACACAGACACTTAAAAAAGATACATCCCCTTTCCAGTAACCAATAAAACTGTCAAAAGGACCAAGGGAATTCAAAACAGAAGGAATCCATCTAGCTCTTTTCTTAAATAACAACTTAAAAGAGCGTGTTTGACCAACACAAAAACCGGACCAAAATTCATGTTAAAAAAATAGAAAAATTGAATGAACAAATGAAAACGACAGACAAAAATTCATTTTCTCCATCAAGTCATTCATTTGTATGGTTTACTGCTACTAACAAGCAGAATTTTCTTTTCTTCTTATGATGGACATGTTGGGCGAAAGAAGTCTAAGAATCTAACTGAAATAATAAAAACGAAAGAATATTAATACACAACCTAATGTGTCTGGAGATTTTAATTTTTTAATGTTTTTTATTATTAAACACACACATACGCGCGCGCGCACACACACATACACACACACACACACACACACACACACACATATATATATATATATATATATATATATATATATATATATATATATATATATATATATATATAACTTAAACGTTATTATAGTTGGTAATAGCAATTTAAATAGATGTCCGATTTTGATTTTTCACTTTAAATGCTAGCCTCCACTTAACAAAAGGTCGATTTTAATATTTCTTTGTAAATGATATATCTCATTTATTGCAGTCATCAAGTAATATATACCTACAAATTATATTGTTCAAGGCTTTCTCCTTTTGTTTATAGTTGGAGTGAATAAATTATGGTAAAATAATTTAATGGTGTTTTTACATTTGTTTAGATTCGGGGAGAGCGTTATGTCATAATGTTCCGACTATGGCACTAGGGATCGAATCTCACATTGCCGATCTGTAAAGGGTAAATATCAGCTTCTAGAATAAATTCAAAAATTATATATATATATATATATATATATATATATATATATATATATATATATATATATATATATATATATATATTACGTATATTTTGGCACATTATGTAATTTTTTTTAGTTTTGCCTACTTATTTTAAATATAATCCTCTCATCCTCTCATTCTCATGGACAAACTTCTTAGTATCCTTATTAAAGGAAGAAAGAAAGTTACTATATATTCTTTTGTTCCGAGTACTTTAGACATTAGCAAAATATCATCTTCAGGTTCTCGTTTTATCAGGTTCTTTTTTTTATCTAAGGCACATTTATTGTGTTTATCTAAAAATTAAAGAAAAAGTGAAAAACGCTAAACTTATGTATTTTACGAGTTTTTAAATTTATGATTTAAACACACTCGTCTGGTAACGTCAGGGGAGGTAACTAAGTTATTAAGATGTCTATTTTTCAATATATATATATATATATATATATATATATATATATATATATATATATATACAGCTTTTTTAATAAATAAGCATCTTAATAATTTAATGCAAATGACAATGCGTATTTGTGTATTAGTACACGAATGCATTTATTTTGGTACATAGTCAAACTCAAAATTACTGTTGAAATGTTCTCAGTCCGAACTTTGACCAACAATTAGAACTTTGCGCTCCTAGGCCACTTCATGAGCTTTTCAGCACTTTCTACTATGTAGTCTTTCGATAGTTTCTGAGAATTTTAATTTTGTTCCTAGAATACTTATACTACCATGTAATATCCCTTCACAAGATTTATTCTTCGGCTCTGTTTAAAATTTGTACATTGTTAAATAGTTCAAGGATCGAGACAAGAGAGAAAATATCCCATCATTTTCGATGGTTCATAACAACTGGCATCAGTGTGTTAGAGTGAATTAGAGACAAGTCATTAGTTATTTTATTTCTGTCTCCTCTGTTCAGACACTATTTTTTACTGTTGATGCTAGTTCGATTCGAAAATAATAGGGAAGAACTGAGCCTCGAACTAAGTGTCTACTCATTTTTTTCCGCAATTCTAATGCGTTTGAAAGCTGGCAATAAGTCAGATGTTTTAAGATGGTTTAAAGTGAAAAGAAACTCGTATTCTGCATCGAGTTTTGATATATCAAGGAACAATCTAGAATGGCGCACTGTCTATGAACAAGTGCAATAATATTTATTTATTGCAAAAAACATTGATTATATATATATATGAATATATATATAACTTAAATCACGTAAAATTTTAAGTGGGTAAAAAGAAAGTTATCTAAAGATATAAAATGGGAAAATATTCATGCAATATTTTACCTGAAGTGCTGAATAATTAGAGACACTACTTCACCGAATAAATTCGTCCTTCCCTTCTACATGATGCTGAATAGGATATTTGTGATGTAATAGGTGAAGAAGTACAGTAGCTGTGTTAGTGCAAGATGACAGAATACAGTTGATTCGAAAATATTTTGAGGGCCGGAAAGATTATCTTTATCTCCAATGGGGTAAATGACCTATGTTTTTATTGGACAACGGTACGTTGCATATGTGAATTGCGGACAAAGATGAGCGGCATATGAAAGATCTCGGTATCCATAATTGATTGCAAAAGTTGATCGCCAATGATTGACAAGGATGATATGAAAGGAAGCCATGCATTAATTCATGTCTTAATTGATTTATATTACTGATATAATGACATCTGTTAGTTCCCTTTATCTGGGATGATAACATTACTGTCGAACTATGGAAGACTAGCGCTGTGTCACCTGGTACCGTGAGTAAGGTTTCCATTTCGACAGTGCACTCGAGAGCACAAAAGTATATATATATATATATATATATATATATATATATATATATATATATCTACAATGCGTGCCAAATTATTATCGAAATAACTTTTTTTCCCAATATTTCAAAAACCGTCCAATCAATTCACACAAAATTTTCACACAATGTTGGCAACACTAATCTGCGTAATCACTGAAACTTACTTACTGATCTGCGCAATGTAAACAAACTGGCACCATATTTGTTATCAGCACGGTGATTTGAGCGTGAAATAACCCTTGACTTGCCTTTATATGCCCTTTTGCGTATTTGTGTAGGGTCGGCGGTGAATTTTTCACTGTTTGATGACACTTCCCTATCATTTAAAAAAATTCTAGTGTAGATTTACCTTTTGAGAGTTCTGAGGTAAAAGTTTTCTTTTCAGCATCACTTAAACTGCTTTTACGGCCAATCTTTTCACTAAATTCTTATACTTTTCTAATAATTTGGTACGCTCAAATCACCGAGCTGATAACTAATATGGGTCCAGTTTGTTTAAATTGCGCAGATCAGTACGAAAATTTCAGTGATTACGCAGATCAGTATTGCCAACATTGTGTGAAATTTTTGTGTGAATTGATTGGACGGTTTTTGAAATATTAAGTTATCTCGATAATAATTTGGCACGCAGTGTCTATATATATATATATATATATATATATGTATTTACATATATATATATATAATACAAGTAAATGCTTTGTCAATTAGGTTATTATTATTACCATCAGCATCCCGACTTCAGAGTTTCTAGCAGGAACCTCCGAGAATCACTCCGCCTACTCGTCAAGAGATATCAGAAATGGACTGCTTATATTTGTCGATTTTTCTTTTTAATGTACACTTTTCATTGGTGCAAGTTTTCTTCATTTATTTTTTCATAGTGTGAGCATTCGCAAGCGTGCACCCGTAAACGCGCATGTAGTATATCGTGGTTATTTGTCTTCTGCGTCGTTCTTTTCACTTTACACTCACTCCTTGAACTTTTCTCTCTTTTTCTCTCTTTTCTTTCAATTGTAGCCATTTTGACTTCGTGTTCTCTAAACTTACACTTTTTGTTATATATATATATATATATATATATATATATATATATATATATATATATATATATGTATATATATATATATAACGACAGTATATTTCGTTATATGTAGATATTATAAAATGGGTCAATATTCGTTATATACCGTTATATATATATATATATATATATATATATATATATATATATATATATGTATATATATTTAATACTGTTTATTATAAACAGAGCATTTACTTAAATACTTGTATCTATAAAAAGAACGTTAAACATAAAAATGTCTTTAATAAATAAATTGTCGGACTTTGTCCATTTCTTAATGTATGACGTCATTTGTTCACATTTGATACGCCATGAGCAGTTATGAATGTACGAGATTCATGGAAGATTGAAGTTTATAAGCAGTAAATTCGACCTTGCCTACCGAACGCTCCTTTGTGGCCGAGTCGGTTAAGGCACGTCAGCGTAAATGACGGTTCCGTATAGGATGCAGGTTCGAATATTTTCTATGAAAATTTCTATGAAAATTTCTCGGACATTCAGGCCGGTAAATGTTATTTAATGCTGTTTATTTTAAACAGAGCATTTACTTAAATACTTGTATCTATAAAAAGAACGTTAAACATAAAAATGTCTTTAATAAATAAATTGTCGGACTTTGTCCATTTCTTAATGTATGACGTCATTTGTTTACATTTGATACGCCATGAGCAGTTATGAATGTACGAGATTCATGGAAGATTGAAGTTTATAAGCAGTAAATTCGACCTTGCCTACCGAACGCTCCTTTGTGGCCGAGTCGGTTAAGGCACGTCAGCGTAAATGACGGTTCCGTATAGGATGCAGGTTCGAATATTTTCTATGAAAATTTCTATGAAAATTTCTCGGACATTCAGGCCGGTAAATGTTATTTAATACTGTTTATTATAAACAGGGCATTTACGTAAATACTTGTATCTATAAAAAGAACGTTAAACATAAAAATGTCTTTAATAAATAAATTGTCGGACTTTCTCCATTTCTTTATATATATATATATATATATATATATATATATATATATATATATATATGCGTGTGTGTGTGAGTTGTACTTCTGCTGGGAAACTCTCTAATGTATGGCGCCTATATACTTGGGGGAAAGGTCGCAAGAAACGATTAGCCGAAATAGAGCCCAGTATGGGTATATATGAACTTCCTATCCGCGTAATCAATCCAGCACTTTGTAGTTTTCCCTCTACGTTGCATACCTTACGTCATTTTGACGAAACTTTGTATTTAAATCATTGACATTTCAGTTTAAAAGCAAATGAGGTACAACTCTCAAATAAAATGAATGTGATTATGTATTCTATAAAAAAAATATGGTTGTAGGTATAGTAATTCATTTCTAAATAGAAGATATGTGCAATCAGTTATTAATGTTTTTGCGTTGATTTGGACTTGAATAAAATGCATAAAAATCAGACGTCGTTTCGGATAGATCATAATTTAATCATAGATAATAATAATAATAATAATAATAATAATAATAATAATAATAATAATAGATCATAATTTAACAGTTATTCTAAACGCATCTCTTTCATATTTTAGCGCCGATTAATTCATTGTGTCTAAACTGAAGTTTTGAAAGGAAGGATAGGAATGCGAATGAAATCAATTTAAATGTAACGTTAATCTAGAAGCAGATTGAAAAGAGAAGAATTTAAAACGAGACTCATGATTAGAAGGTGAAAGAACAGTGAAGATGACCTCTGAACTTTGACAGTGCGTAGATACGAAGAAAGGCCGGAGAAAAAAAATAAACTAGAAAATGGGAAAAAAAAAATGAAAATGCGGATGGAGAGAATGAATTAGAAAGAATAAAAATAGAAAAGATGAAAAAAGAAAAGAAAGAAGGAATAAAATCTGAAGCTAAATATAAAATTAAAAAAAAAATCTAGAGATCAAGAAGCAAATGCCAAACGAGTATTTGATCTTATTTGAGAGAATATTTTTCAGGACTACCACACCGGTTCTGGATGGTAAGTAGGACGGGCTTCATATATATATATATATATATATATATATATATATATATATATATATATATATATATATATATATATATATATATATATATATATATATATAACGAATGCTACCTCCGAGAAATTAGTTCCTATGAGATATATTGGGATTATGGACTGCTTATATTTGTCGATATTTCGATTGTACTTAAAATGATTTTCCTTAGATTTTATATATATTCTTTTGTTGCAAGTATTGATTGGGGAAATTTCAAAATTGCACATGCTAAAAGTTCGATATTATGGTGTCGGAAGTATGAATCAGATGTGTGAATGTCAACCTTTGCTGATAGGCAGAATACTCATGCGAATCGGTCAAGCTAAGTTAAATGATACGACATTGAAGACCAGTTTTGCAAACCCCATTCTGCCATATTCTTGTATTATTTACGAAATATATATATATATATATATATATATATATATATATATATATATATATATATATATATATATATATATATTAACTCCACTGGCGTGTTTTCTCAGGCTTTTGTCATAATTGCCTCATATTTTCACCACTTAACCCCTAAGTTCCTAGACACCCAGCCAGTACCTACACCGTTCACTCAGGATTGCATCGGGGTTAATCCTAGAAAACAGATGGGTCACAAAGTGTTGAACCATATCCTACACACGTGGGGACGTTTATAAATATAATTAGGTATTTTTTTCACGTCTTGATCATCCATGGCTAAGAGGTTATTTTAATGAGAAGCTGCAAGTTACGGGGTCCCACAGATAGCAGCTGACCACTAAAGTTAAACACAAGGAAGTGACAATCAGGAAGAGGAAATTTGAAAAGAAGAAAGAGGATGAGAAAAAATATTTTCAGCAAAACTGTGAACAATTTGAAGAATATTCCAGGGTATGACGATAAACTAAACCCGGCAACATCCGGGAAATTGGCGGTTTTAAGGATCGTGAAACTACCAGTTAATTGCTTATGTTCCTAGGTCAAATGTGACCCGAGGTAGGTAGCAATTGTTAGAGTGCTAGATACGGGAAAATAGTGAAAACAATCAAAAACAAAACAATATGAAAATATAAAATACATTTTATAGTAAAATGACCAACAATGCATTTTAAAGCAAAACGAACAACAATACTGCAGTCGAAGGGATAAAACTGAATCCAAAATATATTAGGTTGGTGCAAAAATAATGACGGAATAATGTCGTTTTTTGACGTTAAAAATACGTCAAAAAACGACATTATTACGTCATTATTTTGCACCATTAAGTTGAAACCATAAAATTGTTCAAAATATTTAGATTACGGCATTAAATAATCCATAGTGCTTGATATACTGCGAAATGAAATCAAACAAAAACATGAAAGAACTTTTATGTCATTAATCCATATAATATCACACAATTTCTTAAAGAAATCAAACTGTATTAAAAAATATAACTGCAACAAAACGACAACATAAAACGCACAAGTCACCGCCTGTCGGAATTATGTTCACACAAGCGTTGTATATGCACAAAAGATGAGTATCAGTTATCCTATATTGAATTGTGAAAGAAGAATATCATGTATCATATTTTTATTACATCAAAGCTTCCAAGAAAATTAAATTTAGGCTTTAAATGACCCACAAGGTATTCATATTCCCGTTAAGAAAATCAATCAATCGTAAATCAATTTTTGTCTTTTAATAATGTCACTCCAACGAAGGTGGAAATGCCAAGAGTACGCAGGGGGTTAAAACAGGGAGTGTAAGTGAGAGAAAAAGGAAGGATTATGGAAAGAACAAAAGACGAAGGGGATTTAAGAAGATAGAAGGTGGCAGTTGACCTTGCATTTAAGTTTTTGAAAATTGTATTAGTCAGAGAAACAACGGTCGGAAAGTGAGAGAAAAGAAACTGTTTGAGTAGAAGTGGCAGTTGCATTTAGTATTTCAAGAATAAATGTGTAGGTCTAGATAACCAAATCTAGTAGCACATTTAAATTAATTAAGAAGTATAAGAATGAGTATGTGGGGGGCATCTTAAGAAAAACAAAAAAAAATCATCTCGAAGACAATTTAAAGATTACCTTAATAAGATTAGACAGAAATTAAAGCAAAAATAAGAAAATATTTATAGTAAAAATGGGTTAATATAACAGGAAAACATTTTTAATGTGAAAAATGCAGGTAAAAAGACTGAAAGACTAAAGGTAAAACAGTGGAAACAAGTTTTTTGTTAATGAAAGAAAATGAAAATTAGAAAATAAAATATTGAAAAGGAAGAGAAAAATAATATAAACAGTTTATTTTGAACAAAAGAATCTAAGAGTGAAAATAATCAAGTAAGAATGAAAGCAAAGGAGAAATCAGAAAAATGAAGAAAAACAGTTGCTTGAAAAAAATGATGTAAAATGCAATGTAAGCTGCTGCGTAAAAAATTATTATGAGTATCTGCATGGAATTTAGTGTAAAAATGCAATAAAATAAAGTAAAGACAGGTGCTGTGTTTGGGGAGTTGGATAAATGCAACTCTTATAATTGTTGTTATATTACCACCTGCAACATTTGTTTGGTTTAACGGTTTGATGTATAAACGATTGGCAATTAAGTGTGGTCATTATTGATCTAGTTGGTGACCCAAGTTGAAGTCACTGTGAATGAAACATATTGGCTCAAGTAATGCAGTATAATTCTCGTCTTAACAGTTAGACAAAAACGTTAGTAGAAAATAAGTTGTGTCCAGTCCACACTGAGGACAGTTCATTACAACCCGTCTCGCTGTTGTAACTTCAGTGAGTAAAGAACGAAAGACCTGATATATAAAATGATGTTCGTGAGAAGGAAATAAATATTATAAAACACGGAAAGTAAAATCAAAGAAAAGAAATCTTTGAAGAATGTAAAAATGAAAACAATGTCAGAAAAAGAACAAAAATGAATAACGAGAAAAATAAGTGAGGAGAAATGACTGGGAAGGGAAGGCCAAAAAATAATGAAGGAAAAAGAATTATGACAAAGAAAGAGAGAGAGAGAAAGAGAGAGAGAGAAAGAAAGAGAAAGAGAGGGAAAGAAAGGAAAGGAAATAGAGAAAAAGACAGCGAGAGCATGAGAGAGAGAGAGTAAAAGAAAGAAAGAAAGAAAGAAAGAAAGAAAGAAAGAAAGAAAGACTGATAGAAACTTGAGTAATATTAATTAGAATTTGTACAGACTCCTTTGGGAAAACTGACAGTGAAAATACTGCGGAAGCAATACATTTCTTGCTATCCAAGTGAATTGGCCCAGAGAGAGAGAGAGAGAGAGAGAGAGAGAGAGAGAGAGAGAGAGAGAGAGAGAAAGAGAAAGAAAAAGAAAAAGGTAAGCCTCTTGGATAACTTAACTAGTAGCTTGAATCACGCCCGACTGACCAGGTCAAAGTTCATTGTGTACGCGGTTCATGAATAAACCTTTCTGATTTTCTTTCATTCTTGTCTTTTCGCAGGCGTAGGCCGTTTGATACGTGCCGAGGGAGATCGGTAGGCCAAAAATCACAAACATGTTCCATTCAGTGAAGAGCATTCTGTATTCGTATCTTTCCGCTTGACTTGCCCGCATTTGTGGTGTAAAGAAGACGGCGACAACGCACTGTGGTCACTCGTCTGTAACATTCGGGCTGGCGCAAAATCTTATCTCATTTTTGGCCTATTGAGAGAGTTTTCATGGTAAAAACTGCGTGAGCAACAAGTAAAGGATGATGATATTGGAATCGGAAATTATAAAAGAAAAAGAAAAAGGGCAAATTCTCTTGTCGCAGTTGGTGGCAGATATACATATTTTCATACATATCTTTCATGAATATATACCGACAGAACTTCATATGGCTACATATCTGACACAAGAGTTCACATTGACTATATTTTCATAAACGTATTCTTTCAAATTTACATAAGTGTTCTTACTTTAAGTATACGCTTTATGTCAGTATTTTAACTCCATTCTCAGTTGATACTTCATTAACGAAGTATCAACTGAGCATTGAGTTAAAAAAGATATGTATGTAACAATAATGTCTATGTCCCAATCCTCATAAATACGCTGGACTCTATTGTAAGTGTCTAAGTAATCCACCACTAGCAGTGGTTTACCTACTTCACGCCGCTAGCGAGTATTTTATTTTGTTGATGTTATAAAGATTACCATTTCATTTAAAACTCAGTTTTGGCTACTCCTCATTCAGTAAACTTTTTTATGTTACAAAAACCTGATTCTTTCTTTCCCTTCATTTCTCAGCTAGAACTCAAATAGGAATTAACGAAGATCTATTAATTACATACTAAAAACACATACACACGTCTGTCTGTCTCTCTTTATCTGCTTGTGCCCTCTCTCTGCGATCTGTCTGTCTGGATGATCTATCTATCTATGCATGTTAACCTCGAGTTCGACAAATCTTCTTAGAAAATACGTGTCTTCTATTTCCACACTATTTCACAAGGTTTGTCATTTACAAATGGTAAATTCTTTGTACACATTAAATTTGAGCTTTTCTTTTTAGTTCTCAATAACAGTACGTCTATGTGTGTTTCCACATACATTTTTGTGATTGTGTTTGTTTTTTGCATGTGTATCAGGGAAATAAACACGCTTAAATCTGATCTTTCCTTTCAGGACAAAATATTCATTAAAATTGCAATTTTCCAAATAATTACGGTAATTTGTTTCGGTTCGTCGATTTGAAGAAGAAATAAGCTATAATAATGAAAACAACAACAATAACAAAAAAATCGAACAAAAAACAATCGAATACTGCTGCGGTGAATAAGCAGAATTAATTAAACAAGACAAGTTGAAACTATCGTTTGTTTTTCATCTTGATCGTCTAAGCTTATCGTCACAGGAAAACAAGTATGATGTGATTTTTAATTACAAGCAAATATCCTCAGTGACTATTGCAACAGATTAATAATCAGCTGGACGTGAATGAAAATTGTATTTGTGGGTAAAAACGTAAAGTAATCAGATGCGTAGAAGTAAGAATACAACGTAGATAAAAGAAAGCAGGCTTTTAGTTGTTTTCATATATCAGCAAGTTGGTCCTTACCAACAAGATTATTTTGTTTACTGTGACCTTTTGCAAAAACTAAGCTAAGCTTTGTAATGCCATCATTATTTTATAGCTGGAAAACAAAAGCTGAAAGGTGCAACAATTTAGAAGAATCATATTGAAAATTTAATATTATGAATAACCCAGATTCACTGACTGTAAACCTTAGAAAAAGTTTTATGACATACACGCATACACATATACATTTACTTTTATTGCTATATCTAACTGAATATATATATATATATATATATATATATATATATATATATATATATATATATAATTTTATTCCTACAGGATTCTTTAAAAGCCAATAAAAGAAAGGTATTTTTTTTCGATGAAAGTTTAAATATAAAATGTCTACTTCGGCATTCATAAGCAATTTTCAAAGAATTTCTTGTGCCATCGTTTTCAAAATATTGCGTCTTCACGTCTCATGTCATTGTTTTTATAACTGCCACATCCTAAGCCATTAGTTCGGGTTCTCATATAATTCATATGTTTGTTTCTAAATTGGTTAACGCTTTTTTGTCAGTTTCTTTGATTTTTATACCTCTTGTATTTGAGGTCTCTTAATTAATTATTTTTTTACAGCTTATGTGGTGTAGTATTCTGACTTATTGATAAAGATTTATCAGATTTTTTATGTCTTGTTGGTGGTGTTTGGTGATAAGTGATTGGACTATTTTGAGAGATATATAAATTATTCTAATTAAGCAGCGTTCCTTATTTAAATAGAAGGTGAAAAACACAGAAGATAAGAAATGAAAAAAAGATCAGCACTTAGTCAATTCAAGGATAGTAAATGAAACCTCACATAATTTTTTTCCGATATGCATTTTAACTTCATCAAGAATCAAGGTTTCAACGCCGCGTGATGGAAAACTGTAATTACAGTTGCTTACGGCCATATCGGGTTGAAACACTAATTCCCGTCCGATGACCCTAGTTAAGCAATTTCGAGCCTGGTCACGTTGAAACACTAATTCCCGTCCGATGACCCAAGTTAAGCAATTTCGAGCTTGGTCGGTACAGAGATGAGTGACCGCTTGGTATTACTAGGTACTGTAAGCTTGGATGTACAGTTGTTGCAATGGCTAACGGCTCCAAGTTGAATTCAACGAGTCGAGCGTTGAATTGGATGAGAATTTTACAAAGAAAGAAAGTCAGGACATAAAATTGGTTGAACAAAGAAGGTATTGTAGTTTTTCTGTTTTTTCGGTCGCTCTGGCAGAGACGGCAAAAAATTTGGAAACGAATTTGCGAGATGCAATACGTTGTTTCACCAATTCTAACCTTATCCCCATGCCACACACATTGTAGCTAACTATTTTCATTTCTACTCGAGTAACATTTTTCCACGAAGCACTGCTAAGTGGAATCGACTTCCAAAACGGAGCTTCCCCGATCACCCCAATTTTATCCTGTTCAATTATAGAGACAACATTTATCTTCCCTACATATCCGACTAAAATGCGCTTTTTTTTTCTGTAACGCTCTATCTTGAGTGGTTATTGGCCTTTGTACAGGGTGAAAATCATTAACATATATATATATATATATATATATATAGTTTATAGATGTAGATAAATAAAGACCTGCCAATTCTAAAGTAAATAAAATAGCAACAGTTCTCAAATATATGATATGATATGGCCGACTTTTTGACTAGTGTTCGTTTATTATATTATTTTACTTCCCAAAGTTCAGTTTCTGATCTATTACGCGAGTTAGCGTTTCGGATTTGAAATTTATCGGAAAGTATGCTTTAGCCCACTTGTTTGAAGTTTGCCATTACATGTTTTAATTTGACCCCTTACATCTCACAAAGCAAATACGTATAAATATTTCCCTGTGGTAGTCTACTTTCATCACAAAAAATCAAGAGACTGTTTACATTATGAGTAAATTCATAGATGATTAGAATTTGCATCCCATATTTCCATTCTTTTGCAATGTGTGAATATGTATTCAGAATTCAGATGATCGCAAATTCCTTCGCGCCTCTTTTAATTAATTCTAAAACATATGATGATTTTTAAGCGTAGATTAGATATGGCCAAAGGCCGTAAGTATGGGGTACCCAGTAAGGATCGCGACTCGCTATTTAGTCGTAATTGATCCAGAATGACATGCTTGCTAACGACTACACCACGTCGAAGCGTCCGCAATTCATTGTGAAACATATGTGAAGTTGCATGGACGTCAATGTGGAGTCTTTGTCATTCAAAGTGAATTATTGTTTATATATATATATATATATATATATATATATATATATATATATATATATATATATATATATATATATATGTGTATGTATATATATATATATATATATATATATATATATATTTTAAAGGGAACTATTCTAATATTAACTGTTAGTTTTTATTTTAAATGATTTTTATATTCAATTTAACAAAAACAGAACACACCTTTTTGAGGGATAATCGAAATCTATCTCGTAAATCATCATTTCTTGAATGAGAATACATAAAAACTATAATGTTTTTCTAATGGCACAGTTGGTTCTGATATAATTCTTATCAAACAAGACTAGTGATTTTGAACAGTTTACAATGCAAATACTTAGAAAATCTTTTACATTTTCATATGGAATCATCATTTAAGAAAATAGGATGGAGCTTATATATTCTTACATAAAGTGAGTAAAATGCCACGTATATGCTAATTACACAAATGTTATTTGAAAACCAGTGTTTATTTACTTTTGTCATGTCTTTGTAAATACGTCAGTACAAGATGTTCCTTGTCAATGAAATACAAATGTGAAAGTTCGACATCTTGCTCACAGCAAGGCCAAATTCTTTACAGATTATTACATATGCTTCCGAGATAATCTTTGCCTATTCAAGATGATTCATAAGAAACCCGAATGAACGAAGACAAAAGGAGTACAACTCGGCCTCTGTGGTTAGTTTTTCTTGGCTAAATTAAATTCAATAAGGAAATGAAGTATAAAAAAATGTTAATCATATACAGACAAAAGAACATTCTCGTTGTCTATATCTCCTATTGTTGATTTGGCTAAATTACAAGTTATATTACATTATATAAAGATATCTAGTGTCAAATGTGTAAAATATTTTACAATATTGAAAGAAGCAGAGTAATTCTCGTGCCTATAGACTCAAACACACACATGCATACATTCGCATGGATACACAGATATACGAATTCAGACCAACATTAATTTTTTTTTACAATGATGTACAACGAAAACATTAAAAACGCCTCTAAAAACGCCTCTAAAAACGTCTCTAAAAGATAGCTGATTCACGGCAAATGTTGTGACGTAAGCGAGCCGTGACATGTTTTTATTGTATACATTTGAGGATGCACATCCTGAAATACATATAATAAAAAAATAAATAAAACAATAATAAAGAATACCATTTGCTGCCTAATTACACAGGAGTTACTGCTGCTCAGAAAATGAATGCCAAATGTTTCCTTATAAAGAAAACTTTACTATTGCCACAACCGTAGCGCTCAACTCTATCCATTGAGGATCTTTGAAATATTTCAGCTCATTGTAAAAATAATCATATTACATATATTAAACGGCATTTTTGAAATTGAACGGCCGGTACACTAGCCGCTGTTTGAAAGTTTATATACCTGGACAGCCGTTATAACGACAAAAGTCATGGACTGTAGGAGCCAAAGTTGGGAGATCGTTACTCATCAGAGTGTCATGGTTCAAATCTTTAAAGTTCACTGTGTCCAACATTTGAAATGTGTTTCTTTATTTCGTATTTCAAATCATGTCCTCAATCACAGGGTTTATATCAAGGTTCTTACTTATTGATATTATGAATAGTTTTATATTGCATGAGTCCAAAACTCGAGGTAACCCAATGAGGATTGAACTCGGAACAAGATAAATGGCCCGAAATTAATTTAAATTTATAAGGTGTCTTTAATTTAAATATGACTCTTACCACAGCTTAACATTGAGGTCAGATCATGGGATTAACTTTCTCGTGAAATACTGTAGTAGAGCTGTGAAATCTAAAATGCACGCGTAGGTATAAATTCATTTTAACGGGTAATAATTGTTTTCACAAGTTTCTGACGATATAAGCTAAATATGAAGCGAAGTTTGCATGTTGATTACTTCTATATTAGTAAAACACGTTTCAATAATATTGTGCAATCGTATGGTAAGTTTTTAAACAGCAGTTTTAGTTCGGCTCTTTTTTAACTTTGTATTTTCAATTTTATTTTTAGCTAATCGATAACTATTGATTTCCCCAGAGATAAAACAAGAAATGTGTGACCTAAATAATTCCTTAAAATAAATATGTTTGAAGCCACGAGCCATGTTCCCTGATTAAGTAACAATAGAGAGAGAGAGAGAGAGAGAGAGAGAGAGAGCTTAAGAGAATAATTTGCAAAAAAAGTATTAGGTCGGTGTAGAAATAATGCCGGTTTTTGACGTATTTTTTAATGTCAAAAACCGGCATTATTTTTGCACCAACCTAATAGAAAAGATACAGAGATAAAACTTAGCTATGTTTGATTGTTGAGACTCTAATAAGCGAATTCGTCTTATCCTCCCACACATTTGGCTTTCAATCACACACAGCAAATATCAACTTGTAAACGGAGCGCAAGATTGATTCAGCATTCCTCCAGAAACAAATAGGCGCTTAGTGGGTTCGATCCTAAATTTTCCTCTTTTAGAGAGATTATTTCAGAATTGATGAAGAAAATAGAAAGACGTGCATTTAAGATATGCAGAATACTGAACGGTGTTTCTTTTGCAAATTCCTATCTTCCTACTGTTAGCCTTACAGCTGAAAAAGAGTCTCAAACCGACAGACATTTATTTCAATATACGGATACAGGAAAAGCCATGAAAAAACACGTGATCAATGATGAAGATCTAAAGAAAATAAGAACTAGAAGGACCCTTGTAAATAATTATTAGAAATAGTTTAAATTTCTGGAATGCTTTATGAGGAAAGAAATTTGGAACAACTCAAAACTCTTGATATATTGAAGGAATGAAGTAAAGGAGTAAAAAGTGGGTTTGGTTTGGTTGTTTTGTGTAATAGTAGGTTGGTGCAAAAATAATGTCGTTTTCTCACATATGTTACAATGTGAGAAAACGACATTATTTTTGCATCAACCTAATAGAATATGAACTTCTTATGGGTCAGTTAATGTCAAAATTTTATTTTCTTGTGAGATTTGGTAATTTCTTTTTTGTAAAAATGTATTGCTGGTAATTATTTTTCCATTAATTTATTTTTTACTATGAAAATGTACTGTTGGTAATTTTTTGTATTTTCATATTTTGACCCAATTTATGGTGTTCACGATTTGCCCATAGTTGGAAACCTAACAGGTACTACCACCCTTGGTCAGGGTGGACCTGTGAACAGGAGCAATGAAAAGGTGGTTTTATACTTCTCAAAACCTCCAGATCAGAGGCCATGCTGCCAGATCTAGTTCATTGTCATACCCAGGACGAGAACCTGGATATCGAATGAGTTTGAGTGAATGAATGAAGGAGTGTAGACAAAGATGTATGGTAAAGAGCCACGAGTTGTTGAGAGCCACATGAGACAAAATGTTGCGGAGAGACATGACCACCCACATCGGAAGAAGCATGGCACATAAAAGATTGTTAAAGACATGTATAGTGCCTTTATATTTTAAGTGTAGCAAATAGGATCGTGTAGCCAAGAACAAATGTAGTTTGTGCTTATTTTGTACTAATACTGCACAGGAATAAATGAATCATTGTCTTCGATAGTTTGAATAGCAAGACATTCTGAGCTTTAAAGATTTATAAGGTAACCAGATTAAGAGAAAGATAATTCTGAGGTCAATGTGTGGATGAGACAATAGAAAACCACTGAAACTATATGACCCAAGAACAATAATGGCAGTACACATTTTACAGATGTAAAATTAATGGGAGAAATGAAGATCCATCTTTATCTGCATCATGAACTTAATCGGAGAAGTTTAGGCTATAAATAAATCAGAACTTTTTCTGCACAAAATAAATTGTTCATAGACTAGAATATATAAAGAGAATATATAAAGTAATATATTTTTCGCCGTTCGGTTTTCCGTGAATTTCTATCAACTTTTCTAATTTATTCAATGGAATTTTCTATTTTCTTGTATTATTTCTTTTTTGTACTCAAAAACCATCAAAACTCCCACCACCGAGATTGACTGCCACATTTTGTATATTTTGGATTGGTCATCATTGATGCTGCCTTTGCAAAGGCCTCATATATGATATTTTAACTGTTTAGTAATTATTACTTTCTCGACGATTGCATTTAATTTTATCCCAAAATATCAGATAAACATTAAAGATTTTACGGACTTATTTATATATTGTAGATGTTTACCAATGTGCAACTGATCATGGGTAAATTCTCTTATAGTTGAGTTTACTTTTGTCAGTAAATAAAATTTTGACCCTTATTATCCAATAGCAAATATTTGTAGCTTTCATCTATTATGTGACGATCCTTTAAAGTTAGGTTCGATACTGACAATATTATAAGTTTCATCGAAGTTTTCTAATTTTGAAGCTATGCCATATTCTGTTTTTATCTAAAATACTTCCAATATTAGAATGCTTTTTTTTCTGGGTGAGTTGACAGATTGACACTTTATTACAAGCGAATAATATTGAACGTTCTGACATTTCGAGCATCCTCTATATCAAATTTATATATTCCATTATGGAAATTTAATCATCAACATTAAAATACAAAGTGAATGTTCAAGGTTTTATGTAGTCTCTGGTTCATTGAACGTTATAAATTTTCATGCACAACTTAATCTTCGTTTAGCAAAAGCTTCTATCATTTGCATACCCTATTTTCAGTATAAATCTTTTGTAAAAACAAGATAAATTGCTTTTTTTTAGCTCAGTGGTGCATATCGTTTGTTTAAAGTTTGTTTATATAACTAAATAAATAAGCTTGTGTGTATATTTCTGGAAATGTTTGCCAATACAAAAACATGCATTTATATATATATATATATATATATATATATATATATATATATTTACATACACCCAAACCTATATATATATATATATATATATATATATATATATATATATATATATACACACATACGCACAGACATATATATATAAATATACATATTTTTACAGGATAATTGTTTCCATTTTATATTTTAATTTTGCGCATGCGCGTTCTTTGCTTTGATCTTGTTGACTACAGTGTATAGTAAGGACCATTGGACACAATCTGGGAGAAAAAAGAACACTATGACAAAATTCGCTCCGCCAGAAATTTCGAAATCGCATGTCAGAAGCTCCAATACGAACATTTCACAGTATTTGGGTGTCAATTTGAGGACATTGCAGAGGATTTGGAAAGAGTTGGATTAGTCTGTTGGTGATTATGAAGATACTGTAGCTCAGAAAAATCACTCTGATCGTTCTGATAAGAAAATAACTCCCGGTTTTGTTTTGCCTTTGGAACAAGAGGGTGTCTGTTGGAAGTCCCTATGTCTGGCAACAGGACCCTGCACTATGCTACACAAGCAGAATAAACCATTAATGGCTGTCAGACAATTTCTGCGAACACATCACTTCTTACAGCTGGCCACGTTACTCTGTAGACTGCAGACCCTTGCATTATGCGGGGACCACTTGAGCGAACGATCAACAAAACTGCTTGTAACAGCAAAGATGAAGTGAAGGCAAGGGTTATAGCAACATTCACAACTTAAACCAGGCGACTGTCCAGAAAAGATAAAGGAGATTCCAAAGTCCTCTGGTTGAAGCCAATGGCGGTTGTATTGAATAAATTTACTCTTTAGTGTTTCAAGATACTTTTGTGTAATTCTGGTAAATATATCTGTTAAAATGAGAAGAGGTACCATTTTCATTTTTGAGTATTGTAGAGGAAATTTTATCCATCGCACCCTGTGTGTGTGTATATCTATATATGAGTAGTCTTTTCATTGTGTCCTGCTAGACATTTCTTCTCTTCAGAATATAGTATATTTTAAGTGTAGCATTTCTCCATGCTTTGGATATTGCTGCCACATCTGGCCTGGTGCTCCTGCTATATATTTAGAAATTCTTGAATCGACAAAGAATCCTCAAAATCGGCAAAATTATTTGGACTGGACTGGCGTCTCGGCTTCAGTCATTTTCCCACTGCTGTAATATAGCTTCCCTGTGTCTTTTCTATAAATACCCTCGTGGTCATTTTCGGATTAACTCTTCGCTGTCGTATGTAGACTATGAATTTAAGCGCAGTAGTAGATTAGCTGCCATCAATTCAGAGTTGTTTTTTCAATTTGCAATTGAATTGGATAGATAGAACCGTAAGTTCTATGCTACCAGATTCTTCTCCTCTGTACACACACACACGCACACACGCACACACACACACACATACATATATATATATATATATATATATATATATATATATATATATATATAATAATGGGTACTTCTGTCGTTTTCGACGTGTGAGGATCCAGCAGATCATTTCTTAGAACCGAAAGCCAGACTAGCGGCACATATGACTTGATTATACTTGTGAAATCTTGCACAGAACCAAACACAATTTTTGGAAGAACCAGACGCAGAAAACTGGTGTACATAATGTGCCATATACTTTGCAACTAAGCATCCTCAAGATGCGAGTTCAGTAGTCCTTCTAGACTGATTGCCAACTAAAGAGTCCAACTTGACCTACTGCTTTACCCACAGTCAAGCGGAAACGAATCAATGGTTTCATAGCGGTTCCAAAGGTAAAGTAAATATAATGAACTCAATTTCACATTCATTTCGGAGTGTTATACATTACACTACCTGCACATCAATATATATATATATATATATATATATATATATATATATATATATATATATATATATATATATATATATATATATATATATATATCGGACACACATGAATAACCTGTCATCTGACGAAACTCAGTGAAATCTGTGCAAACATCAACCAGCAAATAATGAATGGCCAAAATATAACGAATATTAGTAGATAACTCCATACTACACTACATCACCCAATGCAAGAAAAGACTCAAAACACTAGAAGCTAGAATTATGCAAAATAAACAGCTCATATTAAATAAAATATCATTCACGACAGGATACGGTATTTTGAAATGTATATTATATAATTAATGTGCGCATATATTATATATTAGTATAGAAAATAAAATTAAATTGTATTCTTTTTATGCAGCTTCGTTCCCAATAGCCGTTACACTTGAATGATCATTTTCAAGAGTCAAGCTTCCCAACTAATACCAGGTTGTAGATAACGGAATTAGAACTACGACGCAGACACACACCAGGTTCTTTCTTGATAATGACTGCAACAGTAAAGCGTACTCGAAAAAATAATTAAAAAAAAATGAACAGTTTATCCACAACTTCGAGTGTCAATACATTATTCGATAATTGCAAAAATACAGGTCATACTTTGTCGGTTCGTTTTAATCATATTTCTTAGTTTGAATATTTCCTGTCTAAAATAGCTTATATATATATATATATATATATATATATATATATATATATATATATATATATATATATATATAAACTATTATTATTAAAAATGACAATTCAATACAGTTTTTAGAATCTTGTAATGCTTAAACCTCATTTTGAAACGGCGTAAATTTCATTATTTCCGTTTTGGGCTTTCACCAGATTTTAGTGGATTCATCCTCAAAAATATTTAAATGTTGTCGTTCATAAATCTTATCGTGGTACCTGAGTCCCTTTTAGAAATCTAGCTTTATGTAATCAACATTTTGTAAGATTTGCATTGAACACCCAGATCATTCTCCATATCTGTTACCACCACTTAAAGTAATTTAATGGTCGAGCGATTCTGAAACGACTACTCTAAGTTTTGCCAGTACTAATAGTGGCGCCGGACGAACAGTTTCTATAATTTCGATAGAATACCAATAACACATAATAATACATACACAGACAGGCATACACATACACAAGAACGAGAGGGCACGAAAGAGGGTATTGAATATTTTGCACAGTGAACAAAATTGAATATGGTAGTGGTAAGATTAGCTGTTTGCTTATAGAGTTTTCATTAGCAGAATAGTTCTTGTTATTTTTGGTTAAAACTTATTAAACCTTTCTCTCCAAACAGTTTATCAAACTCACTGTTATCGCCCTTTCCTGTACTTATCGGTGCTGCCTTCTTAACCTATTGTTCGAAGAAGTTTGGAATACGAACTTTATGGAATTATATTCGGTAAGTGTTCTTGCTGTCTTTGAAAGTTTTGAGTGATGTAACTTTGATTATTTGGCTAAGATCTTTGTTACATTTTAGGGCAATTCCAAATTATTTGATAAAGAGAGTTCCTCTCTAAAACCTAATAGATTAATTCACCATATATATATATATATATATATATATATATATATATATATATATATATATATATAAAGTGAAAGATAAATTGAATGACAACTTTGAAAAAGGGTCAACTTTGATCTGAAAACTTAGGTAACCCTAGCATCAAACGGAAAGGAATGGCTTAAAAGATGTTTCATTAAGTTAAAGGGTTTTGAATAGAGTAGACTGAACCACTGTAATCAGGTGCGTCAAGCTCTGAAGCAGAGATGCCATCAAAATCCTGCATTAACAAATTTCATCTGTCAGTGCGGCTTTGTCGCTTGCAGCAAAGCAGGGCTATTATAACATTTAAGAAAACAGAAATTAAATATGTCTTTTACTTACCTGATTTTCTAAACAATAGTCCCTATTAGCATGCATAAGTGTAAAACTAAATGTACCATTCAATACTGGCCCTTATTTATCGTTCACGATAGGAGTATCTATCTATCTATCTATCTATCTCTCTCTCTCTCTCTCTATATATATATATATATATATATATATATATATATATATATATATATATATATATATATATATATACCATACTGATACAATACTGACTCTCATTTATTGTTCACGATAGGAGTATCTACCATATATATATATATACATATATGACGGGCAGTATTGGATGGTACATTTCGTTCTCTCTCTCTCTACACACACACACACACACACACACATATATATATATATATATATATATATATATATATATATATATATATATATATATCGAATCTCACCATAGACATACCACGGGTTGACTCAAGCATTGTGAGTGAAATTCGGGGGCGCGTCGATAGTTGTGATAGCCCAAAGTCACAAGTCATCGTGGCTGATTACTTGAGTCTGCTGGCGTTGTTCAAACAGTTGATCAAGCTAGATATCCCGCTCCTTCCCAGAAATTGTAACTAAAGTCTGCTCAGCATAGTTGCAGTATAAACCACAGGTGGGCGTTGTGGGTGTTGAATAAGCACAAAATGCATCTGTAATAAGGATTGTCTAGCCGTCCTAGCATACAGGTATCTTCGAATACGAGTGACCGGCAACAAATATGCATATATGTAGGTATGTATATATATATATATATATATATATATATATATATATATATATATATATATATATATGTATGTATGCATGTATTTAGTGTGTTGGAACAGCAACTCCTTACTTAAACGTATATTATTAACTATAACAGACAATGAATGAATATTACGTCTGATCACGAGCCGTTCTAATGTTCCAAAGTCTCCTTTAATTTCTCTTGAAAATAAAGACAAAAACTGTCCAACATTTGGTTATTTTTTGTTTAGTTGGTCCTAAGCTTTGATTTGTTATACAGACGTGAAACGCAGATATTCACCGTCAACCATATTTTTTTTTATTTTGACGTACCAAATTATTAGAAATGTGTAAGAATTTAGTGGAAAGATGGGCCGTAAAGGCAGTTTAAATGATGCTGAAAAGAAACTATCACCTCAGAACTCTCAAAAGGTAAATCTACCCTAGAAATTTCTAAAATGATCGGGAGGTGCCATCCAAAAAAATGTTCACCGCCGACCCTACACAAGTACGCAAAATGGCAGATAAAGGCAAGCCGAAGGTTATTTCACGTCGTCTCATGTCACGACTTAAACGAGAGGCCACGAAAGACCCTGGACTTACCAGTCAAGAGCTTTTCAGTCACATTGGGGATCCTACCGTGTCTAAAAGTACTTTGTGTCGGTATCTGAGGGAAATAGCAAACAGTCAAACCTGTATCGAAGCCTCCGTTGAGGAGAAATCACATTCAAAATCGATTGAAATGGGCCGAGGACAATATGAAGATTGACTTCTCTAAAGTTTTGTCCACAGACGAAACTAGAGCAACACTTGATGGTCCAGATAGATGGTGCAAAGGCTGGGTAATGAAAGGACAGATCGTTATCAGCGTTTGAGACGCCAACAAGGCGGTGGAGGCATAATGATCTTGGGTGGTATTATTGGAAAAACATTAGTGGGCCCATGGAGAGTACCAGATGGCGTCAAAATGACTGCTGATGCATGCATAACGTTTATGAAGGAGCATCTTGAACCGCGGATGAAAAGGCAAAGAGTTGCTTTCAGAAGGGCTATTGATTTTATGCAAGATAATGCTCCCTCACATGCTGCTCACAAGACTACTGAATATTTGAAACAGTTAGGCTTCGATGGACCTCGGAAAATGAAATGACCAGCAAATTCTCCGGATTGAACCCAATCGAAAACCTTTGGAGCATCATGAAGCGAAGACTGTACGCAAACGGACGACAGTTCAGGAGCAACTCTGAGTTGTGGGAAGCAATTCTTGACATATCTCGCGGCATTACAGCAGATGACATCCTACAATGAACAAATTCTATGGATCGTAGACTTCTTCAAGTAATTTCAAAACTGGGAAAGCACATTCCCTATTAATTTGTTTATAACTGTGCCTTTGTTTGTATCTGTTATTATTTGTTTGATTATCTTATTTATTAGCTTCCTTTGATCATAAACATTCACGTGCAACATTAATAAACGTTTTGTTTGCTCAATTCTGGGAATTTTACTAAACCTTTCTAATAATTTAGCACGTTCAAATCACCGTGCTGATAACTAATATGGCGCCAGTTTGTTTACATTGCGCAGATCAGTACACAAACTTCAGTGATTGCGCAGGTCAGTATTGCCAACGTTATGTGAAAATTTTGTGTGAATTGATTAGACGTTTTTTAAAATATTAGAAAAAAAGTTATATCGATAATAATTTGGCACGCAGTGTATATATATATATATATATATATATATATATATATATATATATATATATGTATGTATGTAAATATATGTATTGATGCGTATGCATATAAGTAGGTATATATATATATATATGTATATATATATATGTATATATGTGTCTACATATATATATATATATATATATGTGTGTTCTAAATATATATTCTTTAGAAAAGACATACTATTTTATTTATAAAACAGGATACAAAATTAACACAGCGATTAAAATTTTAGATACACTTCGGTCGACACTTCTTCAGAATAAATAAAATCGTCGGCTAAACAAAACCAATTAGTTAACAAGAAAAATTATTATCAACGACTGATATTAAGAAAAAAACAAATTGCCAAATCTAGTGGAAGGTGAAAAATAATAAAAATCTTCCTAGTCAGGCATTGAATTACCAACTGGTTAACCGAATATGGCCAACTTTTTCTTTTTCTCTCTCTGCCTACACAGGGCGGGACGTTGTATATTAATAACAGACTCCATGGTCTTAAGTGGTGTCTGGTCGATGCCCTGCGTAAGACAAAAAACTCAGGAAAATAGTCCGTCCTGCAAGCAAGAGAATTCCATAAATATTCGCCGATAGCAGAGTCATGAGCCTGCGAACACCCGGATGTTACCTGTCCCAGAACATGCTGGGGAATCCTAACCTCTAAGTCTTGCCCACATAGTCGATCTCACATGGACATTTATACTGATACACAACTAAACTTTGTTGGTGAGAAGTCAAGACATCCTTACGTCACGAGGGGAAAACACTTCTAGTTAAAAAATGCTCCGAACCATTACGGCATTAAAATATTTTTTAATGGAAGAGGATATATTATTGGCTTATGTTTGACTCAGGGGACCAATCCACAGCAGTCTATATATACAGAATATTTAGGTAACCATATATTTAAACTCCAGTGAACTTAACTATTTTACGCTCAATGTTAGGTGTGATGACACATTCGGGTATCATTCTGCAAAAAACACCTGTTTAATTTTCTTTAATTTGGCGTCAAGTCTGCACTCAGAACACAACATCAAAGCACGAATAGTAAGGGTATTGATAAGATTAATCGTCCTGGTTCTGGGAGCAAATGAGTCCCCAATCATGGTAAAGCCAAGAAAAAGTGGGTTTACGATATACGATGTTAAGAAAGCCCGAAGGTGTTCTTTCTACCAACACATGCAGGAAAGTAACTGATTGTTCTCTTCTACCGCCATAGTATGCTTCAAAGAGGGATAGAGATTATTAAGATATGAAAAGAACTTTTCCGCTTTACTACAGGAAGAACAATTCGTTGACATAGGGGAAGTATCAGTAAGGCTTAACAATCCTATTCAAAAGCTGTTTCTCATGAAAGCCAACAACAATTTAACCATCAGAGGTCCTCTTGGATTATCCATCGCCATTCCATCTATCTGTTGATACATACAACTGTCCATGCTGAAGGAGACAAATTTAGTAGCGATCTCTATCAGCTCAATAAAGACAGCCTCAGGAATAGAGGGAAGCTTTGCGGGATCACGATACAGGAAGCCATCACACATATCAATTCTTTCATCAAGAAAACATTTCTGAACAAACTAGGTATATCAAACGATGCCAAATACTCCGTGTCGGGATTAGACTGAAAGTTAAGCGTATGGGCAGCATACTAAAACGAATCAGGCACATAATACTCCGAATAGAATACTAAAACTGGATCAAGAACCTCAATAAGCCACTTAGCCAAACCATGATGCATAGAGCCCATCATAGACACTGGAAAGCCCTCTTTAAACATTTTTAGTAACCAATACATCCGAGAACGTTAGGAACCCACAGGACGAATATTATTATGAATTTCCTTATAGAAAATCTTTTACTTATCAAGTTCTAACAATCCTTTCTGTAGTCGGGCTTCCGTTTTTAAGGTAGCGTCACAATTGACATCTCCTAATTTCTAAAATTTACTACTATCATTTAAAATACTCAACATAATTATTTTCTTTTTAAAAATTTATTATTTTAATATCTATCTATCTATCTATATATCTATATCTATATCTATATCTATCTATATATATATATATATATATATATATATATATATATATATATATATATATATATATATATATGTGTGTGTGTGTGTGTGTGTGTGTACATGCGTGCGCGCGTGTGTGAGTATTCTCTTTTCCGGCATTCATTAAAGGCTTATATTGGTATTAAATTAATTTGGTAAATATACAACAATAAAATAGTCTTAAGTCAATAACGTTTTCTCACCGAACATATTCAACATTTAAACAAGCGATTTTGAGAGAAATATGAGAATTAAGTTTGACGCCACAATCTTAACACTTAAAGACATGTACATGACCCAATGTTGATGGCAGACACAGAAAATAAACTACATGTGATCCATAATGTTGTATATTCCAGAAGATATTAATGACGGCAGGAGTAAAGGGGAGTAACTATCAATTCTAAGAAAATAAAATGTATGATTGTCAATACCTCAAGATGTGAACTATCAATTGGACAAATCAGAATCCAGCAAATACTAAAGATGCTGAGAATACCATGAATTGAATATGTGAGCGACGATGTAGTTTTAAATAACAAAAATTACACTCAGAAAAAGGATAATTCAAATTTTTCGGGCCCATAATGGCTAAAGATGGCTTAATACTGACAAGAAATTGCAGGCAGGATGGGCATAAGAAAGCAGAGAATAACCTATTTGATAACGCGCATGTGTAAATGCTTGGTAGAACATGTATTAGGAGACAAAAAATGGAAAAACAATGCTTAGAAAGGACTGAAAATATTGGAGAGTCACGGTCGTCCACGTCCTAAAGTGTCATAGCAAACAGACGAATGTTTCTCTATAGAAAGCTGAATATAATACAAAAGAAATTTCTAATAAATGCAAAAGGTCAAACTAACACAATGGAAAATATAACATACTGACACTTTTAAATTTATAATAGCGTTTTATTGTTATAAAGGAATAAAGTGTCGGTGCCGAAACTGTAGTTTGAACATAGATCGCCAGTGAACAAACACAGGCGATTACATTTTGAATAAGTATTAAGTTGGTGCAAAAATAATGTCGTTTTCTCATATATGTTACTATGTGAGAAAACGACATTATTTTTGCACCAACCTAATAAATCACGTGATAGTAAAGGAAATGTATATATATGGGAATTAGCGTGGCATCTAATTGATCACAATTTCTATTTTTTTTCTATTTTATTCTCTATAACTATACAGATTTATATAATATCCTCTATCTATACTATTCACTGTACTATTTATCTATACGGATCATTATACGGATCATAATACAGATTACTATTCGGTGGTTGCTTTTCGAGGTTTTCGTGCGAACATTATCGAACAAATACTATTAGTGCAAGTGTTATTCGAAGACGTCTGAAACCAGTATTGTTCAACGGTGTTACTATGGTTATATTTGAGATTACAAAGTTTCTATTACAACGAGCATTACACATGTGACAAAGAGTATTCGTTGGCATTAAAAAAAGTGGCAATGAATAGTTGTTGACATCACAAGAGGTATGTTTTCTAATACGCTTTACCGCCTACGTTTCGACATCTAACTGCTACATTATAGAGTCTAGAAATTTCTCTAGAATCAAATAGCACCGTTGAAAGACAACGCAGATTTGCTATATTTCCTTGTGAATCCAAGTAATCACTGTATATCAAAAAGACCAAGAGGAACAATTAAAATACAGGAAAGAATAAGCAGAAAATAAAAAGGCACATATAAAGTCAACATCGAAGGTAAAAATGATAACAAATGAAATTAAGCATTTAAATATATACAAATTGTTAGTAATTTTTCATATGCTTCTTATGCCTTTTTGTTATCAATTTGTTTCAGTCCAATACTAATGTTCTCTGCGTCTATGATATAAACTGAAAGTTGTAGATAGGGAAACATATTGTTTTTGGATTGAGTCTGATCTGTGGCGTCAGTTTGTAACCTCTGTTATTGTTGACAGTTTTTTCTGTTTTTATTCACACCAAACAAGTCGGGAATGTCACTAGTACACAAGGGGTTACAGGGAATTAAAATGAAAGAGAAAACTGTGAATTGAAGAAAGAACAAATGAACATCCTCCTCCATATATGAGTTAAATAACAGGACACACTAGGCTCTTTAATCCTGATAGAACAACTTGTTAAATAAAAACACGATTCTGAATTTAAAAACTAGCCTGATGGGGACAATCTTTTTTAAAAATTATCCGTTGTTACTACGGCTGTAGAAGCAACGGATAAGGAGCCATTACAACCCCACTGAGTTACGCAATTTGAAATTGTGACTATCAAGCCCAATACAAATTTAGTTAATAAGGATAGATTAATCTCAAAACAGACATAAGTATATGGCCCCGAGTACGGAAAAGGTTTATAATGAACATACAGCAATACTATCTTCTTACCCCTTAAAACACAAAAGGTACAAACAAGTTATACTTTTTACTTTGTTAACTGATTTTAAGTAAGGTTAACTTTAGTACAGCAAATGTCACAACGTGGGAAGCCAATCAGAAATATCAGTAGAATATAAGAGACTAGTAAATTATATAACAAAGTTAACGAGCAATATAATATTGCAGACTTTATTGAGGCTTAAGAATTTATTCGCTATCTTTCTTTACTGTGTGGCCTGTGAGTCTATATTTCCCTTTTTTAAGCTCAGTGGAACGTTTATTCTAGATTATTCTGTTTGTTTTTTTTAATTGCTCCTTCTTTTCCCCACTTTTTAAATTAAATTGTAATCCGGTATGTCTGTTATCCTGCGATTCTCGTTACACTGTACTATTCACCAACGATTCTTCTGATGATATGATGCCTGAAAAAAGGGCTACTTTTTAACGAATAAAATGTGCGGTTTTATCTGTTTAAAACTATCTATAAGTTTTGTGGTATCAGACACTTCTATCTATCTATCTATCTATCTATCTATCTATCTATCTATCTATCTCTCTCTCTCTCTATATATATATATATATATATATATATATATATATATATTATGTGTATATGTTTCATTAGAATTGATGAACAAGGCACATCTTGTGAGGTTTTAAATGTATTTATTCTTATGCTGTTATATGTTTTCTTTTTTTGAAGACTGACTGAAAAAAATAAAACTTGCAAGGATTTAAGGAAATTTAAGCCAATATCCACTAGTTATTCTTTTTCGTTCGTCATAGTTAACTAAAATGATTGCTATGTATATCTGTAAAAATTTAGATAAAAGAATGTATAATTCATATATATTGTCTCTATTCATATTGTCCTGTAAAAGGACAATATGAATAAAGATATTTTTGCGCTGAGGATTATGTCGGTTTCTTCCTAAAGGAAAGAACCGACATAATCCTCAGAGCAAAAAAATCCGTCCAAATTCATAATGAGGAGCAATGGATAAAAAACAATAGCGACCTGTTTGACATCACTATGGGATCATTAGACTCTGCAGAGTCTTCTGACTTGGTTGGTCTTTTAATATTGTACAACCTAACGGCACACCGCGAGATTGATATCCAGGACATCGGACTGTATAGAAATGACGGGCTCATGGTGGTGAGGAGTTCCACTAGCTTTAAGATAGAGAAGATCCGAAAAAGTATGTTTAGTGAATTTAAAAATCTAAACTTAAAGATAACAGTCTCTTCTAAATTGAAAAAGGTAAACTTCCTCGACGTAACCCTAAACTTAGCGAGCAACACGTACCAACCTTATAGAAAACCAAATGCTATCCCCTTATATATACACCCGAAGTCAAATCACCCTCCATCCACAATTAAACATATACCCTCATCAATAGAAAATAGAATTAGCAGTAACTCCGCTAACAAAGAAATATTCCACCAACATAACGACTTCTAAAAAGTAGTGGTTATAAAAATGCTAACATTAAATATAGGGACAATTGCAATAACCAAAAGAAAAAAAAACAGGAAAAGAAACATCATTTGGTATACACCTCCGTTCAACCAAATGGTTAGTATTAAACTAGGACAGAAGTTCTTAGCTCTAATCGATAAACACTTCCCCACCAAAAGTAGGCTTAGTAATATATTCAATAAGAACACACTAAAATTGAGTTACAGCTGCACTGAAAATCTAGAAGGTATAATAAGAAGACACAATAATAAAATCCTGAACAAACCCCCTTACCTGAATAGTTTTAATAACTCTACACTTAAATCAGATAATAATAGGGAAAAATTATGCGATTGTAGAAACCCGGTAGACTGCCCATTAGAAAATAAGTGCTGCATCAAATCTGTGGTATACCAATGCACTATATCATCCACGGAGAACCCTAACAATAATATGATATACATTGGGTCCACAAAAAATGCCTTTAAAACCAGATGGAGGCAGCATAAATGCTCCTTCAACAACATAAACTTAAGACACCAGACCTCTCTATCTAAATATTTTTGGCCCCTGAAAGAAAAAAAAATAGGACACCTAAAGTAAAATGGAAAATCATTAACAGGACTAGAACTTGCAAAACTTGGGATGACCCATGCCCTTTGTGCCTCCATGAGAAACTACACATTATTAAGCTTCTAAACAATAAAAACCTATTAAACAACAGGCAAGAATTAACGGTTTTCTGCTGACACAACCGAACTTACGCTCTGAATAACTAGCTATATACACGCATACAATAAAATAAATTTTAAAATCCATAGCCCATATACATAGTTTTAATACCCTACAAAAAATGATAACCCTTTATGAAGTCGTCAAATAACAAACGTTACGGTCTTTTTATATACACAAATCCCTTTCATAAAGAGATATAATAAAAGAATAAAATAAAAATAAATAAATAAATCTCCATAGACGCCCAAGCCTGACTATGCGAAAACTTCCTCCGTCGTAAATTTAGCCACCCCCACCTTACCCTGACCCGGCATCTATCAAAGTAACTCTATACTGATACAAATTATTAACACCCCACCCCTGCCTATTCTAAACAATCCGCCCTTGATGTTACGATGGAAATTTTTGATTTCAATTCTGACTATACTATTAAAACTCGTATATTTCAGAAATAAGTCATTCCCCCAAAAAATTCGCTTGAAGATGGAACAGAGCCTACTTTAACTCAAGTTAATTCAAATATTATTTTGAAGTTTTCGGCTCTTGTTTTGAAACATGAGACCTCTTATGTAGCAAGTTGGAATCATATTTTTAAATAAATAATTATATATATATATATATATATATATATATATATATATATATATATATATATATATATATATATGTGTGTGTGTGTGTGTGTGTGTGTGTTTGTGTGTGTGTGTATTTCGATACTTAAAATACATTTGATTATTAATATGGTATTTTTTGAGAAAATGACCAGATCATGATTTATGTGTGTCTATAGAAAAATGAATATAATGAAAGAATTGGTTTCTATACAAAAAGATCTGTCAGGAGACTGAAAGGTTATTACGCAGTGATATAGCATATTAAGGGAAAATATATGGCAATAGTTCTCCATTTATAATACAGTGTTGAATATTTTTCCAATATGCTTTACCGCCTATGTTCAGTATGTGATTGTTATATCATACCATTGAGGAAATTCTTTAGGATCAGTATCACAGGTGAAATCCTTCCAGAATTTGCTAAATTTTCCAAGGATATGCAATTAAGTATAGAATTTCCAAAAGAAACGTAAGAACAACGAAAAGGATTGAACATGATTCTGACTACGTGACCAGATTGCTAGATATCACTCGACAGTACCCACATTTATTTTAATGTTGGATTTATGTTTTAAGTTTTAACAACAACATCCTAAGAACTTCGAAATTCCAAACTCAAGCGCAGTAGTAGATTAACAGCTAGGTCTCATCATTTGGAATCGCTAGATGTAACCGTTCTATGCAAACAGTTTCGTCTCTCACACGTCTCGCTTGCGGAAATATTTTCCGGCTTTTTGCTTTCCAGTCAACATTAATCTTCAAAAAATTAATTGCTGTATCAATCTCTATATTTATTGTTCTTCTTTATCTCGTATCCTTTCACACTCAGTAAAGCTTTGGGTCCTAATGGCTTTACTGTCTTGCTGGGAGGGAAATGAGTAAAAATACAAAAACTAAGTAGAACTCAGCATCGTCCTATGTCAATACAGATGCAGACAGACAGACAGACAGACAGACGGACAGACACACACACACACACACACACACACACACACACATATATATATATATATATATATATATATATATATATATAAGGGGTTACTGAGTGGTAACGGCCCGTTTCATGCCTGAATGTAATCTCCATGGCTTTAAGATTGTTGCCACTCAATGTTGACCTCAGTGTCTACTTTTATATTCCCATGAGCACCCCATAAACAAAGCAGAGCTGAAAACTATATTTTGTTCACACACACACACACACACACACACACACACACACACACATATATATATATATATATATATATATATATATATATATATATATATATATATATATATATATAATTTTAGCCTTGTATTTTATGAGGTTGCTCTATCTACAATCATAACTTATCTCGTATAGTGACCACATGAACCTTGCAAAAGCGATTGCAACAGTAATAGAAGTAAAAAAAAAATAAATTGAAACAAGTCAGCTTTAACGGAAGTACGAATGTTCAGAAGAAATATAACTTCAAAGACGAGATGTTATTAGTTCTGTGAAAAGGTATTTTTTATCATATTAATATCGGAAAATATCAAATAAAGTATTTTGATTGTAAACATGATTTTAGGATGAACGAAGACTCACACTAGTATTACCCATTTATCCAATTCAAACTCTAGGTGTTTACGCACCGTTGTCACATGCAGGATTTATTAAAGAAATAGGCCAAAACATTACTCTCTCAAATGATTCTGCAAATTCTGTCGATAGAAGATACCTTCCAAAATGTTAAGATTTAAGTAACAGGAAAATTCCATTAGGAATAAAGAAAAGAGTACTGAAACGTTACGTAATATCAGTTCTCCTATATGGCAGGAAAGCTGGACAGTCTACTCACAGATGAAGAAGATAATTGAAGCAACAGAGATGTTGTTCTACAGAAGGATGCTGAGAATACCATAACTGAACATCTGTGCAACAACGAATTTTTAGAGAAAGTGGAAACAAAAAGAACACTCATTTTTAGTGATGATTATCATATCAATAGCATCAGCTCGGCAGGTGACTGTGATGATGATAGGCTCTGGAAAAAAGCTGCTGGGACTCTGAAACAATATGGTAAAAGAAAGCGAGAAAAGGGGAATAACTATGGATTTTAAGAAGACATGGACAAAAATGTATGTTCGTTGCCAAGAGAAAGAGCCCAAGAGGCGAAGTACGAATTGGAAATGACATAATCATGCCGGTACAGAGAGAAAATTATGTGAAAAGTGCTTTAAGAAAAGAACAATGTTTTACAGAAATCAGAACGTACATTGAAATAACGAATGAAACCCTTGCAAATGCTAAATACTATATTAATGGAGAATAAAATTTCGTTGGAAATAAAAAAAAATAGTGCTGAATGGCTGTTTCATATCAATCTTCTACATGGCTGTGTATGTTGGACGATTTCATCACAGATGAAGAGAAGTCTTGAGTAACAGATCCTATATTCTTTCGAAGGATGCTGGGAATTCTATAGATGGATAATCTGATGAGTGAGTAAGTTTTATAGAAAATAGGAACGAAAAAGATACTTGTATTTATAAAAAAAGACAATGATGAAATTTCTAGGAGAGATAAAGGGAAAAGAGGACTTAGAGAATTTGGTACTCGCTTGACATAGAAGAGAGGCTTAGGAAAACAGATTATAACCTACACAATGAGCATGCATGAATGGATGGCAGAAAACGAACTGAGGGGAGTAGTAATAGGACAATCACTGTTTAGAGCTACAAAAGTCTTTGTGATTAGCTATGATAGTCTAAATCCTGAGGATGAAGACTAATTCAAATTCCGACTGGTGCTGTTGTGTTCATTTACTTTGTACAAATGTCTTTAGGAAAGGCATGTAAACTATTTTCCCATTACTCTTGGAACAAGACTCTAATTTTAGTTGTTAACCGGAAGCATAACTACGAACAGAAAATTTGGCACCGAGAAATCATTCCACTGCTTTTCGAAATAAGTCATCACAATCCGCCATCTACAAATCTAAATGAATTGTAGAAAATCTTAATCGTGTGCACCCTAAAGGGACGTCATATTGCGAGTTCCGAAATCCATTTTTATATGACGGAACGTACCTTACTTCAGACTGGTTTATAAGTCAGAATTTTCTTCTAAACTGGCTGCCGCCTCAAGATAAAAGTCAGTCCTATTTAAACCCTAGCTGGTGGTGGAGAAAAGATAGATCCATACATTTTTCATCTGAACTCCGCCGGGATTCGAACTCTACCTGCCGATTTTTCTTCCCCCAGTCGATAATCATTACACTATTGTCACATTTTTCGTTTTCAAAATGCTGTCGATAATCTCGGAGTTTTTTCTTTAAAAAACCATTAAGTTCAATCCTTTGATCGAAGCTTTAGTCATTTTTCTGCACTGACATAAACGTATCTGGCGATTTATAAATGTATCTGGAATATAATTTGATGATTGAACATTGCTTTTTTCCCGGCTAAAAATTATATGAGAAAAATGCATTGAATAACCATTAAAAATGAAACGTCAGAAATTAGGATTTCTTACACGAATCGTAGAGCTAAATTATTTATAATTCGAGGAAAATTAATCACTGTAAACAGACACACATCTTCTGCATATTTGACATTTTTAGTCTATTCCATATCATAAGTTAGATAATTACTATATAGCCATATGACGGGAAGAAGAATATAATGAACCATTATTTAAAAAAAGAACATCAGCGCTTCGTAATTCAACATTTTTCTCCTGATCCGTAAGATTAAACACATTTTAGCTACAATCTTTCGAAAAACGATTTCTTTGTTTTATTTTAGCGTTTCTTTCTTTGTTTTTTTCTTCCACCCCGCTTTTTATATCTTTTTTCTGGCTATCTTTCTTTGTTTCTTTTTCTTTCATTGTTATGGTTGTTATAACTTTCTTTCTCCTTTCTTTCTTCCTTGCTTATTTTGTGACGTTCTTTCTGTCGGCAGTCTTATGTCTTTATACCTTGCTTTCATTTTTTATTCATATTTTCCTTTCAAGTCTCTATGTCTTTCAACAAAATAAAGCCGATATTTTTTTTAAAAAAAGAGTTATCTCAAATATATTTTGGATAACTTGTCAACAAGATGGACTTCTATATCGTAGTGAGTTCGATACCTCATGTTTGTTTCAGACTTGTTTTCTTGTCCCAAAACCACGTCATACGCTTAAAAGACGCTTTTAATATTTACAAATCTTAGCATCAACTGTTGCGAATGACACTGGTGAGGTATCCAGTGAAATAAGCACAATATTTAAGCAATATTTCGATGTAATGAGTTTGCTTACATATCACATATGATATTCCTTAGATTAATCTAATCATATTTGCTACATGCATTATGTGTAACATTGCTCTCAAAATGCTTCAAAATGCATTGACTTTAAACTTACAAGAATTTACATTTAAAACAAAGAGTAATAGGCAAGAAGTTTGAGGTTTTTCCACAACGTATATTTGTGTTTTAGCTTTTGGCAATTAGAGACGGAAATATTGGTGCTACTTTGGTATGTTATCTACTAGGAGGAAATATCAATTTGGTCTGTTATCTACAAGGAAAAATATCTACACCGTACAAATTTTAATTTGGAATGATATCTACATGGTTAAACATGTTGCAACTTTGGTTTGTTATCTAAAAGGAAAAAAAAATAACAAGACAAAGTCAGACATCTTTTAATATGTAGACATCATTCCAAAATAAAATTTGAAAAGATAGATATTTCCTAGTAAATAACAAGCCAAATAGCGCCAAAATATTTTTATGTTTTACAATCAAACATTTCGGAAGCCATTATTTGAAAACATCACTTCATAAACATAATTAAAACTCAGCGCAAAATCTTATTTAAATGAATGAAAATATCAAAGTAAATAATTCCAGAATCAATGAAAGTTAATGTTACTAATCTTTATTAGAGAGACTGGTTTTTCCTTGTCTGTAAAATAATTTTCGACAACAATTTGATGCACTTTTAACTTGCGTCAGTGCAGATTTTGAGTTTTCCTAATTATCGATTCAAAGAAGTAAATATTAAATATAAAATGGAGAAAACAAGATAAAAATGTAGAGGTGAAGAAGTAGAAAGCTACATTTTTGTTTAATTTGGCGTATAGAATGTGTGAGGCAAATTTTAAAGCACATCACGTTTCGTGAGGGATTTGGAGAAGTTTAATAATGGGATTGAAAATGACTCGCATTATTCAGGTGTCTTTATCATTTTTTTCCCTGTCATGTTCGGTAATTCTTTGTTTCGTTCGTTCGTGCAATCTTATATTATTTCTATCTTACTTGCATTAATTAAAGTAACATTAATGAAATAAAATTAGTTGTGGCAAGAGGTATATTTGGAAATAAATATCTAAGGTTCAATAGGTGTATAACTTACATGAATATAATTCAATGAATTTTCATATATATTTCCGTGATTCTGTTCACACATACATGTACACAACACAGGCACACACAGATATATCTCTGTGTGTCTGTGTTCATATATATATATATATATATATATATATATATATATATATATATATATGAATGAGAACTGTGTTCGTATACATATATATTTGCGTGTATGTGTTTATATATATATATATATATATATATATATTTGTGTGTCTGTTGATATATATTTGTGTGTCTGTTTATATATATATATATATATATATATTTGTGTGTATGTTTATGTATATATATATATATATATATATATTTGTGTTTGTGTACATAGATATATGGATTTGTGTGTGTTCATATATATATGTGTGTGTGTGTGTTCATATATATGTGTGTTTTTGTAGTATATATGTATATATTTGTGTGTCCTCTCTCCCTTCTCTCTCTCTATATATATATAAATATATATATATATATATATATATATATATATATATATATATATATATATATATATATATGAGTGTATCGGTGTTTATCTATCTATCTATCTATCTATCCATATATATATATATATATATATATATATATATATATATATAGGTATACGCATATGTAATTGCACGTACATATTTTTTCCTATGTATATTAGAAGATTGCTCAATGTTATATAACAGGGCCATTAAGTATATACATATTATTTCACGTCGATAGCATGGCGCGTTTTTTTGCAAACATACAATCCTCAGGTGCAAAATAATCACTTACTGTTACGCGTTATGAAATTCGCATTTGCGTTAATTTAAATTTGTGTGTTAAGACTTGTTAATTTTATTGTTGTTGCTTATAATATTAGAATTAATTATTTATAATATATGTCGTTCAAATTCTTAAGGTATGAATAGCAAAATTGTAAAACGACTTAGATAATTACAGGTAAATCAGTTATTCCAATATAACAATTCAAAGTAAGTAGCCCTGAAAATGCCATTTATGCCTTCACAGAGAATATAGTCTTTAGGAGAACTAGTGTTAAAATAAATTTACTACAGACGCACAAATAGACTGACATATAGTTTCACAATAGACCTAAAATACATTTATATAGAGATTTATACATAGAATAGCATATATATTAACAAATGCTTTATAACACTGACACATTGTACAGTTAAATCATAAACACCTGATGATTGTGTTTCTCTTAACAAAGTTGCAGAACCTCTTGATAAACAACATTTTTGTTCTTTTCGTGTGCAGTACAAATAAACAAATGCTTGGGATTGCCGACTCTATAAATCTGGCCATGTGAAAAAACCCGGTCATGCAAAGTTAAATCATACCGTATCCAAGAACTGCTTAGAGATACTGATTGAAAAAAATCAGTTTCACTGGGAATTGCAACTACTTGAACTAGAAGGGTATATCCGAAGGAATGTAGAATTTTAGTCATAAATACAGCCTCCACGCTTGCTTTGCCAGTTAGTATTGTCGCCCCCAAGATTGTTGGCATCATCATTTTAATTTTAAGTCGTGTGCCATTACAAAGCTTTGGTGTATCCAAGTTTCTTAGCAGCACCACTGGTGCTGCAAAATTGAGAGACTGGGAGGTCTTCTGGTGTTAGGCTATTCAAAAATTCAACTTGATAATTTACAGTTTCAAAGGTATTTAGAACAGCGTTGATGCAATTGTAGCTACGACACTCACCTGGCAATTGTTTCAGAAATTTGATGATTAAATCATCAAGTGTCACATTAATTGCAGATAAAATGGTACATTTTCTCAGCCAGTTGTGATTTGTAAACTGATTCCACAGCTTAGGAATCACCCTAATCATTAGTTCATTTAAGTCAGATACCATATGTCCAAAAGGTGAACTGACCCAGCCATCCTGTTCGCCAACCAAACTGCCATTACCAACCATCCATAATTGCTCATCACCACTGATCTGCACTGTCATATTTGTTGGAAGTTTCAGCTTTTTCACACTGTTCTAGATGTAGGAAGACTATACTGGAGTTTACCTCATCAGCTTTTGTTCCTTTCGTAATCAATAGAAATGTTTGTCATCTTTGTTTCCCGCAAGCAAAACTATTGCACCTCCCGTGAGTTGTGTGTTGTGTCTAAGATAATGAAGTGTCGTTTGAAGATCCTCGAAAAAAAAAAAACAAACACTTATAGCTCATTGACGTCTCATCCCAGATGATCAATTTGCAATCACTGAGGAGTGTGTCCTTTATAGAACCATGGTTGATGTTGCAGGTTGCCTCCAAAGGGAGTATGAAGCATGGATGAACTGTGTGGCGAACACTTAGCAGGGTTGCAGCTATTCCACTTGACGCCATTGCTAGAGCAATGTGCTTCTTTTGCCGTAGTTTAACCAGATGATGGTAAATACTTTGCCAGTCCCACCTGGGGAATCGTGGAAGAATAAATCTCCTCTTTCAAATTCAGCACTCGAAATACTCGTGTTATAAACACCCAGATTGTCCTTCAAATTGAGGGGCTATCTATCTATCTATCTATCTATCTATATATATATATATATTTGTGTATATTTACCTCTACTTTGCAGTGATCCCAATAATTGAAACATTACGGAGTGTGGAATTATAATCAATTTTACTTGGATATTTTGCGTTAACTTTTTAGAATAACAATTATTTTCTATATATATATAATTCCAACAATTTAACCCATAACTTTGAGAAAGGAGGATGATGATGCCGACTAGGATTCAAACTTTGTGTTATTGAGCCCGACAAAAAAGTAAGAAAGAATGTAATTAATGTTTGCAAGTTTGACCATGTGAAAAATAAAAAATGTGAATTAATTGAAGAAGAAATAGTGTATGACGGAATAAGATTGAAGATGGAAATAAAAATAAAATGAAAAAAAAGTAAGAAAATGAGATCTGAAACATGAGAGAATGAGAAATGATAGAGATGAAAGTGTGACAAAAGTTTAAAAAAAGAGGAATAAATATTATATAAAAATGGGCACGCGGAAAGGATCGGGACGTATGAAATGAAAAAAAAGATTTTGAGACGAGAAACGAAAAGGTCTCATTGTATATTCAAGTTGATAAAAAGGAAAAAAAATGATCAAATGAAGGGAGAACTAAAGTAAGTATGAAATATGAAAGAATTATGTAAAGACATCAAATGCTGGAATAAGAAATTCATGGTAAATTATAGTAAAAAAATGAAGATAAAAGCAAAAAAAAAAAACGGGACTGAAAAATAAAAATATAAAAACAATTTAAAAACAATTGGATTAGAAGGCAAGCACATTAGAAAAGAAAGCTAGATAAAAAGAATATGAGCAAATAATATAATCACGAATACAAAACAAAACGCTAGAAAGATGAACAAAGAATATAATTATCAAATAAAAAATAAAAAAAAAGATAGAAAGGAAATGAACAAAGAATATAATGATCAAAAGAAAAAGAGAGAAATAGAAAGAAGGTGAACAAAGTATGTAATGATCAAGAAAAAGAAAAACAGAAAAAAAAAAGAAAAGATGAACAAAGTATATATTAGGTTGGTGCAAAAATAATGACGTAAGAATGCCGTTTTTTGACGTTAAAAAATACGTCAAAAAACGACATTATTACGTCATTATTTTTGCACCAACCTAATAATAATTAATAAAAAGAATAAAATAAAAATCTTTGGAATTAAAGTATTAATATAATAAGAAATAAATTAAGTTACCAATCGGAAAGGAAACGAATGAGTGTTCAAAGAAATGAACATGAGAAAAAGTAGAAAAAAAAAAAATCTCTGTATACATTAATATAAAAAGAAAAAAATATAACCTACAAAAAACAGGTAAGCTTATATATAAAAAAACAAAGAAATATTATTGAGAAAAACAGAAAAAAAAATGATTCAAGAAGAAACGACACTGGGTGAATTCAAACGAATAGACTTTGCTGAAATGTCATTAGAGTGAAATATTTTCTTCGATTTTTCCAAAGGATACACCGATTAAATATTCGTAATTTTCTGCTCGGTCTGTGAAAAATACATGAATATTTTACACATGTTGCCTGAGGAGCAATCAGGGAAATTACAATTTTAGCGAAGTGCATATTGAAATTTTAAAACCTCGACATACTCTAGAATAAATGTGATTTGAGTTTGATTTTTTTAACATGCTTTACGAATGTTTAATGCGTGTAATGATTCCTCTTTGCGAGACGCGACAAGCAAGTGTTAACAGCAAACATCGAGGTAAATATACTGTAAAGAAAATGGCGGACAAGATGGAGGAGTAGGATGAATAGAGATAGGTGCGAATGAAAGTAAACGTGGAAGGAATCGGAGAAAGGTTGGTAACCAGGACGGATCATGTGTGAAGGTATGAGGAGAGGATGAAGTGTAAGGCAGAATAGTGAGAGAAAGAAAATTATTTGAAAACAATGGAAGCAAAAACAAAAGGGGATAGAGTTAAATGGAGTAACAAGGCGATAGAAAAACAAGTGGTATAAACATACGACATAAAAAGGAAAACAGCATATATTCATCTTTCTTTCTCTCTCTCTCTCTCATATATATATATATATATATATATATATATATATATATATATATATTGGGTGCGAATCTCACGACGTTTTTTTTTGTCAGGAAATAGACTTCCTGATGTTATCGGGTTGGTGGAGGACGATCCTAGCGCGCGTCACCTCTGGAAAGTGCCTGAAAACCATACAAAGTGTTGACCCAAGCTTTGTACGTGATACTGTGTAGACGAAATTCTTGAAGGCCTTCAATAGCTGAATTAAGCTCAAGTCATCGTGACCGAGGGTTTGAGTGTGCTGGCCTTGTTCCGACTGTTGGTCACGCTAGATAAGTTAAGATGCTCTCTCCCAGAAACTGTGACTAAGGTCTACTCAGCATAGTTGCTGTATAAACCAGAGGTTGGCTCTGTGGGTGTTGAACAAACACAAATGTGTCTGAGCAAGCAAGATTTCTATGGCCTAGCCTATGCGCTGATTCCATAAATTTTCGTATTTTCCGCCGTGAATATGATAGTAATGATGTGGACAACAGTTCGATCAATGTAAATAGATCAATACTTCATCTCAGATACATACATACACACATACACTCACACAGAAACATATATATATATATATATATATATATATATATATATATATATATATATATATGCAGACCAAGTTTCGATTGTAGTTTAAAACGTTACTAATTGTATAGAAATGTATAGACCTCCACTTGTTCTGAATTCAACATTGTCTCTTTCATTTAAGTCAGATAATGCTTTTTCAAACATAGCAGAAAATAAAAATTGCAAAGAAAAGAGGATAAAGAAAGCAACATTGCTTTGTACCGTTGGAGACGAAAAAAGCGTTCGATTGCTCACTTCCTGACCTTACAAAATCTTTCATTCCTTCGCCAAAGGAGATGATATGGAACATTTTATCTGGAACAAATAATTTTTGACAAAACTTTCCAAAGAGCAGTTTGAGACACATTATCGAAAGCCTTTGTGAAGTCTACAAAAACAATAAATAGATCCTTGTTTTGTTTTCGTGCCTTCTCCTGAGCCTGCTGAAGACAAAAGATCATATGCACGGTTCCTCTACCGGATCAAAAGCAGCACTGGATCTCTGGTAATGCTGATTCTGAGACAAATTCATTAAGCCTATTCAGGATGATACGAGCAAGGATTTTGTCAACAAGCGAAAAAAGAGATATTCTTCTATGTTTGACACAATCACACCTGTTTGCTTATACAAATGGACAATTGAAGCATTCTTATACTGCTGTGGCACTTCTCTCATCTCTCACACAAGGTTGAAAAATTCACAAATTTTACGCGTCAAAAGATTGGTGCCACATTTGTATATTTCAACTGGAATTCCATCTCCGCCGGGAGCTTTTCCATTCGAAAGCTGTTTGATGGCTATTTTTTATCTCAAAGTTTGAAGGGTCAGCAGAAAGATTTTGTACAAGAGGTCTCTGAGGAAGATTGTTTATTACTTCAGCATCAACAGAACTGTTATGCATTACACCCATCTAGTTATGACCGGGCTCAGCGTTGCCTAACTTCGGTGTTCGTACGAGAAATGGTGTTTCAACGTGATATGGCCGAAAGCCTGTGTCTCTGTGTCGACATAACTGCCAAGTATGGTTAGTAGTTAGGACGATACATTCGTCATTTCAACTGGATGTCCAAAACGGAAAATATTCATGATTCAATCTAAGAAGAGAGAATGTGAATTCATAGCATTTTCTTTGAGTTCGGGTAACGAACTTGTTATTACTTGGATATTATACCTCGGCCACGAGGCACGCCATTTTTTAATAAGATTGAATTAATCTGATACAAAGCTGCAATTACGTGTACTCTGTTAGGATAAAACCAGATGATGCAGTAAAATTCTTTGCGGCTAGTTTTGTAATCAATACCCCAGATAATAATAAATTACGTCAGTGAAAATATATTTAATAAGATTCAATATGGGTCCTAGATGTACGAACGTTAGCTTTTTGCTTTTCGCTAAAGCATTAAAAGTGAGCTGTTTATGACCGAAATTTGAATTGAATGATGTTGCTACGATTTGAGAAATGTTTTTCGTTTTGCTGAATTCTCATCGCCATGTTTGACCAGCAAATATTTTCTTTTAATTCACATGTTGTTGCTTTGTACACATGACTGTTACTTTTTTCCTTCATTTCATCGCCTCTGTCAGAAAAACCCCGCGAAAACCTGATACCACTTCTCCCTAATGATGAATAAGGCATTTGAGATTCCTTGCTTCCCTTCATGAAAAATGCATGTCGGCGTTGTGACAGAATAAAAAGCAAATAAACAGATGAAAACAAAACGGTAAATTATTGGCTGTACACAGCTGTAAGAAAGTTCTCCCTATTTGACATGCGCAAAAGGAATTTTTGCTCTCAAAGAAAAACATATAAGCATTTCTCGCTCTCCAAAAGTGACGATCGAGTTAAAACAATAAACTCTTAACATTGAACGAACACAAAATGTTATTTGCACCCGTTTTCTGATCATAATTCGAAATTCGTTTCTTCCCGCGTTTGATGTTCGGCTAATATGCTTTGATGGCGTTAGAGTTGTTTAATAAAAATTCCTAATATTATTAAATGAAATTTCCCACTCACTGTATTCGAATTACCGTAATGATCGCGTCCTACATAATAGGATCGATCTGTCAGTTAGTTCTTGTTCGTCTGGAGCTGTGAATTTTAGTGTTTGTTTTAGTTTCCTGAATACTGTTCTAGTCATAAAAATAGAGTAGGTTTCCTTTACTTTTCTTTTCGTTTAACATTAGCACATGATTCAAAATTGACACTATACCAATCGACTGCATATCTTGAAACTAAGAAACATTTCTTTTGCATGAAATCCGGTGAAATTTTGCATATCTGTGGGCTCGTTCCAGTAAGTGCGCCGCCATTCTTAATACAATGATTAGTTTGTTACATTGATTAACCATGAATTATAACTTCTTTTCTCACCCCCTGCTCCATAAATATGAATTTGTCCGTGTTATGGCGCACCAAAAGCAGATCACTGGTTTCCATTTAATTTTGAAATACTATTAATTAAAACCTCGCTGCTGATTAGATTATGTGTAACTGGAATGTAGGCGAACGTTTAATCACACATTCGGCGCAATACTTAAATTGCAAGGATATTGACAATAAATATTTTCAAATGAAGATATATTTATATTTTCTGTTGTTGCTTTGCATTGAATTATTCGGACTAGTATCCTAGTATATGTTGTTTTGAACATTTTGCCCTGATGGTTTTGTTTTCTTTTTTCATGCATATGGCGCCTTTTTTCAATGCATATGACGTTTATTTAGGTACAATGCTTAAATCATCTGCTAGTTCCTCACTTAAAGGAATTCAGCAATGCGAGAATTAAACATTTGTTTCGAAGATAAACTGAATATTTATAAAAGAGAAACAAGGAATACGCTTACTTTTAGCGATTTCCGGTACAATTATACACCCTTTCCTGAAAATTCGTTACAGAATACTTTAGTAAAAGGTTAGCAGTTATGAATTTTAGAATCATCAGCCATGATTTTATTAAAATTTTAAACACGGAGGACAATATGGCTTAATATGTCCGTAGCTTGACGTATGATTATTCGCTAAATTTTGATATGAAATTTGTACAATACAATGTTCTCTCTACGTGGTTGATATTAATTCAGTCAGTCAGCCAAGTATGTGTCATGCGTGATACACGCTTTCCATAAATGACTAAAGAGCTAGATATTTTTTTCCGAAGTAGGTTGCCATTTCTTTCTAAGGTAGACCAGTTGCCATCGAGGCTATAGAACCCGGACTGTACTGCTATTTACACATAGCTGGGGGCAGAAGAGGAGGATTCGTGCTTTTCCCAAGTTACTGGAATCTCTAACTCGGCTCTTCGATTCCTCACTCCAAGTCGCCGTGATATTAATTACTGAATTAAATGGATAGACAATTACGAATTTTATGCTGAAAAATAACTATTCATCGTGTAGTTTTTATTCCGTTATTGGTTTTAATTAATGTGTCTGCGTACTAGTGTACACAGATTCATACAGCAAGAACATTAATACTCTGATCAGAAACGTGACATTAGAAGCTATCAAAATAAAGTTATTATATGGAATGATAATATTCTTCTTATATTGTTATGAAATATGATTTTATCTTATAGGCGATGTGAACATTACAGTTAGATACTACGGGATGTTACCCGACCATGAAGGGATTTTTATAAAAATGATGTTTGCTCAAATTATGGCAACTGTGACAACATTCTCTCATAGAATAATACAAAGTTGTAGGTAATTCTTAATTTAGTGTTAAAATATTTAGTTTATCGATAGTTTTTGGAAGTCTAAAATTGGCATATTCGTGCTGTTAAATGCTTCCAATCATTCCAACGGATATTTAAGCTTTCCTGATAGTAAGATGACGCAATCATAAAACAGTTAAGCAGAAATCTTTTAGTGTTGAGATTGTCGGTATCTGTTTATATTTAACTGCTTCAATATACGAGGGCAAGTCAAAAATTATCTGTTTCCTTTTGGCTCCCTGTTTTTATTTTGGTCACGTGATCGAAGTTTGAGCTTCATCGCGTCAGTTTTCTTTCTGCTGCTACAGTAAAAATATGGCCGCTCCTCTAGCAATGTGCAACAAGGAGGAACACGTGGCGGTGATCGGATTTCTGTACTTAAAATATGTGTCAGGGACTGAAATTCATCGGAGGCTTTTAACACTAGAAGACGACAGAGCCATATCGCGGGAGTAGATCGAAAAGTTTAAAAGTGGCCGGACAAGAGTGACGCACGAAGAAGGAACAGGACGCCGATTCAGCAAGCTGGAGAGATGTTACTGGCGAACCGGCGATTTATTATGGGTGAGGTAGCATGTTCTCTGCTCTTTCTTCCTACTTGGTGAACACTGCTTACCAAGTGTGGCCATGTATACACTGTAACAACAGCAAGAAACCCCAAGAGTTCAAGATAAAACTTCAATCACATGACCTCAATAGTTCCAACCATAATCACGCATGAGCATAAGGCAATGCGTCAAACCAAATATTATAGCGAAATTGCGGATAATTTTTGATTACCCTCGTATTTTTAAATGATAAATCTCTCCAGGTGATGAGGACTCTCTATAGATATCTTTCCTTTATTATCTGGGAGTTCTTGGGAAAGTGGAGTGATTTCCTATTGCTTTAGAAAGAAAACACTGAATTTCAAGTCATGAAGAACATGACTTGAAATTCAGTGTTTTCTTTCTAAAGAGTCTAGTTTAACGTGCCATCTGACCCCGAGTTAACCTGGTGGGAGAGAAGAGATTGATTTACGCCTTTACCAAAAGCATTCATCAGAAAGTGAACGCAGGAATTTGAACTCGGATCGCCGATTCCGTTTTCTGCGTTGATATCCGCTACACCATCTGCACACCCTCTTCTATATTACGTATCTTTTATTGTGTTATACGAGTGAGTAATGAAAGTGTCTCGACTTGGTGTAGCAGCCCTTCCCAGAAAATATTGTCATGTTATCTGAAATAGGTCTTGCCGAGAACTATTGTGTCGCGATTAATATTCTGACATTATTTCAAATCAATAAATAACGCACACTTAAATAGAAAACATGACTTTATAAAAAAAATCAACCCTTCTGTTCCATATGGATACTACAGAAACAGTTTCAGGAAGTGGTAATTCTAATGTTTCATGTTTAATCAAACAGCTTTCTGAATACTTCTGTCAAGTAACGACAAAGTGTTTTTGTTTTCGTCATAATTCTGTGAATTACAATCAGTTCCATTTTTTTCTGAAAATAAAATTAAATCTATTTTGCACATTTGAATTTTTGAAACTTACACATTCATTTTTAATATGAGATTTCTAGTTCGATTTTTAAAGTAAAATCTTTTGTTTTTTTTTATTCAATTTTTAATATTATTAAAACCAGAAAGGAAGCTGAAGACAATATGTAAGAAAGAAATTTACCCCTAATTTCTATATCGATAATATTTTTAATAGGGCGTTTGAAAAACCTACTTTACTAATGGTGCGAAAATTGACCCACAATACCAACGGTGGCTTCAACAATATTTTAATGTTCTAATTAACATTCTCTTTTATTACACTTGAAAAGTTCTTAATATTTCACATTTGTGTTTTTTAACCCTCCTCAGTCGACTGATTATCATGAAAAGTGTTGCATCCTACTACTGCACATATGTATGAAGGGAGAGATTGCTTCGTTGAAAACTATCCGCATTTATTTATTTTGTGATCAAATGTCTTTACTAGTTGTTTTTCATGCAGAATATCTATATACTACCTCAGAAATGAGCAAGCAGCGGATAGTCTCTTCAAGAGCACGTTAAAAGAATGAGAATTATTTAATCTATGGAATTATACTAACCTTACATAGTGTCATACAAAAATACTTCTAAACTCTTTGGTGATGCGTTCACAGGTAAGGCACTGTCATAATTATTTCCCGTGATTTAAATTCCTGTTCAGTACTCAGATAAAGGTTATAATATTTGAAGCGCGACTACTAATATTAACAGCATTAAGCATGAAGGGTTTTAAAGGGTTTGCTATAATTTCAGCGGATATTAATTAAATGCAATCATCATACCTTGTTTTCTAACAAGTATATTTTTATCTGGTCGTTATGCATCTGCTGCAATTTTAATGATATCCTTTTCTCAACATAATTTCTATGGGCTCAGAACGGCTATCGATGAACTTTACTCACACGTAATATATTATTTAAAATGCAAATGGTCTGAAGAGATCCTGTGAGGGACGGAAGATCTTATATGACAGATATCAGTCTTTAACTTGTTTTATTACTGGTGCCATCTCATCTGTTTCAATTTTCTGTCTTGATAGCCGTGTCCTTGGTACTCTCTTTGAAGTTCCGTCTGCATCCCCCAATATCAGCTTATTAAAGAGAAAGTTCGTTGATGTATCACTTTCAAATAATTCAATAACCCCATATGCGTTTTCGAAGACACATCTCGGTTTATGCAAATGAAAAGGTGTATAACGACCCGAAAAAAAAAGAAACGTACAAGGATGTGCTAAGAATTGTTAACAATATTTTAATAATGACTCACAAAACACCAAGTTTAATGGAAAACGTTTTATTTTAATGGTAATGATAATATTATGAGGAATCATTCGGCATTCATTTACTGAGTAACATAATATTTTCGGTTAAAGTTTTAAAAATCTTTCACTTTAATCATTTTTCAAGAAACTATCCTTCTGAAGACCAGTAGTTTTTATTACTCTATTTAGTATCTTTTATTTGAAGTAATATGGAATATCAACATCTCAGTTCTGTCATTATGTTCTCATCGAGTTAAATGTTATATCTATTTTAGTTGTTGTTGCTGTGGAAGATCCTCAAGGCGATGTTTGTTTTAGGTAGAGTTTGCGATTCTGAAGTGACAGTCCAAAAATAGTTGTCTTCACCAAGGTCTTACTCGCTCAAATACATTTTCACTATTGATCTTATGAGAATGAAATACGATTTTGAAACCTGTAAAGCCATAATAATTGACTCAATAAATGAAAACTATTTTTAAAAAGTCAAAATATGTTCGTCTAACAAACGGGCAATGTTTTTATTTTTTCATAAGTTACTAAAAAAGAGTTATTCTGTGTTTTTCGTTTAATGGTATTTAATTTTAAGTTTAATAAACATATTTAACTATATTTGGAGGATTGTTACATTGGCATAAATTTTGTAAAAATAGTTGCTTAGTGATGCTAATATTAAAAATGGAAGAAAAAAATGTAAAAAAAAAAATCACCAGGGTTATGCTTTCTTCTTAGTTTAAGTGAAGTAAAACGAGACAAAAACCGGGGAAAAAACTCTGTAGTGTATGGAGAAATTACTGTGAAACGTATCAAAAATGGTCATTTCTCATTGATTTATGTTGCATTGTTTCGTGGAGTAGCTAATTTCCATAACGATCAAATCAAGGCATTAATTAGGAATAATTAACACTATACCAAGTGCAAAATAACCAGCCTACATAGAAAAGTCCAATGAAAAACTGAAAGTCTGTTGCACTAGATCGTTGCGTTCATCGATTTGATATGTGACTTTGGTAGACCCGAAAAGAAAACGAGTATTGGTCGTTGATTAAATGTTGCCTTTCTGAGTTGAAATTTACCCGCCAAGGAATTGTTGATATTTTAAAACAGCGTAAAATACGAAAACCCAAGGCAAGCCACCTCTGAAAATAATAAAAGTCGAAATTCACTAGTAGAATTTAAAGTTGCATATACGGTTTAATTATAAAAGTGTCATCTAATATGAATTCCTTCTGGAGAACTAAACAGTTGATGCGAACAAGTATTGTCTCAATTTAAGCCAAATGATGAAAGGACTCGAAAGAATGTTTGCATAATTATTTCAAAGAAAGGCTATAATATCCCATTGGAATAACACTAAACCTCACGTTTGTTTGGTGACAAGCCAAAAATCGTTAGATGTTGGGTGAAAAAAATCGCTGTATTCAGAAGATAATGCTATTAGAATTACCATTTATTCTTGGCTTTATAGAATTCGATTAACGAAAAAAAAAAAAAAAACACAAAAACAAACACTTCTTTTGCAGATCTTAAAAGTCACCATAAGATGCTTTCGTTGAGAAAGATAAAAAGTTCTCGAAGAAGGAAACAAGAAATTATCTGACTGATGACAGATCCTACTTTATTGCACACTGACTCTTCAGCACTTTGATGATCATGACATTCTACAGCATGCTATGCTTTGTAGTCCTAAGCAATGTTTGTCCACTTACTCCCACCCGCAGTGTTTATTCTCACAACCATTTATATAAACCTTATATGAGGCTACTCACTGTTTGTCTCTGCCTATTTTTATGTGTACAGTGAATATCAAATTCTTAAAACCCTAATTCTTCATTATATTTTCCAGAAATTTGAATTGTCCCTTTCTTATTTTATGTACAATTGTTCCAATTTGTCTTAAACAACCACGTTGCCAACATAAACCGTTCATGTTATCCTCAAAATTCTTCGGGAGAAGCACATATTTCTTGGCCCAATATACATTTCATCCACGAACAAAATTCCAAAATGCAATGCTATGTAGGAGATTGATATTACATATCAAGTTTCCATTGTTTTTGAATAATAGTTTCCTGTTTCTTAATACTTTATTTAGCTTTTGTAAGGTATCATTCTCCATATCAAATACCGCTATTTCAATGTCCCTTAGTGTTTATGTTTTACGTTACTTCACATATACACAAATTTTGGATTGCGGAGAGTGGAACAAAATGCTAAAATCTTTGGGCAATAAAATTAATGTAGAAAATATTTTATATTATTCTTTTTCATATAGTCATAAATCGCATAGCATTACTATTTATCCAAAATCTTAGAGGTAAAAAATTAAATTTTATATCAAGTCTCACTTTAAAAAAAAAAAAAAGTAACGTAAAAGTTTACATTCGGACTATCTTCTTCAAATAAGTGCTTACTATCACAACATTTCGGAGGTTGTGACCCTCCAGCCTTGTTAAATACTCATCGACCCAGGTAATCTTCCTTCAGGGGATATGGAACTGAGAAATTTATTTCATGTACAGGAGTAGTTTGTTCCCGTTCTGCAACACATGCCCTGTTCTTATTTAGTACATGCTCAGTTATTGCTTGCCCTGTTTCAGATGAGTATACGTTTTAACTAAGCGGCCCAGAGATTGAACTCCCAATGATTATTTTGCTAAATTTTGATTTACTCCACTAGTTATTTAACCCGTGGAAAATTATTAATCTAGAATTTTGAATTTTAAATTTAATGTTCTTTGTTGCTGAAAAACTCATTTGCATTCACCGCAGACTTGTCATTTTAATTTATTTACAAATGGTTCCTATATTGTACGTGTTTCTTCGTTAGGCCTCCCGAGGAGGTTGTCATAGCCTAGCACAGACCTCCTACTCCAAAGTGGTCTCTCTCTCTCTCTAGTAATTCTACATAATTCCCTGTGTTTGTGACTTCACTTTTCCCTCGATGATCGGCTATCTTAAATTTCATTGTCTAATGGCCGCTTATCTATGTATCTCAGGCCTTACGATATTTGGTTTTGCCTTTGGATATTTTGCCACAATAATGTAAATAATAATAACATCTCATCCTATCAAATATTAGAATGCTACAATAATGATTCTCGGAGTTACATTACTTTCATATAAGACTTAACTAGCAAAGAAAAGAAAACATCGATAAAAGCTGGAAAATATACGAAAATACCTACTTTGTTATTCTTGCTTCTCATTTCTTTCTGATTATCATAATAAAATACGATTGTAGTTTTCAAACTAGATTTTTTTAGATCTCGCTATGTTTGATTCAGTTATTTTTGTTCTTGACTAATGGAAAGGAAATACAAGGCCTGACGCCAAACCAGGCTTCTTATCACTGTTAGAATAACACCAGTAATTTTTTCTTCTTTGTATTAACTAATTCTGTAGTGTTACTTCTCTGATAAAACATATTTTTGAAAAGTAAACATCATTGCCAGTATTCTCGAATACAAGACAGGAAAGAAACTTTCATTTCCTGTAACAAACAGAGGCATCATTTGCATTATACACGGATGCATTTGAAACACCGAGTCATACTATACATACATATATATATATATATATATATATATATATATATATATATATATATGTGTGTGTGTGTGTGTGTGTGTGTGTGTTTATGTGTATGTGTGTGTGTTTATGTTCAAATATATGTCTATATGTGCAAATATATATAAATATATATGTGTGTATGTATGCGCAAATATATATATATGTGCGTGTGTGTATGTATGCGCAAATATGTGTGTTTGTGTGTATATATATATATATATATATATATATATATATATATATATATATATATATATATATATATATCATACAATCGGAATTAAGGTAAAATTCTGTAAATGATCATTTTCACCTTGTAAAATTACTAGAATGTTAGAGGATTTTTCAAACATGCAGTGGATGTTAAAGCTTTGAAAAAAAACAAAAAAAACAGACAAGGCGGAGTAAAGAAAGGAAGAAGAAACCAAGCGAAAAAAGAGGAAGAATAGACAGAAATGGGAGGTGGCAACGGCAACAGGAAGTGGTGTAAGTGATATGAGTGGTGGTCAGATGCGAAACTATGAGATGGATAAAGAAAAAACAGTTGGCTTGAAGGTAAGAGAAAAAGAAGGAAAAAAGAAAAAGAGAAGATCTAATATACCCAGTAAAATGATAAGGCAGTAGATAACCAGATGAATTTACAGAATTTAATGAAAGAAAAAAAGCAAGGTTTACATAAAATAATAAGCGATAAGCCCCAAAATAAGAGAGAGAAATAATTCAAAATAAAAAAAGTAATAAATTAACCAATATATCTGAATAGAATAGCAAGGAAAACAAATAATATAAAGTGTGTGTGTGGGGGGGTGTATAAATATCCACGGTGAAAACATCCAGAAACGCGATTGTTTCAAGCCGGGATCGAAACTCGACCGATTTGTTTTTAGTAGGAGACTCTAATCAAAGCCATCAGAGCACGTTACGGAGAAAAGGATTTTTTAACGTATTATATACGTGATATAAGTATTATATACGTGACAGTAATTTTCCAAGCGAAGCTTATATGTGGCCATTGTATACGTGATATATACGGGTTCGCAGCTGCCAGGGTCCCTTATACATTATGCTGAGCTTAGCATTATAGTAGCAGGAGCCGACAAATACCCTTTTTCCAAAATGCTCAACTGACAAATAGGAGTGTGTATGTGTAAGTATATAAACATATACATTCATACATATACAAGTATTTAATCATTCCACCCCATACAAGGCCCTAAAGCCACCAAGACGAAAGGGCTTACTGATTGTCAAAGAATAAGAAAAAGTTAAACATTGTCAAGGAGCGATAACGATAGAAGAATAATCAAAAAGGCATTTGACAACTATTGACATTGCATTTAATGTTTTAAATCTCAAAGATGATCGAAAATCATTGCGAGAAAATACACTTTTAGCATAGAACTTAAGTTTAAATTTAGCCAATTCAACAGCGAATTTATGAATTCTAGTACTGTGTTTAAATTCATCAAGTCTAGGTACCATAGCAATGAGTTCATGCGAACAGTTAGCATGAAAGAATTTATAGAAAAAGCACAGGGAAATTACATTACGGCTTTTGGAGACCCCAAGTACAAAGCAAAAATATTGCTGATTCTTCTTTGGATTTTACCAAGAATCTCTAAATATACAGCAGGAGAACCGGCCATATGTTCAAGTAATATTAGAATCAAGGACGAATGATAGACATTTAAATATGTAAGAAGGTTTCTGGAGAGAAAAAATGTTTTTCACAGTGAAACTAATTTCTTAGTAGCAGGCCGAGCAATGTATTCAGCATAGTCTTTCCACTTCATGTCAGCTGGGAATGTTAGCCCGAGAAGGCGCAATGAGTCACTCTCCTGGATTGCAAGCACAAGCCATTATATATATATATATATATATATATATATATATATATATATATATATATATATATATATATATATATTATGTTGGTGCAAAAATAATGACGGAATAATGTCGTTTTGTGACGTATTTTTAACATCAAAAAACGACATTATTACGTCATTATTTTTGCACCAACCTAATATATATATATATATATATATATATATATATATATATATATATATTAGGTTGGTGCAAAAATAATGACGTAATAATGTCGTTTTGTGACGTATTTTTAACGTCAAAAAACGACATTATTACGTCATTATTTTTGCACCAACCTAATATATATATATATATATATATATATTTGTGTGTGTGCGCGTGTTCACGAACAATTATTTTGTTTCAACATACTCGCATATAGATTTATTTGTCTATAAATGCCTTATCCCCGATAATAACAAACATACCAACTTTTAAACAAGGTGTGTGTGCGCTCACGCATGTGAATTTGAATCAGAATCCGACAGAATAGTAAATAAGACGATCTCGGTTACTTCCATCAGAAAGAAAGAATATTATAACAACGTTGAATTAAAATTATTTTTCTGGCGACGCCGGTTCATTAGTGAAAAATATCAAAATGGAAGTTTACTAAACGTTCTTATACATTTAGCATATATATATATATATATATATATATATATATATATATATATATATATATATATATATACCCGTGTGTGTGCATGTGCGTGTGTGTGTTTCATTTAATAATATAGACATATTGTGTCTACTTATTTTTATACTGATCCTTTCCAGTTGTGTAATCAGGTTTCTTGATGTTGAGATGAAATCTTCAATTTATCCGTTGTAGTTATGGAATCTTTTTACAAAACAAGCTTTTCAATATAAGGCGGCTGACCAGGTATTTGGTGAAATGTAAATTAGCAATAGTATATAAATCTTAAATGCACATTAATATGTTGTTGCTATATTGTTAATAAATTTTGTTGAATTTTGGTTGATTTTGATATAGAGTGTCTAAGGAATTTAAATTTTTTCTTTATGAATTTAGTGGTGTAGTATATGGGAGTTAACAAGAATTTTTCTATATTTTGAAGCTGGATAGGAATAGGTTTGTAAATGTTGGCCAACAGAACTTGTATCCAACAAATGAAGTGTAAGACGTCTTGAAAATGGCGTGGTCGTCAAACCAACATATTGTAGTTACTTTATTTCCCCGCGGTGTAATGATACAATATATATATATATATATATATATATATATATATATATATATATATATATATATATATATATAATAGGAAATGTGTCGCCATCAGTATAATATTTGTTATAAAAGATTGAGCAAATTTGTATCAATAAAAATACAATTTCAGTTAGTGGGTATGCTTTTATTTATCATTATATATATATATATATATATATATATATATATATATATATATATATATATACGTGTGTGTGCCTGTCTATGCAAATTAAATATAACAGACAATGAATGTCTATTATGTTTGATCATGTGCCGTTTTAATGTTCCAATATTTGCTTTAATTTCTGGGGCATATGAAGACAAAAATTGTTCAACATTTGGATATTTTATTTATTAAGCTGGTCCTAATCTTCCGGCTCACATAACCCATCCTCAGAGAATGGTTATACACACATGAAGCAAAGATATCCACCGTCAAATTTGATATTTTGTTATTTTGACATAGAAAATTGCTAAGCAACGATAACGGTCACGGAATAGCAGACGCAGATCGTAAATTCAAGATGCTGTTCTTATGACGTCATACCTCTCGATAGACCGAAGTATTACAAAAGAACTAATGTCTAGATGCAATGTAATGTGTTTTTAGTAGTTTAAAATGTAATTTTGTTGAGTGTAGGTTATATTTATATATTGTGTGTCCGTGTATATAATAGAATATAGAATCGCGATAAAGATTTGAATAAATTTGACAAATAAGAAACCTTTTCATTGAAACTAGTTTTGATTGCACGTTTTGTCTTTATATGTTACATCAAATCCAAAAACCAAAGAAAGGAATATATTTCAATATGCATAAATAATAGATTATTAGAACTTTTTAGCTAAGCTGGCGTTTCTCGTGACGAACAAAAAAGGATGAAAACAGGTGACTTTAAAAAAAAAATATTCTGTACCTTTTCTTTATAATTATTAATTCATGTCGAAATTTATTAATATAATCTCCTCAGCGTTGCTGTATTAAATTTAAGGTAAATCCACGTTTTATTTTCAGAATGGCTTGGAAGCAAGATATTCATATGCGTGTGGGTGTATCTTTGTGTATGTACTAAATATGTTCTCGTGCTGAGCTGTCCACCATTCTCCTCAATCTGTCGCGGTCGTGTCAGAGACTGGCTCTCCGTGAAGGCGTTTCTTGGTATACTGATCATGTGGCGTGTCTTGTTCGTTTTAACCACCGGAAGCCATCCATTTCCAGACAACTTCTCGTCTTCTATTTATTGTGTTCCTTTAGGACGACCACTATCAAGGAGACTTACTATTTCCAAGCATCTGCAGCTTTTAGTAATGTCTTTTTTTTTTTCTATGCCACAATTTCCCTGTTTTGCCATTCATTTTACGCAAGCTTGTTACTCCCTATTTCTATTTGCCCCACTTGTATTCAGTAATGTCCTGTCAGTGTCAAATTCTCTAAGCCATCCCACCTCAATATATGAGGTCATACATTTCATCTGTCTCATTTTGGTTCCATGTGTCCCTTTTCCCATTTTCCTTTGAACTTCCTCGTTGCTTCACCGCATTGTTAGTTGATTTGATTTTTCCACTGTGAGGTAATTGTCCGGCATAAACTGCCATGGAGTAAGATTGATAATACGTAGACATTCAGTAATCATTTTTTCTTTCTTAAAAGATGGATTCCTATATATGAATAAAATATAATGTAATAATAAAATATCATTTTTGTTTATTTTCTCGCCAAGTAATATTGGCAACAGTTGTATATTTATCTTATTTTACGTTCATGTAGCGTACATGTAAGTGTAAGTAAAATGTAAAAATTGAGCTTTGAGAATTTTCTGTTTTTAGAGAATAATGAAAAGCAGTAGAGAAAAATGGAGGCGGCTAAAAAATAAACGAAAACGTTATTTCGCTAGTTTTATTTTCATTATTATTGTGCTCTAAGAATGATAAGAATGATTTAATACACGATGAAAATAAAGTTAGGCGCTACAGTTGTGTTAAACATAATTCTGTAGACTCATATCCCTATATATCAGGCAACAGCAGCTTGGTACACCATTTTTAAATGTATATATTTACGATCACATCTACGCATATGTGCGGGTGTTTTTGTATAATATATATATATTTATATATAGTGTAACACGGATATAAGAGACCCGGATATAACATAAACCCGGATATAAGAGAGATATTATCTGGTCCCAAATTGGAGCCATACTTAACTAAACAAAATAGACCCAAACCGGATATAAGAGAAACCCGAAATTAAGAGACTTATTCTCCAGTCACGATAACTCTCTTATATCCAGGTTACACTGTACATATATATATACATATATATATATATATATACATATATATATATATACATACATATATGTATACATACATATATATATATGTATATATATATATTATATAAATTATTAGATCGCATGAGAAATTGTATAAAAAGATATAAAAGCACCTTGTCTTTCGTTTTCAATGAAATGTGCATGAAAGAAGGGTTGTTGCATAAATACACTATATATATATATATATATATATATATATATATATATATATATATATTATTTCGTTATAGTATAAATATATATATATATATATATATATATATATATATATATATATATAATTCAACTATTTAAAAAGTTTAAATGTTAAAAAAAGTAAGCTTTGCTGATTTAAATTGCTTACCTTTGAGCAAACACTGTAACAATTCATATGATAACGCCCATTCCCGAATATATATATATATATATATATATATATATATATATATATATATATATATATATATATATATATATATATAGGGAAACGGTTCCATCTGTTACAACAAAAGAAATATGTATATTTTAAAAAGAAAGAGAGAAACTGCAAACCTTTTGGTTATAATGTAGATTTGTTTTAGTATATATATTATATTTTTTTCATATAATATATACACTAAAACAAAACATTTTAGCCAAAAGCTTTTGCGCTTTCTCTCTTTACATATATATATATATATATATATATATATATATATATATATATATATATATATATATATATGGGAGCTGTGTGTGGAAAGAAACCTAAATTTATAGATATTCATATACCTAATGCTTATTCAAATATATTTTAAACAGTTATGAATTGTCCGACAATTTATTTCGTTGCTATTTCATCTGTATTATTTACTCAATACAAGTAATAATTCCTTTATTCATAGAGATGAAACACTTATATTAAATTATTTTTAATTAGGCAAAAAAATCCCACAAAAACTGATGAACAATATTTATAATGATAACATGTTGTGGCAAAACATCAGTAGGATGTTAATAGAATGGATTAGCTAACACTCAGAATGAAATAATCACTTATAAGTGTCACGAGATTTCATGGGTGAAATAAGTCTTAATTAAGGAAGGTTAAACTAAAAAGATTAACTACTATCAATACTCGTCAGATGAAGATTCAAGCATTCTGATTTTTCCACTACTTGAATGACGCAAATCATATTCTATCCTGACTTGGCTGATATACACATATGTTTGTATATATATGTTTGATGCAAGTTTTTCAATAGACAACTCAGATATGGCCAAGAAATATACTAAACTTTGCACAAGACGAGATATATAAAATACCTAAAAGGGTCGAATTCACAATCAGTAATGTTCTTTGAGACAAGATTTTTATAAATTTCTAAGATACTATGATAACTAATTTAATATTAAATAATAGGCATGTATTAAATGCTTTCGTAATAGTAACAATGGATCCTCTGTATTGTTGTGAGACCGCCACAAGCTACACACCTTCCTTCCAAGCACTGCTGTAAACAACGAATGTGTATGCGTGACTTCAAGGTCAATCTGTACAAATCGGTTTCACTCTGAGCAAATAAACAAATATCTGAGTTTCTGGAACCCCTTCTTGCCAATCACTTTTCAGTACATTCTCGTAGAAAAATAATAAATTAGAAGTGGCCGTAAAAATGTCTTTCTGTAATATTTCAGAAAAAAAAATTCGATTCTGAAATCTGTACATTAAAATAAATTAATTTAAATTAAATGGCGACTTTCCAATTGTTCTTATTTACTGTTAGCAACTTAATTTTGTCATAATCAAATGTGTAGAGTACTCATTGATGATGGAACATACGAGTAAAGGCTAACCAGCCAAGTTCGATTGTTATGGAATACTTTGATATTTTTTTTAGAGCTTATCGACTTTTTGCAAGATATTTAAAGCCAGAACTTATTTTCACATTACAAGAATATTTGGGTGATAATGATGATTTACTGACAAAGTTCTAATAATATTTGGGTGATAATGATGAATTACTGATAGAGTTCTAATAATAGCTGGGTGGGGGGGGGAAAGAGGTGGATTCATACCTGTACCAAGGGTATTTGCGCCTAAGTGAATATAACAAACACGACTAGAATTGAAACACGGTTTTATGATTTTCAATTTTGATCCCTTACACCACCAACGCATCCAAACCTACAGCATCTGCTATTCCAAACTGGTCACCCATCTAACTACTGAACAGGCTCAACGTTGCTTAACTTCGGTTATCGTACGAGAACCTTTGTTGCAATGTGATATGACTGTAAGCCCTACCCAATTTGAGCTGCGCTCGAATTGTTAATTCAGGTTAATATTCAACGTTTACCTATAAATGGGCTGAACACATTTTTGCAAGAATGATAAAAATCGAACTTCGCAATATTTTTACTGAAGCAATGTTAAATGCTAAAATATTAAACTCTAATTCATAGCAAATGTAATTGCCTAAGATTTTAAAACAGTTAATTTAAGTAGAAATCCTCAGCTCCATTTTAAACAGAGGTCTCCATTGTTTTACATATTTAAGTTAATTTAATCTGATTTAAATTACAGATAACCAGTTTGCTGAGAGAATTATTAAAGAAATATTTTCATGACGTTCTTTTTCTTCAAGGCTTCCTACAGGATAAATATGTTAATTTTGTGTGAAAACAGGGATATGCAAAATGTATTACCCTTCAAGAAGAAGATGAGTCAACAATTGAATGTTTTCTTAATTCTGTGGGTGGAGGGCCTTACGTTGTAAAACGAACAATAAATGAATGAAGTTACATAAGGACCGATAATACGAATATGGTGATTGAAGGAAGCAGTTACATGAAGTGTTCCTCGAAAGGATTTTTGTGTGACAAAGGAAAAAAATGTACAGATATTTTCTATTAAAATGTAAGATTTTTCTATTCTTAGATTAAAGCATATAAAGTGGAATGTTAAAAAAAAGTGCAGAGAGCTACCTAATAGCAGCTGTTCATTTTGTCGGAATAACAGCCTCAACGCGACGTAGTATAATATTAACAGGTAATGGAATAGTTAGCCCGAGTATAAAATCCTTGCATTACGATGTTTCTGGGTAGGGGGCATTTGGTAGTCTTACATGTTATCAAAGAATAATTAGTTTTGCTAAAAGCCTAAGGGATAAGTCTTAGGGTGTCGAATAAATGAAAGCACACACACTGTTAAGTAATTCTCTTGAAAATAGACTTTTGAGATTTATTTTTTATAAGATCATGTATTTTGTAAATATTTTAATTATGAATAGTTTACATTTCATTTAGTTAAAATGAAAAATTACATTAGATAAAAAGGTTGACTGAACAGAACATATTAAGACAAAAACAAATTTTACAGCGAAGCGATATTTAAATTAAAATATTTAAATATTTTGGTATTTCGCTTTCAATAAATTCTCAGCATGATAAAGGGTTTTTTTTGGTAAGGTGTATCAGTATACTTTTTCACTGGCCACTCGATTTTAAAATTATCATAAAATTCACGCATCAAGTTTTACTACCATTGTTAATACAGTGTAATCCGGATATAAGAGAAACCCGGATATAAGAGAGATTTTCTATGGTCCAAAATTAGAGCCATACTTACCTAAACCAAATAGATCAAACCCGGATATAAGAGAATCCAGGATATAAGAGACTTACCTGGTCCCGATAACTCTCTTATATCCGGGTTACACTGTATAATTCGATTGAAATAAAAGCGTGATTAGACTCTAAACTATTACAACAGATCATTCGATTAAATAATGTAATTATTTCATTGTATAAGTTCGAATAATGAAAATTCTTAAAACGTAAAAACACATCATTCAAAAATTAGAATATTTATTTATGCGAAGTCGACAAAATATTTACGTATATTAAAACAATTATGTTCATTGCCTTTAAGTCTGGCTGAAAATTTCGATCGGTTGCAATTTTTGTTTATAAGATGCTGACTCCGAAATAGCGATTGCGAATTGAACATTTCATTTCTCCAATAGGTCCTATATAGGATCAAAAAATATATAGGCTGAAAATTATATAGGCTCAAAAAATAATATCTACAAACAACGGAGTGGAAGTGAAAGATTTTTTATGACACAACGGTATTTATGGAGGGGGGGTCTTTTTTTGTTAAACAAACCCTTACCACCTGGGAACAAGCGAATATAAATTGGCCTAAATCATCTGCAAGAGGATCTGTTATGTCACATCTGTCGAGGAAGGTGCTAGTTTCAAAAGCTCCAACAGAACACACCTACTTTTTAGTTCCCTACTAATTTGTCAGTGGTGCTAACTATTGTCATTTTCTTTGAATATGACTTATTGCTGTACTACTTCTAGCACGCTAAAAGGTTTCACAACTAAATATTTCAAATATAAACGATGAACAAATAAACATTTTTCCTGTTTAAAATAAAACAATATATTCTCACAAATATAACAATTTTGGGAAACAGTAAGTGTATGTGCGGATGAGTATATGATTGCTTCTAAGTGATTGACACTTGTGGCAAAACTCCTTACATGATGGGAAGTAGTTGTTCAGGGAACAGAAAAATGGAAAAAAAGAGATTTTTGAAAACACATTGTTTCTTAGAACTAATACCACATAACCCTATTTACGTGTCTACAAATCCAGGTCCTCAACATATGCCCTAGATTATTTTACTTATTTATTTCAGTTTGTGTTTTTGGATCCCACAGATTCTGGGTATATAATCCTTGGGAGACCACTTCATCAGCAGTAATGATTCTATCCAGGAGTTTTTCGGTAGTAAATCTACGCTTCAAGGACCAGCGGAAGTTCAGACTTTGATTAAGGATAGAAACAGGCGACCAAGTTTAGTTACTTTCTCGGATTCCTGAAAATGTTTGATAGTCAAGGTGGGACATGTGTACTGAAATGTTCATTAGGAGTTTCCTCAGCTACGATACCGAATGTCCAATGTAGTGCATACATTTGCCGATACTCCCTTGCTTGATAGATCTTCACAACAGCCTATTTTTCTAAGTATTAGGTTGGTGCAAAAATAATGACGTAATGATGTCGTTTTTTGACGTTAAAAAATACGTCAAAAACGACATTATTACGTCATTATTTTTGCACCAACCTAATAAATGATATTACACTGCTCTGATATTCATTCACCCAAAATTATTATGTTTGTTATTTGATGATTTTCCCTGTCTCTTCAATATATCCTGTGAGTGCTATATTTTCCACACCCTCTTTTCTACTTCATATATACACGAAATATTCCTTTTGAACTACGAGATGGATAGCAGAAAATACGTATCTTGGTTGATTCTTTCATATTACGAAACAATCCAGGAACCATGTATTTATCTTATTTCTTTTCTCGTCGCTGATTTAATTTTAAATTCATTGAAATTAAATTAAAATTTAATTTCTTTTTAATTTAATTCATTTCGTCCATCTCTTGTTAATTTGCCTCTCATAATCTATTTATACCCCATTATCATTCTCTTCTCTGCGTATCCGCATCATATGCCACTCGTAAGTGTTAACAACTCGTATATTTACACAACTGCTTGTGATCTCCATTTCTAAAATTATGTATCTCAGCATCTCTCTCTTCATTATACTTTCTTCATTATTTTTCCAACCTTTTACCTCGCTACACAGAGATCAAGAAATGCCTACTGGTAATCGTTATTTCTAATGCTATACTTCAATTTCAGTCTGTTCATTTTTATATATCTATATTTTTTGTGTATGTTATACTTTGAACTAAGTGTTCTTTCTCAATTACTAATATAATTTGGAGCCTAATACGGCGGCAATACTCTAGAATAATTTTTTTTTCTGAACAGTGATATTGTACAACATTCCTTTCCTAAAATGTCAGTTACTGAATAAGATATAAGTCAGACATCAATAATGTTTATCCGCTTTTGCCAATTTTCGCACAAGAAGAATTAGTTTAAATGCAGAATTTCAAGAGCGATAATAAAGAATCGTAAAAAGTATGAAGTTAATAAATTTAAGAATTAAGAAACTTTCACATAATTTCGAGGAGGCCTGTTTTGATCACAAAGTCTAAGGAAAAAAAAAGGAAACAGGATTTATTCGAAGATTTTTCTTTAACACAAATACACCTTGTTTTTTACGTTTTTCCCCCTAAGGAAGGCGATACTGGGAGTGCAAGAGAAAAGATAAAACTTTACCGTGGAGAAAGAGAAATAAAATAACAGGATCCAGGTAGACAGATGAATAACGATTGGCGCTGCATCTAGATTTTTGAAGATTGTAAATCAACTAAGCACAGAATTTAAATATCTGAAAACTGTTCCAACAAAGGACGGAAAATGCGGCACTGAAATCCAAAGACTTGGAATGGAATATCCAAAGATGCATTCCAAATGCTAAGCAGAATATTAAAAGATAGACATCTTTGTTAGAAACAAAGAAAAGTGTTCTAGACAATGATATCTGTCCTACTATATAGCAGTGAATGCAGGACAATTTACTCAAAGATGAGGAAAGAGGACAGGGCATTATGGAGAGCCATGATCGCCTACGTCTTGAGGGGACAAGATACAGAAAATAAAAGAAGGCGACATTGAAGTAAAAACATCGGAACGGAGTTCCACAATCGGGAACAACAAGATAAAAACTATTAGAATGGAACATACATTTGCGTGTAGCTTGTTCAACAGTAAAACACGAATTGTTGTATCGAATCGTATCAGAACAATTGCCATGAAAATATTTGTAGAAAATACAAAGGGACTCACGTTGTAGCGGGGAGAAAATGACTGAAGGCAAGATGACTGGACAGAACTCATTAGATTACATACAATTATTTGAATTTTGTAAAGAATACTCACAGAAAATAATTTATTTATTTTGTCAGTGAATTGGTGTGAAAAAATATAAACTTTTTCGAGTTTTTTCCACCATTTTTGTATATAATGTCTTCTTTTAAATTTTAACCTTATTAAAATTCCCAACCAGAAAACAATTTATAATTCTTATAGGTTCTAATATAAACAGGCAAAGTATTAAGATAAAGGAAAACACACTTTCTACTGTCTCCTGTGACCATTGCCTTCCAAGAAAGAAAGGACATTTTTACAGTAATATTCACTCTATAAGAAGCGCGGGAGCCACTCGAGGTATAGGATTGCAGAATAAGAACTAGTACTTATGCAGATATGTGGGGAAGATAAAGGTCAATCCTTGATTTGATTTGGATAAGATTGTAGTGATCGCGAAAACATCACCTTGGAAGTTCGTTCCAAAGTGCAGTAGTTCGCGGGAGGCTGCTGCTAGAGAAAAATACGAATACGAAGGTGGTTTGATACTATGATCGTAGCATAGTGGGACTTAGCCGTGAAGGTTAGAACTGGTGAAACGAAGGAATGTAGTTGGTCTGAGCACTTTCCAAGGAAATAACGATAGAGCAATGAGACGCCTGCGACGTTTCATCTGTGAGAAAGCGGTGTAGGGTGGAAAATCCACAACTACTTGAAGACACTTTTCTACTATTCGGGGACTGCAAAAAGAAAGACTGTGCAGCACCTTTCAATATATGACATTAGTTCTTCAGGTCTGATCTGGTTCTTGTAAAGTTAAAGGCTAGCACGAGGAGTCAGGTATTTACTTGAGTGATACAGAGAAATTGTCATTTTACTAGCATCGTTAGCGATGGATCATTTGTACGAGTTCCACTCTAGGTCTGGGTGAGTTTAAGGGTCTGATTGGACATCAATTCATTGTGGTACGGTGACGGTTTATAATTCGATCGGCGATGATGGAATATAAGTAGTTTGGCATTTGTGGTATTGAATATAAACAACCATTTTTCCCTCACTAAGACTTTGGTCAGAGGAGAGATCAGCTGCTTATCTATGGGTGCACGAAAATAACGTTGTATCATCAGCATAGATATTCACAAATGATCGGAGTATGCGTCTAGGAAGATCATTTATGTAAAGCAAAAACAAGGTTTATCCGAAAAGCGACCTCTGGGAGATACCGGCGTTGATTGCTAGGGCACCGGAGGATTGGTCATAAGCAACTACATTCAGATATCTACCAGTTGGGAAGTATTTAAATAACTGAAAATATTGAGTTATTCTTAGCTAGGGAGCTTTTACAGGAATAATTTATAGCACACCTTGTCAAAGAATCTAAATTTTATTTTGCAACACTCTAGTGACAAAATTTTGGAGTTAAGGTTTCTGGTAAGCGACCAAATTAAGCAAGGTCCGACGCCCGAGTGGTAGGGTCAGGGCAACGTTATACGTATGAAAACAAGTCGGTAGCCCGATGCAAGCTGTCATCATGAACCTGCCTGTCAAGTCCAGTCGCAGACAAGGCTTTCATCCTTAAAGACATTTCTTCTTCAGACGTCTAATGAACTGATTGGAGAAGAGCAGTCCACAAAGTCGACAGACCGATGTAAGCTGTCATCATGAATCTGCTTGTCAAGCCCTGGTTGCCAGCAGATGTTTGTGTACCATGGAATTGCACCACATGGCCTACTTCAAACAATTCACATACGAGGCTTTCATGCTTGAAGACTTTTCTTCACACGTCTAATGAACCAATTGAAGAATAACAGTCCACGAAAAACAACATTCGAAAACACCAGAAGCTAAATAGAAAAGACAGAGAGATCTCCATCTACCGAAACCTCATATCCTAACATGCGGCGCCTACGGACATCTCCTCAGAACCCAAAATAGAACATTTTTACACAGAATGGAATGTCGATGAGCACCGCAATACAGAATTCCGCTAACGATGACTAGATTGCCTTTATTAATTTTTATATATGAACGAAGAGACGGGGACGGTCGCAATACTTTGGAGGGTCAACATGTCTCCTACACATAGATTCCTTCGTTAGGTAAGTTAACACATGATGAGGAAATCGGAGCCACTGAGTTGATAAGTGGTCTCCCCATAGTCGTTTCCCTCGAGAAAAAAATGTTACAATTACTGTCCCGCATAAAATAAAGCTAGTTAAAAAAAAAAGAAAAGAAAATGATGCAGCCTGTGATGCAATTTTGGCGTTTGAAGATACTGAGAGACAAGGAGGACACGAAGCACAAAACATTTCTATGAATCTAGACCAGTGTTTCTCAGCCAGAGAAGAGGTCGTCAATATGGACCCGCGAGAAACATGATAAATAGGGTAATGTATTTTGAACAATTTTTGTTTAATTTTATATTCGTGATTTTACTACACAAATACGACATATTGTTGAAAAATCCATGTTTATTATAATAAAGGCATGAAGCTCTTATATTATTTAAAATTATAATAAACTCCAGGCTTTACAGTTAACTTTAATCTTAAAACATCTCACTGCAATGTCAACTGTTATCTACTGTCTTCTGGATTACACTGCTTTCTTGTTGACACTTAGCAATGTTTCTCTTTCTTAATTCTTCACCACCCAGTAACCTCTTGTGTTTTAGTGGCTTGACTGCCTTGTTTGGAGTGGACTTGATTAAGATATCATAAGTAATGTATTTAGCGATATTTATAGGGACTTACTAAACATAGCTTCATTGTGGCAAAAGAGCGAAAGTATGAGGCACCCCGTGAGGATTGAACTCTCTACTCAGTTGTAATTGATCTAACGAAACAAACTGACTAAACATTGTACCACGTCAAAGTTAACTTATGATTTTCTAAGCGTAGCATAGATGTGGCACGAGGTCTAAAGTGTGGATCACCCAGAGAGAATCAAAGTCATTAATCAATCATAATTGATCTAGCGAGACAAGCTTGTTGATCATTACACTACGTCGAATTACCGAATTTAGAAATGTCTATATGGCGTTATTTATGAAGTTTTTTATTCAGGCGTTCACTGAGACAGGAAAACTATTTCAGTGGTTTCACAACGGTCAAAAGGTTGAGAAATGCTGGTCTAGACACATTTTACGATTCTTTAAGTCTTCGTTCAGTTACCGACAACTTTTCTCTATTCTTATACTGCGTCCGCTTCCTGTGCAATACTTTTCTCTTTCTTTTGTCTGATAATTAAATTCCCGTATTTAGGTTGCAGATGAACATGTATTCTCTATTGTTAAAGTTAATAGGTAGTCTTTTCTTTTTGTTTTCTTCGAATCCCTTGTTTAAAAGTTATTACAGTTTTCCGTAAAAGTTTGTTAACAGAACGATATCATCTGCGTAGCTTTTGCCACTCAGATTACGCCCGCCAATAATCCTAGTAAGTAATACTGTCTGCTTAGAATCGTCTGGCTGTACAGGTTAAATTAATCAAATGTGGAAACATATCCTTCAAATATTGGTATATTTTGGCGTATTCATTACTTTCGTCCTCCTTTTGCATGCAAACTGTTTAATCCCAATGAACGTTACGAGTTTTAATTAGCATCTAAATATTCTAAAAATCTTAATATTTCTTTATGGACAACACACTCCTTAGCCTAGTACGCCAAATCTAACGAATTTTTTTCATGCCCTAGAACGAATCCTGCTGAAGTGTGCATAATTTTCGTTAATAAGATTTCTCGAATATTCAGGCCGTTAGACAAAGGTATATAAATATCCTGTTAATATAATATATATCTGATGAGATGTCCCGTTATTTTCATTTTTGCATAACTTTGACGACATTTTATACATTGCATCCTATAAATGAGTTTGTCTGAGGATTGCAAAGGGCGTGAAACCCAGGGAGACAAATTCACATGAACGCAATTAAAAATATATATATATATATATATATATATATATATATATATATATATATATAGTGTATGTACTAAAAAAGAATATATTTAAACAACTGTCCGGCCAATTTTGAAATTTATGAAAATTGGTTGAAGGATACATTTATTCATTCCGACTGTCGACCGTCAGCAGTCAACTAAACGATTTGAAACGTGTTGTGCCAGTTTTCTACCAATGTTAGGCAAGTCAGCTTCTTTAGGGCGTTTTCCACCCGAAGCAAAATGATCAGGTAATTTCAACAAAATAAGAAAACTCAAATTTCTTTCAACCTCAAACTAAAAATCTAAATTAAGCGAGAACACAGACATCAGAAAATAAGAATATGTGAGCTGTATTCGGGCTCCTACCACAAAGATGACTATCAACGGCCTACGACAAAGTGTGCAGTTGAAGTACTTAGTATACCTTGGTATCCGCATATGTATGAAGAATTAGCAGTTGAACTAATGCAAGGCAAAAAAACTGCTTGTTTTCATTTTATTTTAATCATTTTCCTTTATTTAACTTACGTTTCGTAGATTTGAAAGAATACAAGACTAAAACTTACTAGAAGTGCTAGGCAAATCCTAATTATCTGGTAATGATATAAAGACAATTACGAACATTTTAGTTGGAACAAACCGCATACATATGGATAGGAAACTAGTTAAGGATAAACACATATGTCGAAAGAAGACATATATATATATCTCACCACTAAGGTGGTGTTAACTTATTTTCCATATAAACGACGACAACTCAAAATACAATTGATTTATTATCCTTGTACGATAGTTGTGCGTCATTACTTCATCGATGGTATCATCGTTGCAGAAACAAATCAAGATGAAATTTTGCAACGTTAATTTTCTGTTTTTCAGTCGAATTCAACAACAAGGATTCCGTATTAAAGCTTAAATGTGTGAATTTTACCGAGAACAAATCAAATATCTTGGGTTTATTTTGCACGACAAAATCTGGAAAATATCACAGCAATAAAATAAAAAAAAATAAAAAAAAACAGACCAGCACCAACAAATGTAAGAAAATTACGTTCTTTCCTTGGCTAGGTTAACCAGTCCTCAACAATCTTTTGAAAAAGTATGTTGCATGGAAGTCGCTTGACGCGTGTCAAGTATTCTTCAAAAAGGTTAAGTCTTCACTTTCTTCCAATCTTTTGCTGACAGATTACAACCCACCCATGGATATCGTTGTGGTCTCTGATGCAATAAAATGGTATTAAAGCTGTTATTTCTCACATTTTCCTTGATGGCAGCCACAAGGCAATAGCTCACGCATCTAGATAACTGACACCAGCAGGGCGTACTTATAGCCAAATTGAAAAAGAATCGTTCGTTGCTATTAAAAAGTTCCACAAAATGCTGTATGGATGTCATTTCATTCTGCTCACAGATCACAGATGACAGATCACAAGCCTCTTGTTAGTATTTTTGGATCTAAAAAAAAACATCCAAGTGCATAAAGCAAACAGTCTGTAAAGAGGGGCTACTATGCTGTTAGATCATAATTTTTCTATAAAATATAATTCAACAAATAAAATTGGTCATGTCACTGCATTATATAGGCTCATGACTGCACAAAAGAAAGTACCAGGAGACTCAGTAATCGCAGCATTATCTCTAAAAGAAGAGGTCACTTCAGTGCTGGCATCCACTGTAAAAAGCATTCCCAATCACTTGTACAATGATACGTGAAGCTGCAACTTCTCATCCAGTGTTAAAAAAAGTTATATTCTTCCATCGTACAAAATGTTTAAATGAATCACAAAAGAATTTAGCCATTCTTTCAGCGTCAATCTTCATTGTCAAAAGTCGACGGCTGTTTTCATTTTGTGAAACATGTGATCATCCCACATTCACTACATGAAAGAGTGATAAAGCAATTCGATTATGTTCATCAATATATTAGCTTAGCACGCAGCTATATTCATTGGCCAAACATGGACAAGCATTTGGAGGAATTGGTACGCACATGTTCTGACTGTGAACTGGAAGAAAAATCTCCCAGGAAAACTACCATCATCTACTGGCCTATTCCCGAATCATCATGGTCATACCTTCAACTTGTTTTTGCTGGATCCATCAAGGGTAGTATTATTTTATCCTTGCTGATACTTACAACAAATGGCCCGAAAGTTAAATCTTCAGTCGATTTGGAGTCCCACAGATACTAGTTTCTGATAATGACACTGCATTTATTTCAGCTACATTTTCAACTTTATGCGCTGGGAATGGTATGCAACACTTTAGGACACCACCTTTTCATCCACAATCAAATGGACAAATGGAGCGTTTTGTAGATAGCGTTAAGAGAGCACTCCTCAAACACATTCTACTTCATGTCACCGGAAAACAATATCTTATAGACAATATTTTACTGCAAAATATCGCTACGCGATCTTGCATGATTATGTGTAAGTGTTTCAAAGAATGCTGACCATTTTTGCTTACAAAGAGAGCGTTAAATATCACAATATATGTTCAGAATATAGTCCAAATCATTCTGCTCTCATTACTGCAACAAAAGTTGATGTTTTATTACATTTTCACAACATGAGCTCATCGTAGTAAACACGTTTTGCAAGATGTTCGCATCTATACATCCATGATAGCACGGCGCGTGACTCGTTTTTACCCACGTATATTTCTTACTCTATTGTGTAATAGTTAATTAATAATGTATCGCAATATTTCATGAGTCATCTGTATGGTCGTATAAATGCGAGAGAAAGGCCCGTTTTAAAGTACACAGAGCATTGTCAGAATATTACAATGGGAACGGAGAATTGTAGATAGAAGATTGTTTATCGAAGTCATGTACGTATTTATCTGTATATATGCTAATCTAATTTAATTCAACTATATTACCTGTACTCTTATTTTGAAGTAACTTGAAGTACATCCTGTAATTTGAAGTTAATATTCGTAGCCTTTCACTACCCTGTCGCCATTTTAAAGGTAAATCTTCAACCAAGCGACATTCCTTACTTCAAGCCTTCCCATCAAGAACTCGCTATAGACCCTGCACTCGACACATTCGCATCTTTTTCTATTCCATTCATGAAGAGTAGGTTCTACTCAGGCAGTTTCTTCCCAGAATTATCTCCCGATCAATTTATGTCTAGAGTCGTATTTATCTGTCCTACATATCCTTATAATATATACTTGTTACTTCCACACTTTTACGCACTTACATCAACTCCATTCAGTTACTATCTACAATGAATACCATTTGTGCTTTGGATCGGTTGAACAATATAATAGAAATATTCAATGAATTGGAATTTTATCTTATTTCAGTGTATATTGTGCCGTATGCTGAAGCACATCTCTGAGCAAAAGGTTGAAAAGAAATATCTGCCAGGCATTTATAAAAGTCAGTCAAATTGTCCCCCTAGACATTGTCGTTTAACTTGTCATCTAACTGCAAGTCAATAACTTCCAGCTGATGTTCCGAAATAATGCAGTCAACTAGATTTTGAAAATCTTTAAGACTTTTGAATTTTCATCTAAATCTTCAGAACAACATTGTCAGAGCTTTCTGAGAAAATCGGAGAATAAATAATCCTATATCAATAATTATATATTTGATAAAAGAAAATTTATTAAAGTTTCTAAATTTTTAAAAATTTATTTAGCACTATTTGGAAGGAAAATAATCTTAATTGAGGCCTAAATATTTTTACATGAACATCTACATCCTGTTGCTCTTCAGAGTGTGGACAGTAATGGCTCTTCTTAATTTCTTGCCCTTCGTAACGGTAAGGAACGTTTGTTCCATTATTGCCTCTCACAGTTCATACTTCGGCAATCCGTTTTCACAAGCTAGTTATTTTAGTTGTTTCCCTTTGCTCATCTTGTATTTATTGCCTTGTCAGTGTCAAATTGTTCAAGCCATTTTATCCTATTATGCACTCCAGAAATTTCAGCATTTTTTCTCATCTTAAGCGCAAGTGTCTATTTCATTTCCATTTAAGTTAAAGCTTCCTCAATGTTCACGTTCCCATCATGGTATTCTCAACATCCTTCAGTGAAATAACATTATCTATATATTGCTTCAAATCTCCTCTTCATCCGTGAGGGAAATTTTCAGAATTTCCCTGCAATATAGAAGAAATGACATTACATAGCGGTTCAGCACTTATTTCTTTGTTTATAACGAAATTCCCTTTTTCGTAATATTTGTAATGTGTTTTTCACTATATCCAATTATCCTTCGGATTTTCTGTGTTATATTTTGATTTTGAAGTCTCCGTTTCGTAGCACGTATTTTAAGCAATCCTTCTTGCTAACGACCATACAGTCTGTCTTCACACAACTGATTATGACTCCTAACTTCCCGCTTTCCTGTATTACTTTATCAACGGTTTTCTGCAGTTGTTTTTTTTTTATCATCAACACAATGTTATCTCCTTATTTTATGTTGTTTAGATAGGACAGTGAGCTGATTAATATTTAGTGAAGAATGCTAATTTGTACAACTCTTCATTGTGTTGTATAGCTGGCGAGGATACCCGTTTACTAGGGCGGCTAGCCAATCCCTATTGCAGATGCTTGCTCAGGCGCATTTGTGTTTATTCAACACTCATAGAGCCCACATGGGGTTTATAATGCAATTATGCTGAACAGACCTTAGTTACAGTTTCTGTGAAAGAGTGTGTTATCTAGGGTGATCAACAATTTGATCAAGGCCAGCACGCTCAAGCGTGCTGACTTATGAATTCGTGCTAGCACAGCTATCGACGGCACCCAATTCCGTCTACCCGATTTTACTCACAACGTATGGGTCAACTCGTGGTATGGTTTTCAGGCACTTTCCAAATGTGTGCCGCACTCTGGGATTGACCCCTTCAATTCGATAACTTCTTGAGAAATAGACCATGGTGAGATTCGAACCCAGGTTTAATGTTCTAACAACTCGGCCAAGTGGCCCTTAACTCTTCATTGATTACAATTATCAACTACGTACTTCTTTCTCATTCGAAAAAAAATATTTCCCACTGGTATTCGAAAAATCGGAAGATAAACATTTAATTAATAAGTCATTTTACATTTATAAGGTCGGACAGATTACTGCTTGTATTTCACATAAAAAATCTCAAAATTGGCGATGTGATTGGATGATCATCATGTCAGATATGGCTTGATGAATATTTATTTTTTAATATGTACCTAATGGATGAAGCGATTAAGCATATATCATTTTTAGCTTTCACCCGATCGCACACATTTTCTAAGTTTTTCAACAAGGCAGTCACACACTTGCTAATTCTATATTAAAACCGGTACAGATTTTAAGGACATTTAGACGCAGCATTAGAAAGATTGAGTTGATATTTCGAGGACACATAATGAAGAAAGGGGGACTTGGAAAATTTAACATTCGTTTGGAAATACCGAAGGTAAGATGGATTGAACAGAGCATTAGCTACCTAAAGAGATATAGCAAATGCAAAAACTATATGAAGGGATAAAAATCACAGGACGTTTTGGAGAGTAATGACTACCCGCGTCCTGAATGGACAGGGCACTTAGAAGATCATTCTAAGAAATCACACGTTTTATTTGACGTAGCTTGCTGATTTTTTGTCAGCAAATTTAGTCATTTTTCAATGTCAAAATATCGCAGAAAAAGGAATTCTCGTCAATGAACACTTTCGATGTTATTTAGGAGAGCACAATGGAGGTGACGAATGGATTTGATAACAATAATTAGGGTGACTTTTAAAGCGAAAAGGATGAAACATTGATCTGCTTTGAGATGGAAAATTAAATAAAAATGAAACTTATATAAGCAGATAAAATAAGAAACCTCCTTTTTAGTCCTCATCTGTGTCCAAACAGGGTGTGTGAATTATCGGTAGATGAGACTATAATCATGAAAAAAATAATTGAATACAACAATTCATTCAGGCAATGCGTCAAAGACAAGCCAATAAAGACAGATGCAAAATGTTTCTAAATTGCAATGATGATAACATTTACACATGCAATAGTGAGATCTATACCTGCAGAAGAGATGACGCTAATGTCATATCTGATTTGGGTGTTGCGGTAAGATAGATATGTGCCTTACAGAAGGATTTTCTGGGTATATTCCTTCATTGTACAACGATTACTTTTATATTACAATGAAGGTATCATTTTTGAAAACAATTTTATTAGAATATATATTATTGCGACTACCTAACGAAAGGTCATTCCAAGAACAATAAGCAGGAAAAATGAAATGGCAAAATAACAATTTGACATGTTATTTTTTAACCGGGTTCAGCCCAAGCAAGGCAGAAAAGTCACCGAGGCAGAAGGGGTTACTGCGTGTGAAAAAAATTGCTAAGCAGTGAAAACTAAAGAAGAGAACTTAGGAAGTCAGTAGACAACGATTTAAATTGGATTTAAATTTTTCAAAATGATAGTTGGCTGGAAAGCAATGGAGCTGGAAGAGAGTTCCAAAAGCGAGGAGTGTGAGAAAAGAAACTATTAGAACTAGAAAACTCAAATGTAAATTGGTGCGACCTCGCCGCTAGTCTAGTTATAACAGACACAATATACCTGTTTTTCCTATGCTTATTAAACGAAAAATACCAACAAAACAAAGTACATTTTAAATTTTTCTTCTAAAGGCTTCAATGTACAGTAGATGACTCAGTGAATAGACTCAAAGAATTCAAAGCCTAAAATACGCACATATTGGGCATGGGAAATCAGATGACAAGTCCACAGAAATATAAGCGTAAATACAAGTTGCCAAAACGCTTGTTGAGGAAGATATTTATGCGTGCAGCCTTCAACACTTAAGTAGTAATGAATTTCACTAAGCTTCAACACGCGAAGAGAACATACACCTTTCATGTATTTTTAGAAGACATGTATGAAAGCCTTGTTGTGGCTGTTACAAAAAGTCGATGTCAATTCAGCAGCCGTCCGTCTCAAAAGTTCCTTGATATCAAGTGTTTAAAAAGTAAATGTTCACCAAAATATTTGTAGGCCCACAGATCTAGAGAAAAATAAATGTGCAGTTTGTAGAAAGAAATATTCAGGAGTGAAAAATGCCCGCCCATTTCACAGTACTTACATGAAAGAAGAAAAACTACTATCAAATAGTGATGAGTATTTCTGGGTTAAAAATGAGTAATTACAACAACTGCTATGACTGGAATCACAAAGTACAATATTGATAGTAAAAAATCATATTGATAAAGTTAAATGATTCTTTCGTCTTGCATTTTTACATGAACAGAAGGGGACCGTAAACAAGATTTCCAAAGGATCAGATTTCAAAGGTTTACCAACGAATTTGTGGTAACATGAAATATTTTGATGAAAATACATTTTCCTAACTAGAGTCTGTCTGAAGTTAATATGCAAATCAAATAATCCCCAATAACTCAAAAATTCCTTAACTAATATTTGTCAAATTTCCACACTAAGTAAAATATTTCTCTAAATTTTCTGCCACTTTAAATGGTTAGTTTTTGAGATACTTAGAATTTACGAAAATAGACTGACTAAAGTTACTATGCAGATTAAACTAATATTAGCTTAAGACCTCTGAATTATAATAAAAATAATATTTTTTTTTGTTTTGTCCAGAAGATATGTTGAAACATGGATAAAATGAAGGATCTAACAACGGCTAAAAATCAGAAAATAACAAAGTCATTGACTAAGGGAATATCCACACTGGAGATCTGAAAGGAGCTTTGCAGTGATCATCGAACGATAAAGAATGCTGTAGAAAATATGAGTTGAGAAATTGCAGCAAAGGAAAAAAGCTTTTGGCCAGCACTCAGATCTTCGAAAAGGTTGGGATAGAGGGAGATAGGTAGGTCAAAATGCGTAGAATACTTTGTAAATTGGGACCTGTAAAAGAAAAAAATAACTTCCTAGGCCACCTCTTCTAAAGCGTTAAAATTGGGTCAAGTAACACATGAAAATTGACAAATCTCGAATGGACCAAATCCAAATCCAATTCATAGGTACTTGTGGCTAAAAGAAAGCAACAAGGAGGCGGTAGTGTTACGATATGGTTCGATATTTTCGATCAAACCATTACTGGACGATTCAAAGTTGATGAAGCAGTTAAACTGACCTGCTGCAATTTAGAAAGATTTTCTTTGCATGGCACAAGTCCTAGTATTGCAGTTTCAAAGTGAAGTGTGTATTTATGTACGAAGATGCTCCTCTTTTATACAAGTTTACTCGTGGATTCTCTAAGCATAAAAAAGATTTACATGAGAGAAGATACTGAAATGACCACCATCAAGTCATGATCTGAATCCGCTCGAAAATCTATGGCGAATTGTGTAGATGAAATTATATTCAGCTGGGAAACAATATAGCAGCAAAGAAGACCTTTGGGAAGCAATTAAAACTACCATGTCGGAGATTGAACCTGATGAAGTAAAAAAAGAAATAACGAAATCAATAAACATTGTTTTTGTTCGGAATTATTTCGTTTTCGAGAAAAATCAAATTTGGCTCCCAGGTAGAAAAATGGTTTAAATTGCATGTAGAATGCGAAACTAGATTTTATTTTGCTTTCGTTTATCTGGAAGTCTTAACAAAACAAATTCTAAAAGCAGTAAATTTATCGAATACAATTTTATTATAAATTTATGTTACTGTTTTAAGAAATTGTTTCCACAAAAAATAACTTTTTTCAAAAATAAATCTTTCAAAGAATTAAATTAAACATCAATTTTGAAAACTAAAACTGACAGACTAGCATTTATATATAATTTCATTGCCATGATAGGCTTAGTTATAGACACAATTGTAGGATTTTTAGGTATATTAATTGAATAATATTTGTCAGAAGACCAACATCAAGTAAGAGCCGTAGTTTGCATAATACTTACAGTATAAATTGGCCACATCTTCTTTAACGGTGGGTGTGCGCGTCGTGTAATGGATAGAGGATGAGAATGCGAAATTGGAGAAGAGAGTTTGAATTCCTGTCGAGTTTGTTAAATACAGAAATGTGCAATTACCTTTCGGAAAGATGTGAATCTATTTCCTTCCCCAAGTTATGGGTTAAATGGTAGGACTTGTATCTGTAAAAAATAGTAACATACTAAAGGTAAATGTTAATGAAAAATACAGTTGCCGAAAAATAATTATTCTTAAAATGCAAATCCCGTTTCAGCTTTAAATAAGCTACAAAAGATTGATAAGTCGTAAAAAATCAATCTATCAAAAACGACATATCTAAAAGCCAGTTCATGTACTTGTCCTGTAAATGTTACTTTCTCTCAAAGATGAAAAAAACTGTCAGAAAGATTAGAGTTAGTCAAATGGGTTCAAACTGAATTGATAAGTATTTTCTAAAAACGAATCGTAAACAAAATTATTGAAACAGTTTTTTATATAATATTTTATGCCTCGTGTGTCTCCACGATGTGGAAAACCATAGATTTTTCTCATCCTTTGCAGATGTAAACAATATTTATACGATTTCTATATTTGCCATTGGCTATATAGCCCTGTTTTGACATGCGTTTAGATAAGATCATTATGTAAGTTTTATCGCTGTTCCTCTATTTCACAAGATTTTATCATGTCCTGTGATTGTCAAATTTTTCAAACTATCTTCCCTCGTTATGAGTCCCAGAAAATCCAACTCTCTCTCTCTCTCTCTCTCTCTCTCTGATACTAAGTATAAGTGTATTTTTCCTTCTGTTTTCACAAAACTTCCTCTTTGATCACATGTTGTATCCATGGTATTTGGAGCATCCTTCTGTAGAACCAGATCTCTGTTTTCTAATCTTCTTCTGTGAGGTGATTGTCCAGCATTCACTGTCATATAGAAATATTGATAATACATTGAAGTTTAACAAATATATATTTGATCCCTTTAAAAATTAGCGATTATAAATATTTCTTAAGTTATTAGAAGGACTAAAAATTTTAACTTAGAGGAAATAATTTTAGAACGGTTGACGATATAAAAAAAAATTTCAAATACATATGCAGTCAACTAAATTTACCAAGACGAATACATTATATAATGAATGTTCACTGGTTAGGAATATAAGTACACTTTAAAAAAAAAACGAACGATCTACTCATTGGCTAAAAATTAATCAATATGTCACGAGCTGAGATATGAGGAATGAATATTTTATCACCTTGAAAGTAAATGATATAAAATACATTAATGAATTCCCGGTAACTCACTGACACTCGTTTTCACTTTGGCAGCTCAGCACAGACAGTTGCGGAGGGGAAGAAATGATTCAAAAAAGTACACTACAACTAAAATCAATTTAATATATTTGTATTGCCACTTCCTAAGGACCTCGAGGATATCTACAAAGAACTTTGGTTTCATTACTTTACTTTAACTTCTCCCTGACAAAGAATGGAAATCTTTCAAGGTTAGTTGAAAAAAATAGCCTTGCCAAAAAAAAAAAAAAAAAAAAAAAGAAAAAAAAAGAAAAAAGTTACATACAGGGATATATTAATATTGTCTAAGTCAAAGATTGTACAACGGGAAATATAATAGACTATTCTTTTTCACTCCGACAGAGTACAGCTAAGAACATATTGAGAACACTTTTACAGGGTTATGTTAAAGAATAAAAGGAATTCGTATTATTAAAACATTTTTATTAGGTTGGTGCAAAAATAATGACCTAATAATGTCGTTTTTTGACGTATTTTTATGGTCAAAAACGACATTATTACGTCATTATTTTTTGCATCAACTTAATAGCTATAATACTAAGCTAATAATGTTAACTATAACATTTTCAACTAAGAAAACTGATTTACTGTTACGTGCTAGACAATTTTCCTCCTCAGAATCAATCTTACATATCTATAAGTCTGCTATTCGTCTCTGTTCAGAATATTACTGCCACATATGGTCTGGTGCCCCTGCTGTTTACCTTGAGCTCGTTGATGAAGTCCAAAAAAGAATCAGCAATATTATCGGTTTTGATCTGGCAGCTGGGCATCAGACACTTTCTCACCGCCGTAATATTCCCTCTCTGTGTCTTTTCTATAAATACATTGATTGTAATTGTTCTGATCAGCAATGGGACATAGACGTTTTGAATTTAAGCATAGTACTAAGCTGACAACGTGATCCCAACAATTTACTGTTGAACTGGACATTGGTAACCGTAAATTCTATGCTAACAGTTTCTATTCTCACATGTGTAACTCGCATCCGTCTCCATGCTTTCCAACCAACTTTAATCTTTACAAATTTAAATGCAATATCAATCATTATCCGCTGTATTCCTGGTTACTCTTTCCTCTTTTCGCCTATTTTTTTTTCTAATTCTTCTACGCCCTGTAACCCGTAGTGTCTTAGTGGCTTTACTGCCTTCTATGGGGTGGAATGATTAAATATTAGTATAGGTAAGTATGTATATGTTTATATATTAGCGCGCTCACACACACACACACACACACACACACACACACACACACACACACACACACACACACACACATATATATATATATATATATATATATATATATATATATATATATATATATATATATTTACACTATTTACGCTGTGCGGGCTGATGTTTACATCTTTGTTGCCATATTCACGACGTTCCGACCGTTGTACACTCCGAACATCGTCCGGTGATTGGAATTTCGAACTAAATCCTTTATCACAACAGTCCGAACAATGTATATAGCCTAAATAATTTCAATAACTCATATATTAGGTTGGTGCAAAAATAATGTCGTTTTCTCACATATGTGAGACAACGAC